>QODF01000238.1:0-134441 GCA_024372805.1 Oostethus manadensis | reverse complement strand
GGATCCAGTTACAGAGAGAGATGTTCAGACCCAGGAGGCTAGTGATAGTGTTGAATGCTGAACGGAAGTTGATGAACAGCATTCTGACACAGGTTGTTATCCAGGTGGGTGAGGGCGAGATGAAGGGTGGAGTTGATGACTCCACCGATGTCATCAACTTATTTGTTATCATTTGTAAGTAACAATAAAAAATAACAATTTGGCATTGCTTTACATTTACAACAATGTGAGCTTTTCCATTTTAAGACTTAAGAGTAATAACTGTTGACTGGCAACCAGTCCAGGGTGCACCCCGCCTCCTGGGATAGGCTCCAGCATACCCGCGAGGTATGAGGATAAGCGGCGTAGAAAATGGATGGATGGCTGGAGTAATAACTGGTTTTAATATGATTATATTAAGGTGATTTTTTTTCCAGATTATTTTGGCATCCTATCCTAGCCTAATATTTCATTTCTATAACGCATACAGCATTAATAGAGCATTCCCTGCTTGTGATACCAAAAAAGGATGCCAGATATCATAACAAGGAACAATCAGACAGGTTTGAGAAATAAACGCGTGCCGGCAGCGAACAATTCCTCCTAGCACAATGCAAAAATCAACCCTTTTTTGTTGCCACGACGATGTCATCGGCTCGGAAAAGGGGCCGCCGGTGCCAGGAGAGCTGGCCCACGTCGCCATGGTGACGGGTGGTGTAAAAGATGAAGTGCGGGTGGCCGAGGGGAAGTCGGCGTCGTCGCTTTTCGGGGTGAATCGGGTGTAAATCAAGACGTCCACAAAAGAAACGCAAAAGGCGTCACCGCCTAAGAGAAAGGGAGCCTTTAAAGTTCGGGGCAAAGTGAGCAAGCAAAAGAATATTGCACAGGATATGAAATAATTTCTAATATCAGGCCAAGTGTGGAAAAGCAATTTCACAGCTGGTGAACAATATCAAACAAACATGGCGGCTGAAGGAGCAGCCTCCAAGTTGAGTGATGCGGCGTGTAAACGCGGCGGATGAGGTGGGTGAAGGGCAGGCTAACTGGCAACGCAGCGCCAATCTCCATATCCAGCCCCTCCAAGGCGTGCATTAGGCGCCGGCTTTTCCCAGGGCCTCACCCCGACATGCAGGCGGGGGTTTCAAACCGGCTGTATAATTAAACGGGAAGGTCCGCCCGGCCCACGGAGAGACCGCGGCTTTTTAACGAGGGCTGAACTGATATCAACGGCGGCGGGTGAAGGACGGAGGGACGGCGGGGCCAACGCGGCGGAATGTGCCTTTAATGAAGAGAAGGAACGCGGGGGTCATGTGTTCACCCGCAACTTCATCGTGTTCCCACGTGCTCCTCCACACCCCGTCTCGCTGCCTTCTTCCGGGGGCTGCGCGGGCGGGAGATAAGTGCTTCCGCCCTCCTGGGAGCACGGCGTTTGATTGACACATGCTAACAAGCCAAGGTGTCGGCCCGGGGTGTCGACGGAATTCTCCCACACCTCACAGCAAAGCGACCAGGGAGCCCTTTTCCTTGTCCGGCGGTGTGCACCCCAAAGAAGCATCCCCGTTTGAGATATGTCATAACCCTTCATGCATTATTATTCACGAACAAATTATGGAAATGTTCAAAGAACGCCAACATTTAATCCTGTCGGCAAATTTGACAGCGTGACTCTTTGCAAAAAGATATTCTTTCATTATTACAGGCATAAAAATGGGATCTTGGTCTATCGATGTATGGTTTCTTCCCTACAATGACAACCGATACAGCAAGGGATCGACTGGCAGTATCGTCCGAATTCCGTGAAACCTCCCGAGATCACCTCACCCGCACTTTTGCAGCCCACAGAGATCATGTGTGGTATCTTGACCGGACCTGAGACAAGTCCCACATGGCGGACACGTTTGTTATCCCGACACATGCCACTTTCCTTCAAAACGTCTGCCACGGGGAACCAGACTGCCAACACATCCTTACGCGGGTAAACAAGACCAACGACTACGGGGAGGTGTGATCATCGGTCACCTGGCAACCGTGTCACTAAAACCGCCGCGAATGCGTGGGACAGTCAGAAGGCTAAGCTAGTAACCGAAAAATAATTGAATGCGGGGTCGCACGGTGGCCGAGTGGTTAACACGGTCTGGATAGTCTGGAAGATCAGGGTTGGAATCTCCGTTGGGCACCTCTGTGTGGAGTTTGCATGTTCTCCCCGTGCGTGTGTGGGTTTTCTCCGGGTACTCCGCCTTCCTCCCACATTCCATGCAAACATGTCGATAGGTATGAATGTGAGCGGGAATGGTCGTTGGCGACCAGCAGGGTGTACCCCGCCTCACGGCCAAAGTCAGCTGGGTTAGGCTCCAGCGTACCCGCGACCCTACTGAGGATAAGCGGCATAGAATATGGATGGATGGATAATTGAATTGATCAGATAAGCAGCTTTTCACAGCGGTGGAGGAGGCGGAGTCGCTGAGTGCTTTTTCACGTACATGGAAGTTCCACCAATGTACTCTCACATTCAAAGTCTCCTTAAAGAAGGCGTGTCATCCTCTGGAAGTGTCACCATGCACTGATATTTTGTTTTTGTCTAAATAAGATTTTTTTCCCCAGGGGTGCAGCCAGGAATTCTAGGTCCCATCCATCCATTTTCCTCCGCTTATCTGGGTCCGGGTCGCCGGGGCAGCAACCTCAGTAGGGAAGTCCAGACTTCCCGGTCCCCGGCGACCTCTTCCAGCTCCATCGGGGGGACACCAAGGCGTTCCCAGGCCAGCTGTGAGACATAGTCAAATTCTATTCACGGGAATTCTAGGTCCCGTGAGAAGAATCATGTTCACTATTAGTAATTACCTATTTTTTGCGACCCCTGGCAGTAAAGGAACATTGGAATTGTCCTGACTTTTCCCCTTTTTACGGCACCCTCGGCCAATAGCACTCTTCAGAAATAAAGTAGAAAAAAAAACACACATTGGTACCGGTTGATATCGGAATGGGAAACTAATAGTGGATATGGGCAAAAAAGCCAATATTGGCGATCCCTCTAATTAATAAATCATGCTGTTTTGATTTATTATTTGAGGGATCGCCAATATTCAAGCTGTTTTGTAGACGGATCGGTGCAGCATCTGCAGTAATGCGGTCGCTGTACCGGACCGTCGTGGTGAAGAGAGAGCTGAGCCGGAAGGCAAAGCTCTCTGTTTACCGATCTATCTACGTTCCCACCCTCACCTATGGTCATGAGTTATGGGTCATGACCGAAAGAATGAGATCGCGGATACAAGCGGCGGAAATGAGTTTCCTCCGTAGGGTGGCTGGACTCACCCTAAGAGATAGGGTGAGGAGCTCGGCCATCCGGGAGGAGCTCAGAGTAGAGCCGCTGCTCCTTCACATTGAGAGGAGCCAGTTGAGGTGGCTCGGGCATCTAGTCCGGATGCCTCCCCGGTGAGGTGTTTCGGGCATGCCCGGTCAGGAGAAGCCCCCGGGAAGACCTAGGACACGCTGGAGGGACTATGTCTCACAGCTGGCCTGGGAACGCCTTGGTGTCCTCCCGATGGAGCTGGAAGAGGTCGCCGGGGACCGGGAAGTCTGGACTTTCCTACTGAAGCTGCTGCCCCCGCGACCCGGACCCGGATTAGCGGTGGAGAATGGATGGATGCTGTTTTGTGATTAAAAACGCCTTCCTATTCCTATATGTATTAAGATATGCATGTGCACTTTCTATGCCTTGCGGGAGGATTTGCGGCTTTGTCCTAAAGGCCGTCTTGATGTCATCCACGTCTGGAAAATGGGTCCGGTTGATGACCACCCTGAGCTTGGGAAGGAGAAAAGAAAAGTGAGTTGGGAGGTGGTTGTTCTCGGCCAGGAATTGTGGGATACTCAGGGCATTGTGAGCAATTTGTCCTGTATCTTTATAACATACCAATTTATAAATATAGTCAACAGCAGGGATTTATGCTGCCAATTCCGATAGCGATCATCCAGAACCGATACCCATCACACGGATGACATTTTTCAATGTGTTTATATGAGCGCTGTTGGCCGGGAGTGCCGCATAAAGGGGAAAAGACAGGACAATTCCAAGGTCCCTTGACTGCCAGGGGGAATTATGGAATTATTTAGTGGGGGGCGGGGGTGCAACACGAGCGAGCAGCCGTTCTCCTGGCTCTTTGATATGAAAAAAGAACCTTCATCTGCACACAAACATACGCGACAGACTTTTTGGAGAGAACATGTATCACTCGTGAAGCTTCCAGAGGATGACACGCCTTCTTCAAGGAGAACTTGGTGTCTTCCAGCGCTGAGAAAGGCTGCTGATCTCGTCCGATGAATTATTAACGATTTTTCGGGTTTTTAGCGTAGCCCTCTGACTGTCACACACATATGGGTGAATGTCGCGTCCAAAACTCATCGTACTCCACCAAGTGTCGTTCTTCATATTAAAGCGTTTCGACGTGCTACCCCTGCAAGATAGTTTTCCTGGGATGTGTTAGCAGACATGATGGCTTTTGTTTTGAAGGAAAGTGGGAGGACGCTAACGGTGCTAACCCCGGGAGGAAGGGCACTTATCGGCACACGCCAATCACGCACATTTGACAGAAATCGGCCGATGCTGATTCTATGTTGGAAGGACAAACACCAACCCCCCTACGGCCACAAACTTTTTGCATTTCCTTAATAGAAATCCCACCAGCCTAAGAGCACATGGAATATACCATTTAGCAAACAAAATTCAAAAAGGAAACAAGATTTGTGAGGCCTTTTGGATTTACAGTGGTGTTCAAAATAATAGCAAGATTGAGCATCCATGATATGCACGCTCTTAAGGCTGTGCAGTTGGGCAATTAGTTGAAGGGGGGGGTAAAAAAATAGCAGTGTCTGCCGTTGACTTTACAAACTCAAAACTGTTTTGCACAAACTTTCTTGCTGCTAGGATTTGGCAATCCTGTGAATCACTAAACTAATATTTCGTTTTTATAAGTGCTTGACGTCTGTGTGGCATGGAGTCCACCAACTTGTGGCACCTCTCAGCTCTCATTCCCCTCCAAGATTCTTGAACAACATTCCACAATTCATGAACATTTCTTGCTTTTGCTTCACAAACAGCTTTTTTGATGTCACCCCACAAGTTCTCCCTTGGATGAAGGTCCGGGGATTGGGCTGGCCGCTCCATAACATGCCAACATAACAAGGTTGTGCTGGTTTACTGGTGTGTTTGGGGCGATTGTCCTGTTCAAACAGCCATTTCAAGGGCATGACCTCTCCAAGTATTTGGACATGCAAACTGATCCATGATCCCTGCTATGGGATCCGTCTTCACTCTGTACTGTGGCTTGCATGCAGAGTTTGGGGGTCGTCTCACAAACTGTCTGCGGCCCTTGAAACCAAAAAGAACAATTTTACTCTCCACAAAATGTTCCTCCATTTCTCTTTAGGCCAGTTGATGTGTTTTTTGGCAAATTGTAACCTCTTCAGCTCGTGCCTTTTTTTGACAGAAGGACTTTGCGGGGGATTCTTGCAAGTAGATTAGCTTCACACAGACGTCTTCTTACTGTCTTACAGTACTTACAGGTAACTCCTGAGTGTCTTTGATCATCCTGGAGCTGATCATTGGCTGAGCCTTTGCCATTCTGGTTATTCTTCGATCGGTTTTGATCGTTGTTTTAGGTTTTCTGCCACGTGTCTCTGCTTTTGCTCTCCATTTTAAGGCGATGGAGATCATTTCAGCTGAACAGCCAAACATTTTTTGCACCTCTTCACAAGTTTTCCCCTCTCTGATCAAATTTTTAATCAAAGTACGCTGTTCTTCTGAACACGGTCTTGAACGACCCATTTTCCTCAAAGAGAAATGATGTTCAACTACTAAGTACTGGTTTCGTCCTAAAATAGGGTCCAGCTGATTCACACCTTTTTCCACAAAACTGATCATTGATAACTGATCGAATGCCACACTGCTTTTTTTTTGGAACACAACCCTTTCAACTAATTGCCCGATTGCACCGCCTTAAGAGCGTGCATATCATGACTGCTGAGAATCTACTGCACCTACTGGTAACTTGTTCCTTCTGTTATATACTGATAACAGCGATCCATCCGCCCAGTTTCAAAATTGAAAATGAAATCCACAGCTGTCACAGACATACTTGGGAGTATTTTTTATTCCACCGAGACATGAGGTCGGGGTGAAGAAGTCATGAAGGTGCAGACAGGAGTGACAGTCGGATCAGCAGCGGCCCACCCTCTGTTGGCTTTGCCGCTAATTAAGCGCTGATTATAAAAGGGCCTTTCTCTCCACAGTAATTATACCTCCTTTCAGGACTAATTTTGCCAATCACTGCCATCTTTATTTCGAGAGCAAATTGGGCCCTAATCATCATCCTGGAGGAGATCTAATTGCTGACGATGATTTGGTCCTTTATCAGAACGCTGGCTACTTCTATCAGTCATCTCGCTGGGCTGCTTTATCCCAGATGATGTGCAGAGAAAAGAGGCTGACTATTAGGAAGCGATGGCGGCAGTAACGACGTCGTATTAGTTGGGGTGGATGTTTTAAGTATGCACGCGCGGGAATAAACGAAGCACGGTTAAAAGAATGTACACGCCGTTTATTGAATGCAAAATGTTGGTATAAAAATGAACCTGCAGTTGATCAAACTTTGTATATTCTATTAGAACCCCCAGAAAATATTATGATACAAATAAAAAAATGTCAACAAACTCGGAGAGGATGTTATTTCTGTAGCTTTGTGATGTCTGTGGGTCAAGGCGTCCCCGCTTCCTGATATCCTTCCCTTTAGAGTCAGCCCCGTCTTTTGGGAAGTCAATGTGGGTTCTCTAAGTTACTTCTACGGGTAATTGCAATAAAAACTCCGGATTTTTTTCAACTCTCTAGGATCAAATGTGTATATAAATACATTCACATGCTTGCAAATACACAGCACACTCCACAGACACATAAAGCAGTTCATTCCTTTGCCCTCTGATCCGTTAAACCGCGCCGATCGGGTTCTTTCGTCTGGGATCAGGCTGTCTCTCTTCTGCGTAGCCGTAGCGCTCCGGGCTGGCGTAGCGACCGGGGCTGGCCGTCCGGTAGCCGTCCCCTCTCCCTCGTACGGCCTCGCTGTACGGGCGCCCTCTACGGCCCTCGGTGGGAGATTCGGGGACATCCTGCCTCAGGGCCACACGATACTGCTCTCCTGCGCGAGGGGAGGCGGGGTATTGGCGTCGGTTGGAGGGCGGGCTGACGTCTTCATAGTAGTCCCTGTGAGCGGATCTAGAGTGGCTCGGGTAATCATATGGATCCCTCCTGGGGGAGGAAAAAAAAAAAAAAAGATGCAAGAGCGGTTAGTTGAGGTACAGAACTGGTTTAAACTGGCTGGAAGTGCAGGACGTGCCAGAGAGTTCGGTTGACACGGCGAGGCCGCGGCCTTGGCAGGCTCCACACTAATAGCGGGGAGGGGGCGCGGATGGCGCGGTGCCAAGACATAACGACAAATGCGCTGGCGTGCATATAACAGGAAGCATGTTTGTGTGTGTGTGTGTGTGTGTGTCAGCTGTGAGTGTCCGGTTCCCTCCCACCAGCTCGAGGCCATTACGGGCTAAACCAAAACCCCCCACCAAAGGGACGTGGAAAAGGTAACCGGCCGCTGTGAGCTGCACGCCTTTCACAGAAAAGTCCGGCAAATACCACCCCCTGCAAGAAACAATGACACCCGACGGGGCCGTTTAGGGTTCTTCCTTCAGACCCAAGCGTGTCCGCTGTCCAGTCCCCCGAGTCGGGCTCAGCACCTGTTGACTGGCCAATTAGAACGCCTCACTCGCCACGGATTAGGCATCGAGTGAGGCTGAACGCAGGCTTCCCATGAGGATATTCCTGGACTTTGGCGAGGTGGACTTCTTTACAAGTGTGTGTGTGTGTGTGTGTGTGTGTGTGTGTGTGTGTGTGTGTTGTGACCACCCAAACAGAGCTACGGGACGGGACACACAGGTGGTCCTAAGAATGAGCAGCACTGCGGAGACAAAGTCAGACGCAACCAGAGGAATGTTAAGCTCCCTTCCCACCGAGCAGCACACTTTGGTTCCGTTTGGTACACTTCCAAAAAAAGGCCGCGCAAGACCTCAGTGTTCCTCACTGGGGTTCAGTCCAAACTCCGAACCACGCTACTGTCAGCGGAGGCGTGCCGGAACAATATCGGCATACTCGCCCGTCCTCTCTGCACTCATCTGAACATGTGTCACGTTCACTGACAGTTGGAAACGGTAAACTCTTTAGCGGTACACATGATGGAAAGGACCTCCTGCTCTGAAGTAATGAAGGAAATGGATGACAACATAGGCATTGTGACTTGGCATCAAAGTTAAAGGGGCTCCATTATACTTTTGATATTTTTGGGCCTTTGTTTTGAGTTCTGGACTCCTCTGCAGCAGCGACAACCCGCACAGAAATCTTTCTAGATTTTCCAGACTTTTCCTGCAGCCTATATTTTCTCACAGCAGCAGGTAGGGAATGTGCAAAGAGCAGGAAGGAGGCAATAAAGTAAAAAAAAAAAAGATGAGGAGCTGAATGTTTTCTTGGCGCAGGGACGCATCTGCAACAAAAATGACCTTTGTAATTTATCATTTCAAGTTAAGTTACTTTGCGTTTGATTTATTTTCTAAAATATGCATAAAAACTGCGAGTTTTACGATGGGTCGCACGGTATGGTGGCTGAGTGGTTCGCATGTTGGCCACACAGTCAAAAGATCTTCGAATCTTCCTGGGCGTGTTTTTCTGTGGGTACTCCGTTTTCCATCCCACAACATGCATGTTAGGTTAGTTGGCGACTCCAAATTGTCCTTAGGTACGAATGCGAGTGTCTGTGTGGTCCCTGCAACTGCACGGTGGCCAGTCCAGGGCGTACCGCGCCCCTCGCCCAAAGTCTGTGCAACCCAAGTGCGGATAGAAAACGGATGGATGGAAGTTTCACGATGCTGACAGTTTGAGGTGTTCCAGTATTTTCCTCGAGCAATCGGGTCGGCAGGGATTCTGCGTCGCCCGCTATGCTATGTAGATTTGTGAAAAAAGGAAAAGAAAGAAAGCAAATGTGCATTTCCCCTCTACAATTAAGATAGTCTTCATCCTGTAATAAACAGCGCGTGGTCTTGCACGACCTTTGATGTTGGTATGACGCATGATGCACGAGCAGCCGTGTCCGAAGCCGCCTTTTGCTCTGCTGGAGGACTGAGTTACTTTGCGTTTGTTTGCTGCTAATTTATTGGACTACGTACTCAATCCACGAGCTGGACATGCACATTTGTTGGGCAAAAGCACACTTGTTTGCCTTTCAGCATATGAGAGCATTCATGTGTGTGTGTGTGTGTGTGTGTGTCCGGCCAAGCAGCTGGTGGATTAAGGGGTCCATGTGCCTCAGTGACCCGCGGAGAACCTCACTCCCTGGGGTCACACAGCTGGCTGGAAGATTGATGGAGCCAAATGAATGAACTTAGTATGTTTGAGGCCGAAAATATGTAAAAATGCAGACATCACTGTGGTGTTTAGGAGCGTGGAGAGCAGTGGACATGACGTCTCCTGACACTGAAGGGGCTCTAACAGTCATCCACAGCATTGTTCTGGTTGGCAAGCCAAATCGGAACCTTCCATCCAGGACCTAAAATATAGATATGTAAAGTGACTCCTTATTTTTGGAGCTATTTAGTGCATGGAGTTTTATTTAAAATTCAAGATGGGCGCCAGCATTCGCCTCCAGTTTCTCCAGCCGCCTAGGAACCGCATGAACAGGAACCCTAACTTTTCGTATTTGCCCTGGTTTGGTAGGATAGACTTTCCCATACTTCATGGAACATACACAAATATTTGGCGTTTTAAAATAGGGAGTTACTTTTCAGTCACCGTGTGCGTGTATATATTTGATATTTGAAAGCAACACATGTGTAAGAAGTTATATACCGTGGATTTTCAGAATAAACTTTGTGATACAGGTGAAAAATCATATTATCAGAGTGAATTATTTGAACTTTATTTATTTTTTACATTTTCCAAATATTTCAACTTTCTTCTGAAATAATCTTTTAGTAATATTGACTTAATACTCATAATGGTATGACCTTTTCCCCTGCTTCTCATAATATTATGTTATTATGTTAGTTTTTCCGCAAGCTAGTTTTCCAAAAATTACACTTTATTGGTTGTTTCTCATATTATTCCAGCTTTAAAAAGAGAAACTTTTTTATTCAATATTTACACTTTTCGACGTTTTTCCTTATAATGCTACATTATTCCTGGAAAATTAACACTTTTTCTCTTAATACTTAAAAAAATTGTTGCTGATTTTTCCGTTTGAATGTGCTGCCGCAGCCACAGTTCCCGAGTGGCCCCGGGGCCGCACTTTGGAACCCCACCATTGGCTAGCCTACGTCACAAATGGTAGTTTAAAAGAACAGAAACAAATTTGTAAAGTGGTAAATGTCGTATTCAAGTACATGTCTGTAGCGCGGGCATGACAAAAAGGCAACAATTTGGTATTCAATGATATCTCACGTTAATTGCTACGTTTTGCCAAATTGGTACCACGGCCTGCCACAAACATAACTCGTCCGCAGGTTAAGAATTTGTTTGGCAGGCTTGCTAGCGAATGGCAAAAAACCAAGAAAACTGGAGAAAGTTATACAAAAGTTTCACTTTTGCTTTTGGTCCGTGAGACTTTGGTGCGTTCAAACAACAACGTGAATACTGAAAAGAAATCATTACCTTAGAAGGTCACTCATGGTATCCCTCAGGGCTCTGTGCTAGGACCGGTATTATTCAGCCTTAACATGTCCCCTTTAGGTAATGTCATCAGGAAACACTCATTAATTGTCATTGCTATGCAGATGACACACAACTGTACTTATCAATGAAAGCTAACCCAGCTAGTCCGCCAGTCAAACTCCAGGCGTGCCTAACCGACAATGAGCTGGATGACTTTTTACTGCTAAGCTCAGATAAAACTGAAATTACAGTCCTTAGTTCCCAGCACCTCAGAGGCAAGCTGGCAAGTAGTATTACTGCTTTAGATGGTCTTGTACCCCCCCCCACATTAAAGTCAACCCACCTGCATGCAGGTAGAACTAACCCTTGATATGTATCAGAGACACTTCTCTATGTTCCTTGGTCCAAGACCAAGACTTCTGGACTGATCCACCATGTATCCCTCTATTCTTTTATATTTCAGCTCAACCGGTCGAGACAGACGGCCGCCCCACAGAGCCTGGGTTCTGTGCAAGGGAGTTTTTCCTTGCCTCTGTCGCTAAATGCTTGCTCATGTGGGGTTTGGGTTGGCTTTCGTATGTAGAGTGCCGTGAGATGACTGCTGTTGGGATTTGGCGCTATGCAAATACATGCATGAAGACGTGTTTACTGCGCAGAAAAACTAACAAAATAAAACATCTGCGGGGTCGTAGCAGCCAAATCACGAATCTGACCATTAGATTTTGTGTGTGTGTGATGGTGGTGGCGCAGGGGTGCTGCCCTGCCCCTGCCCGTGGGAGACGGAAGGAGGACATTAGTCCCCCCGTGACTCCTTGTTAGCACTGAACAACATTTGCCTTTTCAAACACACACACACACTAAACGGCCACAGTGAGTCGATTCGATGACATTTGCATATTGAATTCACGAATGCACTAATTGCAGAGATGACGAGAACATGCAGATGCACGACAGCTGCGCATGTGAGCACATCTGTCAGTGACACGCACACCTGCCAGTCAAGTGACAGGGACCAGACCTTCCCTGCATGCAAAGCACCCCAACCGGACGGCGCACGCTACACCTCAGCGTCAACTCGTATGAGCGTCTCGACTTTTTACAAGTATTTCCCCACAGGCTGCTTCTTTCCCCCACCCCCCTTCTACAAAACACTGCTTATGTTTGCATGTAGTGGATTTAAGACCACTTAGCGTGCGATTTGTGCACGCTGCAGATTGCGTTTCGGAGGCAAATACGCAAGCCGAGCCCGTCCGAGCACGTGTCAGCAACGTGCGCGCGTGCGGGCACTCCCCTCGCGGACTTACCAGTCGCAATGTATGTGCACGACACGGATGGGTGAGGGAAACAAACATACCCAGACGTAAAATTTGACCCAAGGGGGTCATTTCTGTGAAAAATTGCTTCCGTACACGACGTACCTGCAGAGATATTTACAAGCTTCTTCTATTCCATGCATATTTAGAAATGGTCAGGCGCGGGTGAAATGGAACTTCTGTGGTTGCCTTATTGAGTTATTGTGTGTTTTTTGATTTGTGGTTTTATCCTGATATTGGAATCTCGTGGTCTTACTGAGTGGACTCCCATTCTACCTGTAATTGCATCCTGGGAAATGATTTGCAGCGGAAGTACTGGCCCTCAAACACAGCACAGAACCACACATCGGCAAACGTTTTGACTCGCGGGCCGCGTTGGGTTAAAATTTGGCGGATGGGCCGCGTATACAAGGTGGGCCAAAGGCGGGGTTACAGTTAACACTTAGACATTTATTCACATTTATTTCAACACTTGCGAGTTTAAATACTCACTTTAAAATGTGTGCTATGTAAATATAATGTATGTGAATGCACGTTTAAATGTCTAACAAATGTAAAAATGTAACCCTACTTTTGGCCCGCCCTGTACATAAGAGGCATCAAACAAAACAACATGCTTGCTCACGGTGCAACGACACATCCAACTTAACGCATCACATAAATCCACTCCTACTACTAAAGTGGGTGACAAACAACTAAACGCTAAACATAACACGTAACTTGAAACGGTTATTGCCAACTGCCCGCAAGGCATGCTGGGTAGCACGGCAGCAACGACAATATGAACTATGAAAAAAGAAACATTGGATATCAAGAACATGTCATTGTTTGCTTCTGCTCCTCAACATATTGTGCAATCTAGCAACATAAATGTGACAAACAAAGCAAAAAGAGCACCACAAGCTACCCAGCATGCCTTGCGGAGGGAATACATGGGTGTTTCTTGAAACATGAGTATAGAGTGGAGTTATTTGTTTGTATGCCCACACTTTGTGTTGAGGTATTGTGTTTGGGTGGCTGTTGCTGGCAACACTTTCATGGTAAAGGTTTTTTAAAGAAAAAGAATTTGGGAATGCCCGGTGGGCCGGATAAAGACACTTGGCGGGCCTGATGTGGCCCGTGGGCTGCAGTTTGCCCACCCCTATGACAAAACGTACAGTACTATTATTAACACCTGTTTGTACACCTATTTGCTCTTTTTTACATTTTAGCCATTTTTTTTGTTTAATCTGATTTATAATATTTGTCGTCAATAACGCCTAAGAAAATACGAGTTGCGGGCCACAAATGGCCCCCGGGCCGTAGATTGGCCACCCCCTTGAGAAAGAAGCAAAAACCTCCAGCGCTGTGTGTGAATAACCTATTTCACCTAAAAAACAAAGATAACGGCTCGGCCTTCAGGGGTTACTAAGGACATTCCAAAATATTCACATTTGAGAGGCTGAAATTGAAGGATATTTACATTTTTAAATAAAAGCAAGGACTAATCGAACAGCAAAATGGCTGTCTTGACTTGAATCCACAATAGCGCCATCAAACATGTAGGCTCCAAATAAACATGCAAGCAATTTCAGGCTCGGTTATGTCGACAATCATGCAGACGTCGACGCTGGAGGGGTGACGAGATAAGCGTGCTGCACCGCGCCGACGGAAGAAATCACTAACACTGCTGTTGACGACAGAAACAGATGGATTTCCTTTTCCCCGAGTGCATAAACGCTCAGTTGCTCCTGCAACTCGTGTCAAGTTTCCTCAAGGCTTGACAGCTCAAATAAAGTTCACCATCCCATTCAGCTCTGTTCTGTTCGGGGGGTTGAGAGAAGTCGCTGAATTCACGAGAACCCCGTCCATACACATTTGTGGACTGATTGTCACCCAGTCTTACTTACTGAGCTCACAGGGAGCACCGGGACTTCAAAGTATACACCTTTTGCTTTATTTAGAATGCCGTGACTTCATTTTGCTGAGAGGCCTTTGCAGACAGACAGCCAACAGAGAAGATGTTAAAATGCAGGTGGGAGGATTTGTGAAATCACAGAAAAACGTGGAAACAGAGAGCGGCGGGTTATTCTAAGCAGGTACAGCCCGGGAGTCTCTGTCATGTCAGCGTGCCCGAGTTTGACTTCACATCAGGCCAGCACTTCAGACAAGGGTCAGGGCATCTCACCGGAAATCTATCATCGGCACGTTGCTTCATTGTGTTGCGGCAAAGAAAGTACTGAACTCCGCAGGATGTGAGGAATGAAGCACATTTTAGAGACACTAACTAAGCTGAATATGTCTCAAATGAGCCTGAGAAGCTGAGAGAGCCCAGATTAGGTTCTAGACGGATGACAAGAACGAAGCAAATATCCCCCGCGAGGCACTGGGGAGAAAACTAGAAGGTAATGCTTTCACCAGATGGAGAAATAAATCAGTTTCTCTTACCAGAGGTCGCCTTCACTTTGAGGGCAGCTGAGTCATCAGTTCTACTGTTCTGTGCAGCTGGCTGTGTCCGGCCCGCCTCATTAAAACCTCAGAGAAGCAAACACCAGTGTGTGTGTGTATAAACTTCCACGAAAGGTCCACTGAGGGTACTTCAGGGACACTTGCCATGCAGTGGAGAGGTTGCACCAGGCTGAGGCGAGTCAAGAGGTTACTCTTTGTTGTGTGTGGAGCGCCAGGAGGCACGTGACGCACGCCATGGAAATGTCATTGCTTGATAACAAGATGTTCGCTGAGACACTCCAGGACAATTCTGACAGCCTCAGATAGATTTGTGACTTTTACTTTAAGTCTTCATGCACGCCATCAGTACAACTGTGATGAAAAAGGGGTTCTAGCTGAAAGAACATGAGGATCTGTAGCATCTAACCACGAGACCGTCTCAACCAAATGTCACGTCACAGAATAGGGGGTTCGTATGTATGGATTGTTGGTAAAGAATACACCTGAAGATCCCAACTTCTGCTCTGCACTCACCAACAAACAGCAAAAACCGCTTCTGGGATTGCTCACTTACAACATCTTCTGGCTTTAAGTACTACAAACGCCCCACCAACATATTCAACACATTTGAATGCAGGATAAAAAACAAGCACTCACCACCAGTGTATGATGATGCACGAACACATGCACTTCCTAAGCCGTGGCGGTGTGTCTGAGAAAGTTACACACACCTTCCACCTTTGCTTATGGGACCTTCAAGGACCGTCAGACAAAGTAGACATCTCAACGCTATGTGAACATCGCCAGGGCAGCATAAACAGTACATTTGCGGGCTGGTACATGCTGTGTATACACTACCTACAGAATTACATATTTATAAATGAGAAACTATTACCTACAATATCAAGGTGACTGAGATGTTTTCTGCATAAACGCAGCCTCTTTTTGGAGAAAAGTATTAAGATACTAATCACCCCTTGTCTTCTCGCACTTCGAATTACGTGGCTGCACAAATTTTTCAAAAACAATGAATAGTTTAGTATATCAATGCTGATTGCTGATTAAAGGTTGAATGCAGCATGTTATTAGTAAAAATGCATATTTGACTAAATGTTGTACATTTTTTGCCTAAATTAATCATTTTCAAGCATAAAAAGAGCTAAATTCAGAAGACGCATGCAAAGGCGTTGAGGTTATGATATGCAGTAAGGCACCCTGGCCACTAGGTGTCAGTAATGTTACCTTGATAAGACAATAACCACCGCAGGACGTTCTCTACAGAAATGGAAAGTAACTCTCCCGATGCTAACCTTATGTCATATATGTCTCATTTTCTATTAAGTCTCATGTAAAGGGTAATACGAGTGTAAAGGTGACTGCATAAGGGTTATAACGTAAAAAAAATAAAGAGAAGGTACAAAAATATTTGATTTGTAAACTTATTACGGTCGGGTTTAGAACCAGTTAACCGAAATAAACGAGGTTAGAAAAAAATAATAATACTTTTTTGGACCAAATTCACGTTTGCCCGTTTCCGTGTGATGCTAAATAAAGAGAGCACTCAAGTTTGGTGGGGTGGGACCATTTCAAAATACAGAAAATAGCATAAAATAACGCATACCTACTTGCTGACACTCTCATTGCAGCAGGTCCTTTAACATGCTCAAGGATACCGTAGCAGTTCCGATTGTCTATGAAGGTTCATAATTGGGTGCAGGAGGAGAACGGCTGCATGCAGAGAAGACAGATCAGTTTGCTGATGTTGTTTTGTTGTGGAGTGTAGCGTTCTAGTGCTCGAGTGAGTGCTGATGGACCCAAATTACATTTTTTTAATGAACGCATAATTTAGGGGAGTGCGGTACAGTACTTATCCTTCTAATAGAATATCTAACTGTGCAAGTGTGGACGAGTTTGTTGTGGTCTGATGTTGGGTCTTGTTTCCAATGAACCAAAGCAACCTTACGTCCTTCTGCGTCCTCAGCGCATTAATCGGCCAATTATCGGTCTCGCCAGCAACAACAATTCACCATCCTGGCCCGGTGGCCCCCTAATCCAATCACCTACAGGGAACGGTTCACGGGAGGGGCTGTGATTGGATAACCCGGGGCTGGGTCACCGCGCCCCCGACCCCCTGCTTTCAATTGGTAATGATGCTAATGTTATCCATATGGCGGGACCACTGAACTGGACAGAGCTGCACCCCCAACGGAGAGGCCCGCAAAATTGTCAGTAACGTTGTAACCCTCCTGAGGGCGTGGGGGTCACGCTCACCACGACACCACTCCCAGAACCCACTTCCAATCCTCTCGACCAGACCGGGGTGGATAATCTCCATTTCCGATCTGCAGCCAAAGCTTTGGGAATGAGCGACGGAACAACAAGGCTCGTGTCTGACACCGAGGCAGGCGACTGGGAAAGGCTGGTGCATTTTGGTCTCGAATGTGAACGCGCCACCCCGCCCAGGCATGCTTTCGTTTGTAGAGATAAAATCGCATGTACAGATTGACATTCACTGTACTTTGCCTCCATTTCATCCCATCCTTTGACTAAGTACAACCCTCCCTCCACGCGCTCCCATCTGTGAGGTGCTTTGCTTGTGAATGATCCAAAAGCGCACACACACTTCCCCTCCCATCCTTCCAGCTGCAGCCCCAGCCAGCTCCACACAAAGGCAGCCCAAATGTATGCTAATGAGAGCCAGGCCAATGGCGGAGCCGCACTCATTTGGAGAGGAAATGGCTTTCAATAATGGCTGCCCCCGGGGGGATTTTGTACAAAGTTCAGCTTCCACTTTGAAAAACGCATTCGATTGACTGCCGAGTCTGCACGCTCTCCGCCTCCTCCTGCTGTTTCTTTCACCTTGATGAAGAAAGAAAATGAAGTAACATTCTCACAATATATTCAGGTCTGCACCTCCTCTACGTTTAGGCTGCCATGCTTCTTCAAATATCCTAATTCTTTCTCATGCCTTTGGTTGCACTTCCCGAAGCAAATGAAATCTGCACATGCAGATGGTCTGCAATTAGCGGCTGTACGAGCAAGCTGACACTTGCTAACGTGTCACTTATTGAACCTGGTGGTTCAATAAATAGATAGCGTTAGAGTGTGATGAACGTTTTTATGACGACGGACCCGGTTACTCGTGGACCAACTCCTCCTCGAGTCCTCCTTCTGCTGACATCCAGTTTGAGACCCAAAGGAGTTACTGGAAAAGTCAACTAAAAAACGGCGCAAAGCAGCAACTACTGTCTAGTTACACGCTAAACATCCTGTTCAGTGCAAAAATACTTCAAAATTAAAGCATGGGTTATTACCCTGGATTCCACCACAGCAACTAACCAAATTCACTCACTTCATTTTAAGATCGGTCGCCACAGGAAGGAGAGATTTGCTCGTGCGTGCAACTTGCATGCAAATTGTACAATATGCAATAATGAATGTACAATATACAATATTTCTACTATATATTTTATTATAAAACACAGTAGCAGTATAAAATATCAAATGAATGACTTACTGTATGCAAATAAAATCATCAAAAAACTACTACTAATAATAGGCACATATGGAGAAAGACTAAGTCAAGCTGTCTTAGGTTGAAAATCTCCCCATTCTTCTCATGTGTCCGACCAAAGTCGCAAATAAACGTGCGAGCAACGGCTCGTTTCCGGTCAGTATCGGTGAAGGTGTCTATGAGTTACAATGCAGGTCAAACGTTTGGACACACCCATATGGACTTGGGGACACATTCCAAGTGTTGTCTCGCCTCCACCGCTCCTTTCTCTTTACTCAGCGGATGGGTTCTTGCCGCTCCAAAGGGGCTGTTGGCTGAGTACCAACCTGACTTCTGCACAACACAAGTGACGGGCCCAAGCCGCACACATTCGGATGATTCCGAAACATCACCCGTCGTAGTTATAGTGGTACTTCCAATTAAACTATCAAGTTTAAATTGAAGTTCCTTTTCTGCTCCATTATGTCCCCTTTTGGTCCTCTGAGTCAACGTCTGCACTCCCCGCTGCCGGTTAGATCGGGCGGCCCAATAAGCCGTGAAATGACTTTCTCCCTTCATCTCCCTGCCGGTGTCCCTTCTACATTCATCCTGTGTCCTTGCATGACTCTGCCGCGTGGCACTAACGTGACGCCTTCTACGGAGAACTGCTTGCGTTCCTAATTCGACAGGAGAACAGCTAAACAAACAGGAGGAGGCCGCGCACGCCCTACAAGAGCCGGGCGTCCTCGGGCTGCATCTCTGCTCGAGCCTCCTGCCGGTGCCGTGCTCTCTGGAGACCCGATCAGTCCTATTCCTGGGATGAGTAGACACTCCCGGGGCAAACACTCCAGATTTAATTATAAGTACCAAAGAGGATTAGCCTGGATCGAGTATGTCTGCGTGTGGGTGTGTGTGTGTGTGGGGGGCGGGATGGGGTGAAAAGACAGAACACTGGTTCTTACCTATTGCCTGTGGGTCGGGGCGGGTCCATTTCTTCATATAAGTGAAAAGGGCGCGTTTCAGTGCCTCTTGGTGTCACCTGCAAGGAAAAGGGGAAAGGTTAGAAGTCTGAAGTGTTGACTTCCGGAGCCCGAGTGCACGGATCCTCTCACAACTTGGAAAGAAACCTGGTGGAAAAGGCGATGTCAAGGTCAAGGTCAAATGTATTTATATAGCACATTTCCAACAGTTCACCTGCCCAAAGTTCTGTAAGTGAGGACGCCTGTCATGTCATAATCGTCGTGAATATTCCAAACGATTATCTCCGTTTGGATCCGCCCTGTTTGTTAAACTTATCCATCTCCAGACCCGAGCTGAACATTTGGCCATCCTCCGGCGCCGTGTCAATGACGGACACAAACAGCAGGATCATAGAGCGGGAAAAAGCCGGATTTGGTGCGAGTCTGGGTAAAATGTGCTACAACAATTTATGATTGCAGTTGGAGTCACTATGGTAACAAGGGAAGGGTCCACCCGCCCACGGAAGGGTAACGGCACCCCTCCGTCAGGCAGACAGTAGCCTGCTTGCTCACTAGCAGCTCGGTATCGACAGAGTCCTGTGCTATTTGACTGTCATTCCCGTTCTACGTGGCAGTAATGAAGAACACACAATATGTTTGCAGCGCGTGATAACATTTCCATATGAATGAATGTAAAGAAAAACTACACAACAAAACAATCATGACTCAAATGCCCCCTGCCTGCTGACGCAATAAACACGGGGAAAAAACCTTATGCCCGGGAAAAAGAAGACTGTAGTAAATAAGGATCAACATCATGGGCCCATATCACAAATGCTTGTGCCACATACAAATGTGCAACTTACAAATTGTATCGTTAGATTTTGGACCCGCAGTTGTCCCTCGCTACCTCACAACCTCGCTTTATCAAATTGTTTCATAAACGTAGTCATTGATAAACGGTCCCTGTTTCATGGTTGACTATGGCCTGAAAAAATACTGAAACAAGTCCCATGTAGTATTTCACAACATTTATATCCGCTGCTCAATGTTGGTAGCCCTTGGATAGTTTTATTTTGCAAAAGTAGCTCTCGCAAGAAAGAACATTGGTGACCCCTAAAATAGCCAATAGTACATTTAAAAATGTACACTTCATCTATGTGATTGGTCTAAAGTCATAAACGGGGTTTCTCTGCGCGAACTACAAAAATGTTTTTATGAACTCATTGACTGCCAAAGGCATCTATCGAGGTCTTTGATTCAAATCCGATTTCGCGGAAATTCACTTACCGTGATAAACGAGGGACAACTGCGCATCAGATGCCGTTAAGAGAGCCAAAATTGAGAATCTGTACTAGTAATACCGGTACCTACAGTGTATCTTGTTCAGGGTCACAGGAAGCTGGAGTCTGCAGCTGGGTTTGGGTGAAAGGCGGACCACTACCTGGGGCAGTGGCCAGTCAATCAGGGGGAACACCGGCACACAGAGAGCAATGGCGATTGCTCCAAGACTGCAAGGGAAGCCCAGCTTCCCCTAAAATGGCTCAAAAAAGTGGTAAAATGCGTACTGCTGTGTGTACATTTCATCGACTAAATATTCCCTAGGATACCTTCATCTTTTGTTTGGAATCAGCCACTTGTCACAGGTAACTGACACCACTTCCTTCATCTCCGCAGAGTCGCGGCGTTTTAATAAAGCCTCAGACAGTCAGACGCTGAACCTGGACGGTCTTTGGATAAATGCTGGGCTTTGTTCTGCCCGTCGGGCGCTCAGCATCTTTGGGGTCTATGGGGAAGCGGGCCGGCCCGGACGCTCGGCCTCTGCATGACGATCGGATGATCTGTTTGAGGCGGAATCCCTTTTTGATTGACAGTAAAACGAGCAAATCAGCGATCTAGAAGTATAGACATCCACCCAAGAATTTTTACCGATAAAGTGGACTTTAAGAATTTGACGTAGAGACAACCATTCGCACTCACATTCACACGGCCTGCAACTGACATCAGGAGAGTCAACCACTACGCAGTTGCACAAAATAAAGAGAATGGAAGAGCGGTCGAAGTCGAAAAGCAGTCTAGGCGGCTTTATGTCTTATATCTGTTATATCTGTGTGTGTGAAGGGAAAAAAAGTGTTTGCATGTGGCCTTGCAGTTTCAGTGAAGTCAAACAACAAAGGAAGACGCAAAGGAACGCCCCACACATGTGGTAATAAACGCATGTAACCACAAGCAAGCGCCGCGCCTTCATGGTGAACACGTGTGCATGTGCACGCACGACAAAGAAAATGTACGCACCCTCCCACCCTGCAAAGCGGCTAGAAAAAGCCGCTCGGCATAAAACCCCCAGAAATCTGCTCTTTTGGCTCGCGACTGCGTTTTGACACCAACTTGCAGAAGAGCAGCAAAACCGCCGACGCGGGCGAGGATTACAAACAGCGTGTGCCGTGTTGTTCCCAGTGCAACAAATGGGAGGAAGTGAGCAGATCATGTTCAACATTGAACATAGGGACTGTGGTAAGACCAATGCAAATCACGTCAGGCCTTCAGAGCAACCAGCATTCGATGGGGGACTAGGGTGTGTTGGTTCTAATTAAGTCCCGGGCTGGGTTTTCCGATCCAAACGAAGGCTGCTCGCTCCAAGGACAGTTCATCCGTGGAACCCGCCACGCCACTGCGCAACACCACCGCGCGTGACGCTCGCGTGCACACCGGCAGGCATCGACAAGATCACGCACAAGCAGAAAGAAGCAAGCGCGGGTCGTTTGGCGATCGCACGAGCAAACGCGGCACGACGACTTCGCACTTTATTAGGCTATTCTGCAAGCCCGTATAGAGTCCCTGGGAATGCCGCTGCCCATCAGCACATATCATTAGCATGTCTGAGGGCTGCAAGGAGCGCTAATACCTCTCGGCGGGAACGCCGCGGAGGCAGCCGCTCGCCTCACTTCAGCGCGCGCACACGTTGGAAGATTAGGTCTTAGCAGGCAGACTGAATGGAACGGTACAACGTGAGCGTTCCGTCTCGGCATGGCAGTTTTGTGCACATTATGCGAAGAGATGCATAATGTCAGGTGATGGGAACATCAGTCGCAGCAACACACTGGGTCTCGGGTGGAAGACCTTCTGTGAGCAGCAGAGAGGATGTCTGGTGTGTGTGCGCTGAACAAAGCCCAATTCATCTCCCCAGTCTGATATGCAGGAGGAAGAAAGGAGGCCAAAGGGGAGATGGATCACGATGGCGAGGAAGGGGTGGGAAGTGTGTTTAGACAAAATGAGTAAAACTCTTTGTGTTATATCGATTGTATTACCATAATGGCCTGGAGGCGGGGTCTCGATGATCCCTTTTAAAGCACCCACAAGCACACGCATGGATGCTGCTCAGACAGAACACCCATTTCTCTTTGATGACCACCTTGCAGTGGCAGAAATTGTGTCTTAAAATAATCCACAGTGAAAGTCGTTTGTGCACCCCCTTTTTTCAAGGAAATATGTCTTGCTCTTCACACACCGTTTCTGCTATGGCACGGCCAAACAAGGCATCCACACATTCCTTTTGAGGACGTACACGCCGATTCCGGCCAGGGAATCCTTGAATCATCTTTATTATGCGTCCGCACGGTGGATGAGTGGGTAGCACGTTGGCCTCACCGTCAGGAGGTTCAGGGTTGGAATCTCCGTTGGGCATCTCTGTGTGGAGTTTGCATGTTCTCCCCGTGCGTGCGTGGGTTTTCTGCGGGTACTCCGCTTTCCTCCCACATTCCAAAAACATGCATCTTATTGGCCGCTCTAAATTGTCCATATGTGAGTGTGAATGTTTGTTTGTCTGCCCCGCGATTGGCTGGCGACCCGTCACGGGTGTACCCCGCCTCTCGCCCAAAGCTGCAGCTGGGATAGGCTCCAGCATCCCCGGGACCCTACTGAGGATAAGCGGTACGGAAAATGAGTGGGTTGTTTGTTCCACGCACACAAAACAATGAACAACTCTGTGTTTGTGTTCTTTCCTCCTAAGAGCATATTTCTGTATTAGAAACGCCAGAACTTTGATAAAGACAGTGCGAAACATGACTGAAGTAAAGTCTAAGTGGTGTGATTGCACCTCCTGCTGACATTTACTGTAAAGTTCAGGTACAGTAAAGTTTGCGCATGTAATGGACTAGAATGAAACCTTCCCCCTCCCCCTCCCGCCACCGTGTTCGCCAACAAGTCGTCAATCAAGGTAAAAGTGATGTTAAATGTTCTTTTACCATCTACATTTGTCATTTATATGTACAATAATCCCTCGTTTATCGCAATGAATTGGTGTCCAGACACAAGCGTAATATGTACATTTTTGCAAATTAGGATCCCGTATTTATATATAGACCGAGTGAGTGGGTGGTGGACAGGAAGTGACGTCGGTGGTTCAGAGATGACTTTTAGCTGACAGCTAAACAGTAGGCTAACAGTAGCCAGTAGGGTTTTTATACAGGATTTTCGTGCCTTTCGTGAGATCATGCAAACCTAATTTCAAGCCGTGGTGCTTGCGCGCCTCACCGAACATTACAGTACCATTACTGACACCTGGTGACCAGTGTGGAATACTACATATCATTCGCAGCGTCTTTGAATGCACCTTCTTATAGTAGTATTCTAGCCGTATTCATTTAGCCATTTTTAGGATTGAAAACGCTTAATTTGCACAACAAAGCTGTAAAATGAGCACCAACATATATATTTGATCAATAAAGGACAACAGAACAGCGGGATTTATTCGTTCCTATATTTTGGAGAGTGAAGCTGATGACTGTATCTTATTAAAAATTCTCTAAAAAGTGTTTTTTTGTTAACTTTCTGGGTGTTTGGAATAGATTGACTAGATTTACATATTTTTTTACATAAAACAAAAAAACAGCTTCGGTTTTTGTTGGATGTTTTGGAACTGGTTAATGACCAAAAAAAACAAGGCTCCACTGTAGTGTGAAAAAACAATAATGAAACTCCGACGTCACCATGGAAACAGCTAAAAACACAAATTACCGTGGTCTGGGGTGAAGGTCTGATTGTAACACGCAAAACAGTGTGGTTCCCAAGCGATGGTTGCGTTACGCGCCCGTGTGCATGAACTCACGGCCAATAGAAAGCAGAATCTTCCAATCAGCGCTCAATGCAACACAACCTCTTTCTTGCAAAGTATGTAATTGTGTTTGGCTGAGTGAGCACCCAGTTTACTCTTTTCCGTTTTCCCTCAAATTAGCGAGCTCTCCTTTGACGGTGCCAGATGAGACACGCACACGCACACACACACACACACACACACACACACACACACACACACACACACACACACACTGGGTGTCCCAGCTGTCACGTTCATCACAAAGTATTGCTGGAGCTCAGGAAATGAATTTCTTTGAGCACACACAGGCTTTGATGCAATGTTGTGATGCTCACGTATCCAACAAGCCTCCAATGAGAGTCCTACAGCTTTGACTCAACGCCCAAGCTTCCATCCTGCCTCTGAGACGCACGGATTTGTCTTCTTTCCTTCGCCTTCTCTTTTTAAACGGTATAACTAGCTTCCTGTATTGCATCCTCTCTCTCTCCCCTCCCACCCCTCATCCATCTTGGATGCTAATTAAGCATGTGTGGCATTGGGCCGACTATCATCATGCGATCTCTTGCTCCACAACCCAGTGGCAAAGGCGCTTTTTAAATTTTTTTAATTTTTTATTCTTCACCGGTCCTCCGCTAGTCACAAAGAAACCAAGACTTGACACCCCCTGCTGTAAGTTTGCATTCACAAAACAACATGGTTACCATTGTAACTCGAGTTATGGAAAAAAACCAGGACAGCAAGACATACTGAAGCCTGAAAGAACTTTGATAACGGAAAATTGCAGAGGTAGCCCCTCGGCATACAGGTTGGCATTCAAGGTTGTGTGTGTGTGTGTGTGTGTGTGTGTGTGTGTGTGTGAGAGAGAGAGAGAAGACACTTGCCCCCAGCGAACAATAAACACTCACACCTGGACACACTCAGCAAGAGGGCTCATTAGCGGGAGATGGTGTGCAGTGTGCACACACACACACACACACACACACACACACACACACACACACGCAGGAATACTGTCCATTTTGGTAATTGCTTTATCTGCTAGTAATTGTCTTCATTGTTTACCGTTTGTTTTGCCTTGAACTCTCACCTCATGATAGGACTTTTTATCCACTCTTCCATGGATTTTGGTTCATAGAGTTCTACAGATGACCCCCCCCCCCATACTGCCTGAGTGAGTTTGGTCTATTATTTAGCGGTTTACATGCCATCTAGAAATAAAAATAAAAAAACAGTGTGGATGCTCATCAGAATTATTACATTTCTAAAAACTGCAATTTTGCACGGCTCATTCCGGAGACCTTAAGCTTTGCCCTTTACGACAACGTTACGTGGCTCTGCTGGTATTTGTCATGTAGACAAATTCAACAGTCAAACTTTGGCTTTCAAACGCCGGTTTTCATACAATATTGCACATGAACTAAAGTCGTCCCTCGTTTATCGTGGATAATTGATTCCAGACGCCACTGTGATAAGTGAATTTCCGCAAAGTACGATTCAATATTAGCAAATGACATTTTTGTACTTACAGCATAAAAAAGCTGTTTAGGACATTCTAAATACAGTTTTTACCATTATTAGATCCCTGTAGACATGAAATAAAGCCATATGTGTTACCCAATATGTCTTCTCGGCAGCGTACATCCTGCAGTGGCTATTGTCCCATCAGTACATAATTGCGGTTTTAAATGGCGTTACACTTGTATTACCCAATTCAGTAGCTACAATGACATTAACCATTTAGGACAAACTCCTGCTCGTGTGTACCATGTTCCTTGGCGGACCTCAGTGGTGAGCGGACAGATGTTTGGAGGACAGGAAGTGACGTTCACACCCCTGTAGTCACCTTTACACTCATATTATCCAATATAGTAGACATGATAAGTGATAAGTAAGACATAAAAACTTTGTACTGTACTGTATTGTTTCATGAACTCCAGTCACCCTAAGCATTGCTGACTCAGCATCCGGACATTTTTTGGCACTGTCAAATAACACACCATGGGGCCAAAGAAAGTTCTATGATAAAGAAGGTGAGAAACACTATTGAAATTGATCTTCCCAGGATGCACGGAAAGTCCGCATCAACAGTATGTTCCATCCATTTGTCATTCATTCATTTTCTATGCCGCTTATCCTCATCAGGGTCCCGGGTATGCTGGAGCCTATCCCAGCTGGCTTTGGGCGAGAGGCGGCGTACACTGGTCGGCAGTCAATTGCAGGGCACATATAGACAAACAAACATTCACATTCATACTTATGGACAACTTAGAGTCGCCAATTAACCTGATGAGAATCAGCACCTCCAAGTCCGAGTCCATGGTTCTCGCCCGAAAAAAGGTGGAGTGCCATCTCCGGGTCGGGGTTGAGGTCCTGCCTCAAGTGGAGGAGTTTAAGTACCTCGGAGTCTTGTTCACGAGTGGAGAAAGGATGGAACGTGAGATGGACAGGCGGATTGGTGCAGCGTTTGCAGTGATGTGGACTCTGCATTGGTCCGTTGTGGTGAAGAGAGAGCTGAGCCAAAAGGCAAAGCTCTCGATTTACCGGTCGATCTACGTTCCTACCCTCACCTATGCTCATGAGCTTTGGGTAGTGACCGAAAGGACAAGATGGCGGGTACAAGCGGCCGAAATGAGTTTTCTCCGCAGGGTGGCTGGGCTCTCCCTTAGAGATAGGGTGAGAAGCACTGTCATCCGGGAGAGACTCGGAGTAGAACCGCTGCTCCTCCGCATTGAGAGGAGCCAGATGAGGTGGCTCGGGCATCTGGTTAGGATGCCTCTCGGACGCCTTCCTGGGGAGGTGTTCAGGGCACGTCCAACCGGTAGGAGGCCTCAGGGAAGACCCAGGACACGTTGGAGAGACTATGTCTCTCAGCTGGCCTGGGAACGCCTCGGCATCCTCCGGGAAGAGCTGGACGAAGTGGCCGGGGAGAGGGACCTCTGGGCTTCCCTGCTCAGCCTGCGGCCTCCGCGACCCGACCTCAGATAAGCGGAAGATAATGGATGGATGGATTCCGTAAGATTTTCATCCAACCTTTTGGAAGGCATTAATAACAAAATCCAAGGTACTGTATCACCCGGATGCATGTTTGGAATCTACAATCAGCGTGCATTCTAAACCTCTTCCATGTGTGTATCATTATGTGTGTGTGTGTGTGTGTGTGTGTGTGGCCAAGGCAGTGGCCCTGAGGTGTTTATTTACTTGCACCGGACCCGCGTTGAGCTCCTAACCTCAGCAGGTTTGTTTGCCTTGAGGAGTGCTTGCTGGACGCGTGTGTTAGGGTAGGATGCTCGAGTCCTCCGCTGTCTCGCGTAGCTACTAAAACACCCATAATGGATTACTTTATGTGTGCGGAGGGCCACAGACCATCAAAACGCTCCCATTAATATTCTAATATTAGTCATGTGGTAACTGGCACATGGCCGTGCGTGTCAGTATTTGCTGGCTTCCGTGCAGTAGGAGGTAAACGCTAACACCCCCTCAAAATGGAAACAGCAAAAAGGCCACCAACTTTCACTCCCGGGCAGCTGGAACCTCCTGAATCTGAACACACGTGGCCCGCGAGGCAAAGACAAGCCTTTGTTAGCTCGTAAAGGGAAAAGGCAGAGTAGCTGCACAGCATCGGAACGATGAGACTTAAAACAAAAGCGAGCAGAAAGGAGAGCGTGCTGAGCCTCAGGGAAGTTCTGCAAGGCTGAAAGGAGGGCTGAGAGGATTCCGTGGATGGAATTCCTCATTGTGACTTTGCACGGATGAAAGGATTAAAAATGGTTTTGAGTGTAAAAACTGGTCAGAGCTACAGTAAGTGGGCGAGGAAACCTCACACCGGAGTGAGATGTTTGTCTTCTCAGCCTCTGGTCTTCCTCTCTGGAGAAAGTGAAAGTGGTGTGTTACCCGGCAGCTGGTTCCGGTAACTTGTTCTGGGGTATTCTGGGTTTATAGTTGAAAAAACAACTTGTGGAGTGGCCCGTGTAATTATGCAGGCCGGAATAGTGCACGGGCCGGTCCAGAGAGCAAGTCGGCCTTTAATTAGCACCGACTTTGAGCGGTGTGAGGGAGTGAGCCTGACATGGTGAAAGGCCACAGTGTGTGTGTTCTGTGATCTCAGGGGGGGTCCGAAGCATCTTTTTTAGCCACTGAATCGTGATACTCTATTTGTGCATGGGCGTGTGCCCGGAAGCTTTCACCGCGTATTTGCTTCATGAACAGAAACGAGCCGAGGCGGGAGTTTGACGGTGACGTCAGGTGTGTGCGCAATGGCTCTCAGTGTGTGGAGCGTGTTTGCGGCATGCTACCTCCTAAGCATCCGTTGTGAAATGCAAGTGGTTTGTGGAAGTCAGTCATGGGTGCATTTGGTTCAGTGCTGGTGAAAATGGAACGCCAGCACACAAGCCCCCCCCCAAAAAAAAGCAGTTTCTGTGAAAACTCTGTGTGGCGTGTGCCGGAATGCAAAACTGTATCCCTATCCTTACCTCCTTGTTCATTAAAACCGTGCAGGCGCATCAGTAAACCATCCCACGCCCACACGCCATGTGCACACACTCACACACAAGGCATACGCTAACCTGATTAAAACTAACATTAGCCCTGCCGCCGTCACACACACACCCCCGGACCCGCTGCTTGCTATCACTCTATCGCCTTCTTCCACTATTGAATGGGATTAGTACTAAAAGAAAACACGTATCGTACTTATTCTTGGCCCGCCTTCAGCGTTTCTAGGCATAAAAATGGCAAAATGAGGTAAATAAAATGTAGTACCTACATTGGCCACAAGGTGCTGGTGTTTGGTGAGACCGTGACCAGACGTGATCGGCAGAAAATGCATTTTTTGCAGGTCTGAATAATCAGCCACAATAATAATAATAATAAGCGTAATAACAACACGGGCTACTGTTGGGGCCAGCACAAGCTAAAACTCTGCACACTTCCTGTCCTCCACACATCTTTTTCTTTCTTCCTCCTTGTTGCCCGGAGAGGACGTACAAGGTAAGAGCTCTGCTGATGAGAAATTGTTATTTTGGTGCTTCTCTAGATGAATGGGCCAGCTCTGAACACAGGAGAACCAGATGGAATGGATGTTCCTTCAACAAAGCCTTAGATTGCCAACGTCCCAGAATGAAAGGAGCTGGATATACAGTAGACTTGCATCCCACGGTATGGCAGAAACGCCACCACAGCTGTCCTCACCGAGCAAGACGTCGAACGGCACAAACGTCTACGTAAATGAGCGTCTGACAGAACGCAGCGCTGACATCGCCAAGAAAGCACGAGACTTGAGGAAGCAACCACATAGACTTGGAGATCGACATTGAAAGGGCCTGCTTAACAAGTATAACAGTTTGAAAAGTAGAAAGTCGGGTGTCCGCGTTTCACCACCGACAGTCTCTACAGCACAACACCGAGACGGCAGGTGGTGGATCCGGACATCAACAGGGAAGGGGAGAAAAATCCACGTATGTGTGCGCGTTTATGTAAATTAGGGATGCCCGATAACACCGGTCACCGATAATTATTAGCCGATAGCGGCAATTATGACATCACACGGATATTCCATAATAAAACGCATGACTGGTACTTCACATTCGTTGTCAACAATCGTGTCTAAAGATAAGAGTGACGTTAGATGTTTCATTTGCCCGTCTCGTTTGTCATTCACATGCGTTTGAAAAGGACTTGCTTTGTGCATAGAAAACAAAACCAGAAATACGTGCTGTGTGTGCTTGGAACCGATTACTCGGACTTGCATGAGTCGTTACGGGGCAAATGTTTCCAGTTTGAGTCGGACCGCGGAGGACGGTTCAATGATACTAACCGAGGTTCCACTGAATGGGCATTTTGAACATGGTTTCTTCCATACGTAGGGTCCTCAAGCTTGAATTTGCTGTGTGCTTCCTTGGGCAGATTTGGTGCAAACCATACCCTCCTAAGATCCCGGATCAGGGCTACCCAGCCAAGGAAGCATAGAGATATTCTTTGCCGTGTGTTTTGTGCGTACATATTTGTTGTGTGCCCACATAGTGCAGTAAGTAGGTTACTGTGTGTGTGGACGTTGCGGACTCAAGCGTGCCACAACAGCACACAGTTTCCATGTTATAAGTTTAAAAAGGGAATTTGGAAATGCCCGGCAGAGGTTGGATTAAGACGTGTGGCGGGCCTCGTGTGGCCCACGGGTCGCAGTTTGCCCACCCCGGTCCCAGATGATAGTCGAAACGAATGAATGGATTAAGCTGACCCTATGAATGCACCAATGTTTGGTTGGCATGTTGTGGCGTTCTGAAAACTCCTTGGATGGGACTGTTTATCTGCAGAACATGTTTCATTTGGGAACTTCTCCAAGGACACTTGAATGACATTCTGTCACCTGAAACCATCAAGTTGTCTCTTCCTGGCCTGCTGTAGCTTCTGTCAGCGCTTCCATCCCATCTGCCTCCTCCTCGTGCCAATCCCTCTCCCCTTAGATGTTGTTTTCTCTCATCCTTACTGTATTCTCCCCTCAGGCTCCATTTTCTTCTTATTTACTTCAGCTTTGCTCTGTTGCTTTGTCATGTTCTCCCTTCCCCTTATTTTTGTCACAAGCACATCGCACGTTCCCTCTCGCCCCCCTTCCTTGTTTCCCATTGTCAATTTGCCGCCACCGCGTTCTTCTACCCGCCTCCGGTGGGTCACAGCGCTGGCGGCTTCCCCGGCAGCGGGTTCGCACAGCGGGATGCGCCACCCCTTACATCCCCTTCACCTGTGCTTCGTGTTGCAGCGCGGGAGGTTGACAACACGAGGGGTGCTACACCAAAGTACTTAGAAATTTGCTTGGGCACAGCGGGAGCCGATGGGCAACATATTGCCACAAAAGGGGGAACCCTTTCGAGGCAAGACAGATAATGTCTTTGTGCTGTTTGAGAAGCGCTTTTCATACATTTTCACACTCTACTTAGCGTGTTTTGGTTGGGCCACCAGAAACCTAGCAGGGGCTTTGCCTTGGGGTACACCCATCACTAGCGCCTAAATGTGCGTGCGTCTGTGAGAGAACGTACGCCATCTATCACCGTGACAGGCGGGTGCGCGTTTACCTAATGATGTGGGGGTTTATTTATGAAGTGGCGGCCGACATGCGGGGCGGGGGGAGTGAGGAAGGGGTCGGTGGGTGGGAGAAGTTGAAGCTGCGACAGCCCAAGGATGTGACATTAAAACATCATCAAGGTGATGGATGCCCGCAGTACTTGCAACATTAAAGGGAAACGCAACCAACAAAAAGAAACGGCTGCGCAACAGCACTCAAATTATGACACGTGTGGTAATGACTTTGTCGTCGGGAGCGTGACACCCCGCACCCGGGACTTCCTGTGACTTCATTAAGGAGTCACGCGCGCCGCCGTTGTTGTTTTCGTGTTTGACGTACCTATCAACATCCCGAGCTTTTGAAATGCACATTCTGGCAGCTTTATTGCTGGCGCACCAGTAACAAGCTCTTTGCATATCCAGTCATGACCACTTGGGGGCAAACCAATGGAAGACCAAATCAATGACAACATTTGTGGATATGTTCTCCCACGAATAAATAAAAGTCCAATTTCTAGTGCGTAAACAAGAACACACGACAGAACACACTTGTAAAGTCATCATTACACATCTCATTCACCCCCCGTGCAAGTGTACAGAATAGAAATATTACATTTCTCCTTATGCTTCACTGATAATGTTCCTTCCCACTTGGTTTGGCAGTCCCTGAGAAGCTATTGTCCGTGACTCGATCATCATCATCTACCTATTGGGGGTGTCACAAGATCTCGCGGGGTTAATACGTGCCAAGATTTCTCATTCAGAAAGAAAGGTCTCGTGGGCACCAGGCCTGGGACAGTAATACATGAATGAATCACACGATAAATACAAATAAAATCGATAGGCTGTGATCCTCGTCTCCAAACAGGCAGGAAGAGGGCTCACTCTGTGCATCGGTTTCAGCACCTCGCAGTTACCTGCAGATTGTCAACATTTGCTGGTAGCCGTGGAACGTAACTCCGATGAAATGAGTGTGGGACTGATGATTATCAATGCATATTGTAACTGTTATGGTAAATATTAATGTTTCAAATCGTGCTACGCCCAACACTAAAAGGGAACTACCAATATCGTGGTGATAAACCCAATTATTGGGAAACAGTAAGGTGAGAACTGATTTACTTCCAGTTAATCTTCAAGGGGGGGGGTGTTCTCTGCAACTTAATTGGCCATCACAATGTTAAAGAGAGGCTAGATTTTGCATAAAGTTGAAGATGATGGTGAGATATTGTCATAATTAGAAGTGTGACCTATTCACAGACACAGGGAACACGGGGGATTGGTCAAATTAGAGTGGGATAGATGGGCAGAGACACAGAAGGCTTGGAGAGGACTGACTAGTTTTAGCTTTATGGACCTGCACACACACACACACACACACACACACACACGACTTAAAAGCCAGGGTCAAATACGCACAGTTCAAACGAGCTCACCACAGTCGCACACATTCTGCTTCTGCAGACAGCTAAAAGAATAAACAGGAGACACGAATAGATAATGTAACACGACTCTTTTGTTTATGTCTCCGCTGCTCAGCTCGCTACTTGGGATCACCCAGTTCAGACAAGAAAATGGAGACACACTCACCTTTGCGTTCCAAAAACCCAAAACACTCAGAGTGAGAATGGCGCTCCCGGCCTTGAGCAGAGTGCTCGCAAAACACTTTTAACCAGTCAGGGCTGCGGAAATATCGGAGCACATAAAAGAGCAGCATGGTGGCTGAAGGACCCATCCGGCAAGGTCGAAGCGTTCCAATGAATTCCACACTCAAGTGGTGTGTGTGACACTGCTCTCCTGGAGAACAGAACCCATGAATGGCAGCGAAGGTGTCAGAGTGTTCTTTGACGCCATTAAGGTGAACTATCAGACGGAAGGTACGCGGGGGAATCTCGTAGATTCGGTGCAATTACACGCACACATCCGTCCAGTTACTGGCTTGGTTCTGGTACTGGCTTCTCCGAGGTGCCACTTGAAACGGGCCGGATTTCATTCAGTCTCTGGCCAAACTCATTTTGAGTCTGCCACGCGAGTTGGCAATACGTAGCCTTTCGGTGTGCTGTGCGTGCATCAGCTGGCATGCTTGGAGTTTGCTAAAAACGAGATCTGGAAAATATGAGTTTAACCCCGCTGCGTGTGAAAAAAGCTACTTCCAGCAGTGGAACCTTGGTTAGCGTCATTAATTTGTTCCGGATGGGCCGGCTCTAAGGAAATACAAATTTTTCCCATGAAAAATAATGTAAATTCAATGCAATCGTTCCACGAAGCCAAGATGTTTTAAAATGATAGTTTTACATGCAAAAACACTTTGAAATGCACATGAAATGAAAGGGATTCAAGAACATTTAGCGTCACTTGACTGAAGACATGATGATGATCCACTGGGACACCAGAATCTATCGAAATGCTGGCGCTCGCCTTTTTTTTTGGGCTCCGTTGTGGACAATCTGGAGCCGTGATCAACAGAAAAGCAGAGACTTGTGGCGCAACTGTGTTAGTTTTCAAAGACCATGAGAGTTGGCTACTGGTTCCTTTTTCCATGTATTGGCAAGCTAATGGGCTGCTAACAAGGACGTTTTGGGGCAAAAATACATTTAGAACACAGTCAGAACGCAACAAGACACACACTCCATTAAAACGGGGGTCGTCTGTATATGCAAGAGCAATTCGATTTCCTCAAGAATCAACTAATGTTGGAGTGATCTTGGAGATTGAAAAGTCTAGTTACAGTGTGGTTTGCCAGTAAGATCCATGCATTAACAGAGCATCTCACTGTCATCTGTGCAGGCACACATCCACAGGTAGAAGCGGGTATCCAATCAGGCTACCGTAATAGCATCGGCGCCGTGTTTTTAAGTTCTGCTGGAATTGTGCGGAATGTATGCACGGAAAAATCTGGGGGATTTTTTCTTTCTTTCCATATTTCCTGTGAGTGCTGCACATTCATTATTATTATTTTATTTATGCGTTTTAATTACTATTCTGTCCAACTTGCATGCCACAACATTTTGTATAGGTTTTTTTTTTTTAAATAGCGGTTCAGACACGGTTTAATACTCCATTGTTTGAATTTGCCTTCAAAGTGCACTCAAAATGACCGTTTTAGTTTCCTCTTTTCCTTCCTTACTTCCAGGACATTTGATTGTATTTGAGTTCCCATTCCCACAAAGCATTTGTATGTGTGAGTGTGTGTGAATGGGAGCGGGGTGTTTCATTACCACGCTCCTCGGGGGACAAAGACACTTTTATTTTTTACTACGGACAACGCGGTCTTTTTACGGGGTGGAAAGTAACAGCCGGATCAGAGGTTGCACCCGCGCCGGCTGCACTTTAATTGTATCAGAGTTTGGATAACGACAGCGCGGCGGCCGAAGGAACACGTGCGGCACAGGGATGTGGAACGAGTGGCGGAGCCCTCGGGCTACCCAGAAAGCAGCTGTGTTGTGCATCTGTGAGCGGCTAACGACAACCAGCGTGCGCAGATCCGTAAGCAGAGACAACAACGACGAAGGAAACGAGCGCAGCAGGAGGCAGGTGGAGTTTGGACAGTAAATCCGTCCCGTATTTCCCGCCTTGGCTCTGGTTGTGTCCTTGCTTATTAGGACTTTGGAGTGAACGATCACCTCGATTTGGTTTCTTTCACGTTCCCTTTCGACGTTAGGCACACTCTCCCAAAAACGATCTATGCAGTCGTCCATCAGGTTCAGACATCGCTCCCTCACTCAATCGCAGTTAATTAATTAATGAGTTAATACATGGTCACAGTTTAGTGGATGGCTATGGCCTGTTATTAGTCAAACATATTGAAAGAAAGTATTCTGGTCACAGTGTAACGCATAGTCCAACATTACAGTGATAAAAAGTTCTCCTCTCCCATTCTGTGTGGAAGTGGTACCTTTTTGGATACTTTCTTTGTCCCCACTCAGTTTGAAACCCTTAAGATATACATACTGTATCTTCGAGGCTAATTAGTTAGCTCAGTAGCTTGGAATGCTAAAACTGGGGGCTGTCTCTTGCGTGCTTACAGAGATACCGTAGCCTGTGCGTAAGAGTTGCACAATGTGGTGCAAACAAAGCTAGTAGTAGTAAGGTTAAGGGTGTTATTTCATGTCTCTTAAAATTTTTTAGTCATAAATGGGTTCTCTAAGCTCAAACTCCATGACCGTCATCAAGGATAAAGATGGTATCCTTGAACATGTAAGGAATCTCCACCTATTAAATGGACAGTTATGACTCTCCGGTGTAGTGGTCTCAATATTGAGACATCCTCCAAAATGTCTGTATCTCCTTTCTTTGCAAAGTCCTTTCCAGTGTGCAAGACTGCCACAAGGATGAAAAAAAAAGACATTTTTATGATTGTTTCATTTGATTTTCTATTAAATATTGTATTTTATATGTCCTTTGTGTCTTTTGGGTACAATGAGAGTGACTTGGGTGTCTATTCAGGTACGAGCTCCAACTTACTGACGTTGACCAAAGACCTCGTGTAGGCTTGCCATTAAAAGGAAGCCCATTCTAACCAGTATGACAAATAGCTGTTGGTTTATACGCAGAGTTTGCGAGGTTGAGCCCAGGACTGGTCAGGCTCGATCCATGCAGACATCTAGCAGAGCCAATGTCGCCACAGAACACTGAGAGATCTCCTGCTACTGTACTGAACAAAGAAAAGAGTCCGGTACATGGAAATGCAGGAAATGGAAAAACGATGACAGAGAAGAACTAAACCAAAAAAAGGGGGGATGGAAATGTCACCCGTCTGTATGATGTACTATGTGAAGAACTAAATGAGGGGGAGAGAGGGCACCGCCTGGTGCCCTTTCCCACCTTCTAATGTTAACAAGTGAGATGAAAATGATTAGGACTTCATCCTGTTGGCATATTTGGAAGCAGTTGGGAGAAATGGGGTAAGTTTCCTCCAAATGCAGACTTATTCTTTGGATGCAAAAAAAAACAAGATTTGATTTTTTCAGGGGGTGATACCACTTAGCAGGAGCAAAATGGTGGCCGATGTCCTCCGCACGTCTTTTAAAATTGTGTTCTTACGTGATACGCCACAGTTCAGACAGCCATGCATCCTGCCTGGGCTCGAACCTGCGTCCACCGATCAATGCTAAATGAGAGTTGCGCAGCGGCAGCCGTGTTGTCCGGAGCGGCTCTTAAAGAATCAGGGAATGATGTTTACGACATACAACAATTTGGTGGGGCCGCACGGTGGATGAGTGGTTAGCACATTGGCCACACGGTCAGGAGACGCGGAAGACCTGGGTTCAAATCTCCGTTGGGCATCTCTGTGTGGAGTTTGCATGTTCTCCCCGTGCGTGTGTGGGTTTTCTCCGGGTGCTTCGGTTTCCTCCCACATTCCCAAAACATGCATGTTAGCTTCATTGGCCGCTCTAAATTGTCCCTTAGAGTGTGAATGTTTGTCTGCCCTGCGATTGGCTGGCGACCAGTCCGGGGTGTACCCCGCCTCTCGCCCAAAGCCAGCTGGGATAGGCTCCAGCATCCCCGCCACCCTAATGAGGACAGGCGGTACTTAAAATGAAGGGATGAATGAACAATTTGGTGGTTCTTACGCAGCAGTTGTCTTTTCATGACATCATCCTTGCGCCTTACAGTAGCTCCCGTGCAAGCACCACGGCTTGTTTGGATCACGTTTAGCCTGGAATACTGTGGTTTTTGACCACTCTCACACTTTTGCCTGTCCAACAGCCATTAAAGTCCACAATCTGATGAGTTTCCGCCTGAGTACTGTTGAAAACGGAAGAATAATAATCTGGATGTCAGAAATTTGGAACATGCCCAGAGTCGTCCGTCCGCATCTAGAAACGTCTGTAAACCATCTGAAAAACAACTTTAAGGTCTAAATACCTTCAATTCCCAGACAGAATTGTCCAACACAGTGAGAGTCTTAAGCCTCACCATTAGAATGTTTGAAAAGTCTCAGCGTCTCAGCATCAAATGAACTCAGGCTACCTGGAAACCCCTAATGCCCGCCCACTTCCTTTCTTCTTTTCTTTTCCTTCCCCCCAGAATCACCTCTCAACCGGGTTGTGGCACCAACGTGGCCTGCCACGATCCAGTTAGCCGACTTAACATCGCAGTTGGTGGCGCGTTTCCGTTTCCATCGTCGTGCCCGGCAGGCATGGGTTGGATACTGGTTTCGAGGTACACCACAATCTGACAAGTGATGTTCTCAAAACCTCTAAAATTGTCTGTCTGCGGTATGAGAGAAAGTGGAGGTCCAGCACGGCCACTATGTGTAAATACTGAGCTAAGTCCCGTCTTACTCCTTGCAGTTGGCGCTGGACTTGGATGTGCTGAAATGTGCAAATGTCGCCGTTTAATCCAGGGGTGTCAAACTCGTGCCATGGAGGGCGGAGACACTGCAGGCGTCCCTTCCAGCCGTTCACTACAGTGGGTGATTTCAATGATCAGCACCTCCCTCAAATTGAGGGACGGAGCTCATCAAACAAAGCCCTCGCTTTAGTGACCGACTGGAAAGAAAACCTGCAGTGTTTCGGCCCTCCTAGGCACAGGTTTGAGACCCCTGGTTTAATGGCTCGTAGTGTGAACGCTACACGTTGCAGCGTAAAGGCACTAATATGGCATTATTACGAGAAATCATCATAAACGTGTGACAGGTGCCTTCAAAAAGGATGCGCATTTGGAAGATTGATTCCATTCACAACAGGTTGAAATGTGTTGAATGTGAATAAACGTGGTTTGTTCACATTGTGGAGGTGTGATTCAGAAGGAGGCCGAGGATAAGCGGGATAAACCCTTTCCACTGAACAACAAGCAATCAAACAAAAATCAAAGTAAACCTCAGAAAATACAGAATCCAACAAGCTGTGACCTGCACCTTCAGCACACTAACATAGGAGTTTGTCTTTATGTCACCTTTTTGAGCCACTGATTTTTTTTTACATTTTACTGTGAAAATATTGATATAGGGGGCATTAGGAACTGTACAACATTTATTATTTCTTTGAAAATAATTGTGTTATTTTTTTGAAATACATATGTTCCACTTCCATCATATTAAAGGTTAAAAATGACATTTTTTCCCCTCTGTTCTTTCCAATAAAGATATTTCTAAATATCATGTTGTACAGCTGTAATGTAATATGTGATATTTTAGATACCATCACAATGTCAGACTGGCACAGGCCTACAGTCGGGCAAACTCTACCGCACTCACCCGACGCGGGTCATGCTCCAGGACTCTACGTCGTGCTGCATCCAGTTCCTCGTAGGCCGGTGCAGCCCGGGCCTGCTGGTATTCCCGCCGCATCCCCTGCGGTCTGCCATCGCTGCGGGGAGATAGACATGCGTAAGTGACAATGCATGGGTGGTGTGTGCAGCCGAGCGGCACACACATCCCCGTGGAAGGTGCAGATCTAAGCGATATTGTGGGGGAGCTGTTACTAAAGCAGGGAAATGAAAAGCCCGGAGGAATACGATACACCCTGCTTCATCTTCCCTCGCACCCGTCGCTCTTCTTTGGCTGCGCGCTGACAAGCCGGGAGAGAGCATTGAGAGTGACAGGCAGACAGAAAAGAGCCGCAAAAACTGCCTCTGAGCTCACATCACTTTCTGGAGGTGGAAAAGCAAGACGGGGAAAAAGCGGAACACAGGATGCTTCTTGGCAGCGACACGGCAAGACGGCTCTCATAAACATAAACAGCTCGGGAGCCTTCATTAAACAGTCGCTGTGCACCTCTTGTCGGAAGGATCCGACCCGCAGGCAGTATTGACCGAGACACGACAACAGGGAGCAGATAGACTGGTTCATTAGGAAAGCACATAGCCTACACCTTGGACTCGTCTCTCCTGGCTAGGATGAGTGTGTGTGCGTGTTTGTGAGAGCGAGAACCTTAGGAATAAATAACAACTGCAGACAGCGACCCTCTCCTGATTTAATGCGGCTCCCTCTCCAGGCAGAGAAGGCTGAGTCATGCCCTCCTCCGTGCCAAGAGTGTCCATATGCAAAGAGTCGCCATCATTCAGCTCACCAGTGTGTATTTCTGTCTCCAAGACCATCATCAACCCCGTGGGCATAAGACCCATCCACAAAGAGAGACCCTTTGCAAACGTTCAGGGCCACTGAAGAGATAGGTGACGTGGCATCAGGCGTGGCACCGGGTCATCTCTCAATGCACGGCTAATCAATGCAAATCTCCGTGTTGCCCGCGTATCCTGCTGACAACCTTGCGGATATGTGATCCCCCCTTTTATCCCGTGCCCCTTAATTACGAGGTGCCCTTTTGACTGAGCGTGCAGGTTGCTTTTCAAATGAAACAAAACTGTAATTATGTCGTTATGTCGGAGCTCTCCTGGCGGCCAATACCAAAAATGATCATATTCGTTGTTGATGGCAGCTGCCTGATTCCTGATTGGAAACGAACCGCTTCACACCAGAGACGGTATGGAAAAAACCGAATATAAACAACAAAAATAAATACAAGTTGGTGTCCACTGAAGTGCATTGTAAATGTGTTGTCTGTACGATTCCAATTGCAAAAATAGCAGAATTTGATCAGATACATGTGCAACTTGAGGCTGAGGGGACTCGCTCTTGAATGGAGGCAAAGTGTTTACACCAAACCTACCATCTGAGTACACGGATTAGACGGCCATTTCTGTTTGGCAGCGTGTCGTTAATAGAATGTTTGCAGACACATTGACTTTCTAGTGCCTTTGTTTGTCTTGCTTAGGCAGAGACAATAAAATACAGAGACTGTGAAAGGGCGGGGGCATGCCTGAGCTGGAAGGTGCTTGTCGCTGCCGCCTTTCTAAAGAGAGGAAAAGGCAATGTTTCTTAAACTTTATTGAAAGATGGTTAAGTAAACAAAAGTAAAGCAAATCTATCGATCCATCAAGCCTTCTGGTTGACCGACACAAGCGAGAACTGATAAATATGCCTGAGAAAACGGAGAGCTAGCAGCAACTTGAAACAAGACATAATGGAAGCCAGCTGACAGTGTACAAGGCTTAAGGTAACTATTCCGGTTTTTTGTGCCAGTGTGAGGGCAGACTAATTAGAAGGTGCGCTCCGCCACTGGCTGCTTCCACACGTCTTGCTGTGGCTGAAGAAGCGGCTAAGGCAGGCGGTTTGAATGCTGGAGGTAAGCAAACATCAAACACTTGGATTCCTGGTGCAGTCGTGGGAATTGTCAGACACAAGTTCAGAGGAGCTCCGATGAGGCAAACAAAGGGGCTGTCACTGCAAACATAAAAGACGGCTAACTTCTTTCTTTCCATCAGAATCACTAAAACTGCCTCTCAGCTTTGCCACGAGTCTACTGTTTGCTGTCGTGTTCTCGCTGTTAATTGGTCTGGAAATGTTGTCCATCCCTCAATTTTCTATACCGCTCGTCCTCATCACGGTCCCGGGTAAGCTGGAGCCGATCCCGGCTTACTCCGAGTGAGAGGCGGGGTCGACCCGGGACGAAATGGTCAAATCGGGAATTTTAAGACTGTTTAGAAAAAACACAGAAAAAGGGGGGCCACAGAGGGCTGCATCAAGTAATACTGAAATATTTGAGGTTCACTTGTATACTCAAACCTCGGTTTCCTAATTCCTGACAACAATTTTTGCTAAACGTTTGCACAACATTGGGCATCATCTAGTTTGACTTGTACTGTATCGTTCTGCAAAAGTGAGTACCCAAACAAAGCACCCTACGCGTTGCTGACTTACTATCCGTGCAAGTTTTACTGCATGCAATGGCCAGATAACCCACCATGGGGCCAAAGAAAGTTGCCAATGGCAGCACTTTTATAAAGAAGGTGAGAAACAACTTTGAATTTGAAGTCGGCATAAACAATAGGTTCCATCTGTTTGTCATTTATAATTTTTTTGCATTGTTTTCTGCATACAAAAACATATATTCTTTATCAAATGTATTTATTTGTTCATATTTTGTGAGCATCTGGAACAAATTATTAATTATTTCCAATGGGGAAAAATGGCCTTGTTTTTGTGCATTTGGAAACAAAATATAGTAATAGTGAAAACGGTGGTACCACTGTCGCTCAGCCCAGTGCCAATCTGATCCGGAAAGTTAGAATCTAACCAAAACGCACTCAAAACATTTAAAAATTTCCCTTAGGAAATAATATAAATCCAGGTAATCTGTTTCAGGAAGCCAAAAATGTTAACACAAAACATTTTTTCATATGCAGAAAAAAATAGAAATGCATATAAATACATATGAATTATGAAAGAAAGGGATAAAGTACAATTTATGGTTACTTCTACCTTCACGGAAGACGTATTGTGGACAAAAATGCGATGTGGCAGCGAGACCAACACCACCTTTGCGTTTCACCATCAGTTGCTTCCTAAATTCAAGTCTCTTGGGTTTTCGGTCACGGCTGCAAAATGAGCCCCGGTGGAGCCAAAGCGAGTACGTGTATTTTGATAGAGAAGGTGGGAAACGCTATGCAATTCAAGAACTACGTTTAGTAACAAAGCTTGTTGATCTTGCTGTCACATCGTGTCTTTGTCAACACATCACATCTTCGGTGACGGTAAAACGTATTCCTTTCATTCGTCATTCATATGCATGAAAAAAATTTTTTTGAATGTCAAACTAGAATTCTAAAACTATATAAATGTGTTTTGTGTGAACATTTTTGTAACCGTGTTCCTTCGCAAAGAACTACACCATCAAGCGCTGATGACTTCATAGGCACCTTGGTCTACACAACCTGAATAGATATTTATGTACATTCAGTTGGGTCCACCTTCCTGTCGCTTGACTTACAGTAGCACACCTTCATTGTCCCCCCCCATTCTTCCATTTCAATTTATTTCCTCACGCTGCTTCCCAGACCAGCTATGACGAGGGCCCTCTGCCTTAATACCTTTTGACAAGCATAGCTAACCTTTTCTATCTACAGGTCAGCCAATCGCACGGCACTAATCAGATGTGACGCACATCACGGCCCGCACCTGCCATCGGAGCCACTAATGAAAATGTCCCGGCGGTAAAATAAGCGGATGGCACCTGGGAGTCCACTGTTCCCAGCCTGACAGGATGAGAGGAGGAGGGGGTCGTCCACAGACCCGGTTATTTCAAGAAAAACGTTTGGATACGACTGAACTGCAAACAGCGCTTGACCAGACTCTCCCAGTTGTGTGATAAGCACCCGTCTACTTGTGCATCAACAAAGCATACAAGATGAGGGAAGGCTGAATCTGTTCCCTTGTATGTCCTTCAACATGAGATAGATACTGAAATGAAACCCACACAGCCCTGTGTGAAAAAGTCATTGCCCCTGCACCTAATAACTGCTTGGGCACCCTTAGCAGCAAAAACTGCAATCAAACGTTTGCCATAACTTGCAACAAGTCTTTTACACGCTCTGGAGGAATTTTGCAGAATTGTTGTCATTCAGCTTTATTTGAGGCTTTTCTAGCATGATGCGCCTTCTTAAGGTCATGCCTCAGCATCTCCATGGGATTCAGGTCAGACTCCGACGTCTTCATTTGGTTTTTCTTCAGCCATTCAGAGGTGGTTTTGCTGGTGTGTTTTGGTTCCTTGTCCTGCTACAGAACCCAAGATGGTTTTAGCTTGAGTTGACCAACAGATGGCCGGACATCACACAGGGCCGTGTAGATTTGGAGTTTTTTTCCCTCCCTTAATAACGTAAACCTTCATTTGTGTTCAATGATGTTATCTTTGACTAATAGTTAGCTATTTCTTACGAGCAGAAACATTTAAGTGTGACAAACATGCAAAAAAGAATAAAAAGTCAGGGTGGGGGCAAATAGTTTTTCACACCACTGTACGCTTCTCCCTCTGACCACAGGCGGCGTTTGTTGCCAGGTTACGCTGTGCTTTCTCGTAAAAATAGGCGTATGCGAGTGCATATTTCTGCACGTGTGTGTATGAATGGAAGCCACACCCCCTCTACAGACGTACCTGGGCCCCAGGTGAATGGAAACAGTCTGCAATAAGGGAGCATGTGCAAGTTGGCTGTGTTTGATTGATCACGTTCAAAAACACACGGGGAATAAAGCCATCGAGCTATGGCTAAATATGTGCAGGATGCATTCACTCAAAAACAATTTGAAGATGGGAAAACTCCTCATCCAAAATGCTGAGGCTAAAGACCAACTAATATGCATTAGCAGAAAAGCAGCATAAGAGAGCCAGACAGGAAGAAAAAGGGCTAGTAATGAAGCACCCACCACTCCAAAGAGGATGAAAGCTTAAGTGGTCCAGCAGATCTGTCAGGCTGCTAGACTGTGGCTAATTATTGCTGCTCCTCTTTTGTCTGAATCCCCCCGTCTCCAATGTACTCTACAGCGCTGATCCTCCACAACCTTCCCTCCCTCTGTCTTCTCCTGCTTCGATGTTATCCCTCCGTCTGGCTCTCCGTTCCCGTCTGTGTCCAAAAACTCCTTCGCTATGCGCGTTGCTCGGACAAAAAGTCCCATTTGTTTCCCAACTTGCAAGTCAGCAGTCAATGAGGCCGCGTTCATACCTGTAGTCTGATACGACGGATCAAAACTAGTTTTAGGCAGTGGACCAAGTCATGCCCTCAGTTGAAGTATTAAGTCGTGTCTCAAATGGACCACCTATGTACATTATCCAGCCGTCTCGAAACAACATGACCCGGTCCGGGTCACACACACTTTCGTTCCCGTTCCTTTCTATAGTGGATCTTTTTGGTTTTTTTTTTTTACCAGTTGACATGTGACAAAGAGGACGTCAATAATTTGAAGATGAGAAAAAGGCTCCCGCAGATTTACTGCAAAGAGACGATACTGCCAAATAAATGAGATATCAGATAATACGGTCTAGTTGTCCCTTGCTATCACCTCATTCCGTTTTCAAAAATTAATTCTTTAATAAGTGATCATTGTTTTGTGGCTGACTATTATATTGAAAGACGAGTCACTGGGCGTCAGTAAGGTAACATCGATGAAACATTACGTCACCTTAACTTGCCCCGCAGAGTCAGCCATGGATGCAGAGTACGACATGACATAGTGAAAAACGGTTCTCCTACCATGCTGTGTGGAAGTGGTACATTTTTGGCTTCTTACGTTGGTCTTCTGCCGTTTGAAACACGCTCTTAAGTTTACAATAACAAAATTGGAGGTTAATTGCAGTCGATACCTCGGCGGGTTGCTTTGCTTAATTCTGTATATCAGTCAACAGATGTCATAGCGAGGATGGACGACAGGCCGACGTCAGTCTTCTTTTCAATGCCGTGCGATTGACCCACATTGAGGAACAGGTACCACTCATTGCACGCCCAAACCAAACAGCAAACAGAAAAACCCAATACGACCACTCTTACAGTATTTTGGATGATTTTTGCTCCGTTTTTTGTTGGGTGTTATGTTACATGAGTACGGTCACATTTGGTGACCTCTTATCTGAGGGTTTTTTTCGTTCATACTTTCCTCACTCAAGACTCTCTCGTGAGAGGTCTGGACTCAGGTCACGATCTGGATGACGTTGGACCAGGGATGGGCAAACTGCGGCCCGTTGGCAATATCAGGTCCGCCATGCACCTTAATCCGGCCCACTGGGCATTTCCAAATTTCATTTTTTCATCTTTAACAACACAACTGCAGCTGGCAACATGCAAACGTACAGAAAAGCCATCCAAACACGTCAACACACAAAGTACCCCACCTACGGCACTATGTGGGCATACAAATAAATATACACGTACAACACCTATTGCACTTTTGCTTGACGGCAAAATATGTGGGGGCCGCACGGTGGTCGAGTGGTTGGCATGTCGGCCACACAGTCAGGAGATCTGGTTTGAATGCTCTTCGAGTACTTCGTTTTGCTCCCGCGCCAGCATTTCCCGCGACTCTCGTGAGGATAGGTGGCATAGGAAATGCATGCATGGGTGCAAAATATGTTGAGGAGGTTGTTCGAGAAGTAAACAAAGAAAGAGTTGACATACACTTCCTATTCAATATTCTCTTGTTCATAGTTCATATTGCTGTTGTAGCTGGACTACCCAGCATGCCTTGTGGGCATTTGGAAATAGCAGTTTGAAGTTACATGTTATGTTTACTGCTTAGTTGTTTGTTACCCACGTGGGAGAAGTAATGTGATGCATGAAGTCGCCGTGGATGTGTCGTGTGTTCGTTGTCGCACCGTGAGCAAGTATGTCATTCTGTTTGATGACCACCAACTGTGGTCATCAAACAGATGTTTTAACCCAATGTGACCCGCGAGTCAAAACGTTTCCCACCTCTGCTTTGGACTCAACAATATCATCAAAGATGCACCTCCGCTTGGACTTAATGACTCGAGACATGACTCGGACTTTAGTCTGATGACTGGAAAACACTTCAGATTTTCAGTGAAGTTATTGAGCAAACCGCGACCCCATTCAGATTGTTCAGCTAACGTCTTACACAAAAAGGACTTGGGACTTCACGTGACCTGCCTAGACTTGACTTGGGCTTTCCCGTCTTTCCTTAAGACTTGAGATTAAATACCAGAGACTTGTAAAACGCTGACTTGCTCCCACGCTCTGCCTCCTTCCCCATGTTTGGTGCAGTCCTGTTGGTCCTGAACGGTGCTCACACCTGAGCAAACGAATCGCACTCAAGTCCATTCTAACCAAAGCACAAATGAAAGTGAAAGTGTGAAGGCACCCTAAGCGGAGTGGTAGAGGCCGTGGGAAGATGACACGTCGCATTGGACTCTTCCGCATTGGACACACTCACATTGGCGTTTTATGCTCCCTCACTTGCAAAGCTGATTTTAAACTCAGAGGTTCCAAAATCGCCGCACTTATGACGTATAATTCAGGAAGATACACAACTTCAAAACCCAATTCCACACGAGCTGACGTGAGGCAGGAGACATGGCAAAGCATCAGTGAAAAGCCAAAGTTCCTTTGGCTACTGAGCAGTCCTAAAGGAGATCACATGCAGATGTAAATCCCCTTTAATTTAGGATTGTTATGTCTACTTATTGTTTTATTTGGATATATATTATACAACTAAGGAGGAAAAAAGCGGGTCAGTGATTGACCACTTCAGTCTCTAATTTAAGGCTCTTTTGCAATAACAGCTGGCAAAGCGTCACACTCTCAGGGGTGTCCTTTTTCCACCAAGGATGCGGGAAGCCAATTTTCTATTTATTTTTTTTGCAAATACGATGTTGCAAATGTGAAGCAGGTCAATAAAAAGATGAGCTGTTGGCTGTGAGTGGCCCCCGGGCCGCACTTTGGTCACCCATGACCTGAGCTCAGGTCAAGAGCGAATGCTGCATGTCATTGTGTGTGTAGAAAAGGGTTCAAGTATAGCGTGCATGCGTTCATGTTTATGTATTTTCCGCCGGACCGTGACTGCAGAGATGTGCTGGTTCGGTCCCGCTCGTGAACCTCTCTCACAAAGTTGCAAGCTTGCTTAGGATAGGATGCGATGTGGCACCTTGCCCTCTACCTCTGCTGTCTCACCTTTCTGCAGATGGTTGCCTGGGCTTGACGACCTTGGCGTAGAGGCCATCCAGATCGGCGGGGGCCTGAGCCCGTCCGGACGCCACGGGAGCCCCGGGGGAATGGGTGCGGCCAATCAAGTGTGGCGAGTCCGGCTGGCGGAAGCTGATGATACGGGCGTAGTTGGGGTCGACGTCGTCGTCCTCCACATCTGGGGGGCATCCCGGCTCGGGGGCCACCTGGTCGAAGTTGATTTCGGCATACCGCGGATCATACCTTTCAGCGAGAAGGCCGAAGACATCGTGATGAGTCACAACTTATGGGTTCCTTCCTGTCTGATTGCTACCTTTCTCTGTGGTCAGGAAACTTGTCGATATCCTCCTCGCTCAAAGCCTCCAGTTTGTTTCTCGCCACTTTCAAAGCATCTCTGCTCTTGTCTTCTTTCTTCTTGCCAAACCTGTGTAAGAGAGCAGAAGCATCTTTTTAATTACTTCAGGGAGATTAATTGCGGGCTGACCTGATCCCTGAAACTTCCTGTTTATCTCCAAGTTTGCCAAAGCTATTACCGCAGGCTTAGACGTGGCAAGGAATTTTTAATCTTTTTGATGAGGACGACAATCCACAGAGTGCGTGTGGCTGTGCAGTTCGGCATGTGGTGCATGAATATTTCAAACTTTTATTACATGCGCGGTTTAACTGTTGCATCTTGTTGTAGGTTTTTGCACATTTCATTCGCCGTTATTAAGCCTTTCTCTCTGAATATTTCATATTCTCTTATCTCTGCTGCACATTATCGCTCTCTCTCACCCCTCGTGCGTGCCGCGGAGAGTTTGTCGAGCCAATCTAATGTCTGCGTTTAGCTCATTAACAGCCCGGCTCTTCTTATTATCGCCACGGGAAGACATGCAGCCTGAATGGTAACCTGGTGGCCTCGCTAAAAGTGGGACAGAGTGTTAGTTCTTTGCCATTGACTCGCTTGTCTGTCACTGGTTCCTCCTCCTTCCCATAATAGAATCCCTCTCTGCATTGGCGGCCTGTCGGTTGTGAACGAATATCTTTGAAACGAACGACAGGAGATGGCTCCCGTTGTTGGGACCCCATCGGGAACCGATCACTTCGTTCCTCCACTCTTCTTCTGCTAAAGGCGAATGTCATTGGTCAAGATGCGTGGCAGCGGGGGTGCTCTTAGAAACCATTCGTTTGTGAGAAATATGCACGAAGAGTTTTGACCTATTTTGACCCAATTTGTCATTGAAATGGGTCTTTGTTTTTTATAATACATTATAATATAATATATTGGTGTAGCTGTTCATTGAGGTTTAAATAAATACATTCAAATAGTAAACTTTTAGTATCATGTAGTTTTACTAGTCATTTTACACAACAAACATAATTTGGTAATACAGTAGTGTTCCAAATAACAGCAGTGCAATGTGACTAACCAGATGAATCCCTGTTAGTATATTTTTATTGCCAAACGGCAAACAAGTTACCAATAGATGTGGTAGATTGTCAGAAAACAAACAAAACACCGCATTCATGATATGCACGCTGTGCAGTTGGGCAATTATTTGAAAGAAAGGTGTTAAAAAAAAAAAAGCAGTGTGGCATTCAATCGGTAATCAGTGATCAATTTGGTGAAAAAACGGGTGTGAATCGGGTGATCCCTATTTAAGGATGAAAGCAGCACTTGTTGAACATTTCTCTTTAAAGCCTGAGGAAAATGGGCCATTCAATACATTATTTAGAAGAACAGCGTACCTTGATTAAAAAGTTGATAAGAGAGGAGAAAACTTATGAGGAGGTGCAAAAACGTCTGGGCTGTTCAGCTGAAATGATCTCCAATGGCTTAAAATGGAGAGCAAAACCAGAAATACGTGGCAGAAAACAGAAGACGCCTATCAAAATGGATGGAAGAATAACCAGAATGGCAAAGGCTCAGCTAATGACCAGCTCCAGGATGATCAAAGACACTCTGGAGTTACCTCATAGTACTGTGATAGTTAGAAGACGTCTGTGTGAAGCTAATCTATTTACAAGAATCCCTCTGTTAAAACAAAGGTATGTGCATAAGAGGTTAGAATTCGCCAAAGAACACGTCAACTGAGATAAATAAAAAATAAAGAGAAATTGAGGAACATTTTGTGCACTGACGAGAGCAAAATTGTTCTTTTTGGGTCCAGATACCGCAGACAATTTGTGAGATGACCCCCAAACTCTGAGTACAGAGCGAAGACAGTGAAGCATGGTGGTGCAAGCATCACGACATGGGCATGTTTCTCCTACTATGGCAGGGTTGGGCAAATATTTTGACTCGCGGGCCGCAGCGACTTAATAAAATTGGCGGGGGGGGGCCAGACTATATATTTGATACACATTCACCATTTATTCTTATAATAAAACAGTCCCCTGGAATTGTTTTCTTTTATTTATAAAAGCACCTTTAACAATTTTACAGTTGTTTTCTTTACGGAATAAGATACCCGGAATATGCATGAATAAAGCACGTGTGATTATACAATATTGATATATAAATTATCAACTATGAAACATTGCCTATTTAGGAGTATGTCGACGTGCATTGGGTGGGTTTGCTGTTGTTGTTCTGCTGTTGTGGGTCACATATGGGTGTTTTTCCGGCCTTGGTTTCGGGTTTGTCTGGTTTGCTGCATGTGAAAACGACTTAAACAATCAAAAGGTTGTCTCAGACTGACTTTTGACAGCTTGTATGTTGAAAGTTTATATCACTTTGAACGCATCTGGTGGGCCGCATTCAAATGCCCGGCGGACCGGATTTTGCCCACCGTTGTAATATGGTGTTGGGTGTATTTATCCCATAGCAGGGATCATGGATCAGTTTGCATGTCCAAATACTTGAGGAGGTCATGTTGCCTTACGCTGAAGAGGACATGCCCTTGAAATGGCTTTTTCACCAAGACAATGACCCCAAACACACCAGTAAACCAGCACAATCTTGTTATGTTATGTTATGTAGTGGTCAGCCCATTACCCGGACCTTCATCTAATCAAAACCTTGTGGAGGGACATCAAAAATGCTCTTTCTGAAGCAAAACAAAGACATGTTACTGAAATTGCCCAATTGCACAGCCTTAAGAGCGTGCATGTCATGACTTGCTGGGTCTTGTTGGTTTTCTGAGAATCTACCGCACCTCCTGGTAACTTGCTTGCCACGTAGCAATAAAAATATACTAATAACAGTGATTCATCTGGTTAATCATTGCACAGCTATTATTTTGAACACATTAAAAGCACATTAAAAATTAAAAATGAGAAGCCACTTGGGAGCCAAAAGAACTGGCTTGCTAAAAAGAGCTAACATTTCCACCACTACTCTGCATGATCATAAAATACATCATATATATATACCTACACACACACACACACACACACTGTATATGTATTGCTCTTGCCACATAAACACAAACTTTTTATTTATACAGTACCTCTTGAAAATGTTTTGGTTCCCTCACATTGAGGCTGAGCCAAACGCAGACTGCTAAATACCACACTGAGTGGAAGAATGCCAGTACAGTTACCATTGTGTATCCATGATTATAAATATTATACTGTATCTACATATTACGATTCATAATGCCGGACTTATCTGGACGCATAAGCTGTGGGATACCATCCATCTCCGAAGACACACTTACTCAACATTCCAAGGGGGCAGAGGTCCACAACTGGACATTAAATTTGCAGTAATTAGGAAAAAAAACAACAAACGACAATGAGTGTGAGACTTTCAATGTACCTGCCATGAGAGAGGTTTTATCCTCCGCTCTGCCATTTCTTCAGACCCGATTCATCCCCAAAACCACTTCTTTCCCAGTGTGGTTGGCCAACTGCATGCTAGCAACTTCAAGCCCCTTTATCAGTAGTAGGTCAACGTTTTTGAAGACAAAGGCGCTAAGAAGACATGAGGTAACAACAAGTGCGATAATCTGCATGCTGGATTACGTAAACGTATCGAGCGGATACGTCATACCGACAAAGCCGAGAAAAATGGCTTAGATCATTTAAAAAAGCAGTCTAATGAAGCAACATTACGCATACTGTGCTCTAGGTGGGTTCGAGTGAGCAAATCAAGCGCTCCCTTTCGCGCAAACTTACCTGTAAGGATTTTTTCACTGTTTGTGAGGAAGACATTTAGTGCGCTCGTTGTTTGCGCAACTAAATCTGTAAACATTTGCGATGGCGAAAAAAAAGTCGCAACAATGCCTGGGGCTTGTTCCTATCGCCGTGGCATTTATATCACAATAGGTTTAGAAGATATGACTCGAGGGCTAAAGCGATCTGTGATTTCATCATGAAAATGATCGCGCTAGCAGCACGCAACTATGACGCTTCAAGGACCGCCAGACAAAGTGGGACATCTTAATGTTTGGCGAAAAAACTTAATCGTTGAAGCCTTAAAAAATGCACATGTAAAAATTGCTGGTTGGCACATGCCGTGCATTTACCTTTGTAAAAAATCGTTGTCTTCAAAAAGTTCGTAAAACATGTTTTTGTCTACTCTAAATGAAGGAGATTTTTTGATTCCTTTTTCATATCACAGAGCCAGAAGCCGCATTATCTAGTAATGTTACTAGTAATTATCTATTTCCAGGCACCCTGGAACTCAAGGGACCTTGAAATAGTTCAGATGTTTGTACAGCCTCCCTGGCCAACAGCACTTAATATAAATCAATTTAAATATTATTTCATGTGGTCAGTATCAGACTATTTCAGTCCAGCATACAACGGCATAAAAGGCAGCATAAAACCCTGATCGGAGCATCCTGAGTAATCAATAAATCATTACTGACTGGGTATTTCTTTCTTTTTGGCAAACTTCTTACAAAACAAATACATGCTGAATCACAATCGTGCATGATCCACTGTATTTATGTCGTTTTTCATTTTGCCCACTATGGGTCATCACTGGATATGAGAGTGTCTATCTCTTGTGATTCCACAATTAAAGCGTACAGCCTGTTTTTGGGGAACATTTTCTGCGCAAAAATCCGCAAACGCCGGAGGGTTTGGAGGGCGAGAAGCGAGCCGGTGTAGCGTACACTGGTGCCTCCATGCAGGAGCATTATCCGGGTTTCAGAGACTGAACTTAAAACTGATACCGGCAAAATGTGTACCTGGAGACCAGCGAAGTGCCCAAATGTGTGCCAAGTAGGAAAAATGCTTACATGTTGGCAGGTCTGCATATCCCCAGTTTTGGTACACAAACAGAAGAAATTGGTTATTACAAAGCCTTGAGAAAAAAAACCCGATACCGCCAGAGAAAACTGGGCTCAATACACTTGTACTTAACAACAAAGAACACGCACGAGACAGACCGGAGAAAGTGAGACTAAAAAAAAAAAAAAAAGGTGACAGTTGGACACACATCTCCGGCAAAAGTGCCACTCAAGTGGGTAACAATAAGCGGGTAGACTGCGCGTGAAGGCAAAGTTACAGCACCCGGCACAGGGAGAAAAGTTCACCATTCAAGCAGAACTCTTATCTCACTAATTAGATTGCTCTGCATGTATTTTGAGAGGCGTGCACATATCTCAGCGGAGTTTCCAGCAGAAAGAGAGCGGGCCAACGGAAAGAGATTAACACCATCCAAAGTTGTGTGACAGCGCTTCCCTCTCCTTCGCGCTCATATGGTCGGAAAATATTCCAGGCCGGAAAACCCAACAACGTTCACTGCACACACAGACAGTGAGCAGTCTTTAAGTTAGAACCTCGGCGGGAATGGCGATCAGGCTGAATGAAAGGCTCGGTGATGCCCCAATGAGCCGCGACGGGCTCACCTATGCACACGCATCAACAACAGCCAGCAAGGACCAGTGTTTCCCCTCAGGTATAACTAAATCTATTTATCCGGATTGATTGGTAGATGTCCCGCACCTCCTGCCAGTCAAGTCCGGCGCCACCAACAAAAAAGAGCAAGCGCACGAGACAAAATCTGCGTAAAACAGCTTCAGGCTGCCGCTGCTGCTATCATTACTGGCCCATGCAGACTAAATCTAACAGGAGTATGAAAAGTGACACCTTGTGTGTGTGTGTAGCCAACAACCCCGCCGGAAATATATAACACACAGTTGCCTAAAGGGGAATTATAATCTTTTTTTAATGATCCTAATCCAACACTTTGGAAGGAATTGAGGCAGACAGGCCTGTTCGAACACACAGCAGGTTGTTCTCACGGGAGCAGGAACATGGAAATAGGATGGCTTGCTTTAATCAAGGCCTCGGAAGTACGCGTGCACACAATCACACCAAAGCACTGCATTCTCGGGCTCCCATTTTTATAAACCACTTTTCGGCTCACTTTTATAAACATGACTAACACCTCCGTTTTCCCTTGGTGGTGAAAGAAAGAGGTCCTGAGGGGGGAAAACAGCAGTTTGCTTATTTGCGGTTGGATTTCAAAGGGCGGTCTACACGAGACCATTTTTGTGTGCACATTTCTTTTGTGTTTGTTTTGTTTTGTGGGTAAAAAAAGGAAAACACGAACGCTCGGGCTGTAGTCGAGTGGTAAGCGTGTCGACCACACAGTCAGGAGATTTGGAAGACCTGGGTTCCAATCTCCGTTGGGCATCTCTATTTGGAGTTTGCATGTTAAACTAGGCCTGTCCTACCTAGTCCGACTAGCGTTTGTCCCACCCAGTGTTTGAGCATGAACTGATGAAGCCGGGATGGGAGGCAAAACGCCTTCTATAACACCTTCAAGAGTCCGGTGGTCCTGGGAACACAATGGCTTGGATGAATGAGAATATTGACAGGCATTAACTTTACAACATTAAGGAAACTGCAGACATCGAATTCTAGATGACAGCATCTGTGAAGGACGCGGAAAAAGCTATAACCAAATTGCTTATCGTGCTGATAAAATGCACAGCAACGGTATTTACCCATGCACAAATAAGTCAATCATTGTCTTCCATGGCCTTAACCCCTAATTTGTGGACTCAAACAGTTACCTTGTCGCTATGCTTTTGTAGTTCTTCAGTTCCTTGCGAGTGTAGAGGGAAGTCTAGGCCATCAGATCCGACCAGATGCTTGGAAAATCTTTGGAATCTTCATGACTCGCTCTAAAACTGTCGACTACTCAGACACTTGCGCATCTCTGTGGTAACTGAACGGCGGTGTATTGAATCTTTCGTCTAAGTCAAACCCGGAAGTGATGCAGATTGCGTCTTGGTCACGTGGCTGCGATCCACTTTTATGTGGCCGGGTTGCTCTTTCCAAAAACAAACCTCGTCCTTCTATTTGTTTTAGCTTAAATAGGGCCACTCCTGGCTGTGGGCTCTGAGAGACCTGGGCGCTGTCGGGCTTGTCCTCAACATTCTTGGACATTCATCTGGAAGAACAAAGGTCTTGCTCCGTGCGTTCTGGTGGGACACAAGTCCGGACACACTTAGGGATTGTGTTCTTGCATGTGCCATTAGCCAGCAGCGACAGAGGAAGACCATCCATCACTCTTGGCATGAAGATGACTGGACCGGACATCGGAGGTGTAATGGCTTCCTGGCGCCCAGTGTATCCGTGTGACTATAACCACCACGTATGATCAAATACTAATTTGCCGTGACTGTTTCCTGTGGCCTCTTGAATATCTTTAATTGGCTGCTGAGGGATGGCCAGTGGACAGCTGAAATGCTGGCCGTCCCCGCAGGTCAATTCAAATGTCACAACTCCATAGGAACTGACGGATTGCAAAGCTGATCAGCACAAATGGACGTCTCGTCTCGGGGTCTCATTGGATAAGTACCCCGTGTGCAATGATTCACGGCATAAATGGCGGTATCGTATTGCTCAGCTGCATGAGTCACTGGCAATAGAAATAACAAAAAGTTCCACTTGTAAATGAGATCATTTTTAAATGAATGCCACGTTGTTGGAATGACTGCAGGAAAGGAGAAGAGCGTGGGAGTAGCTCTCAGGAGGTTGCTCCAGATGCAGAATGTCAGCCTCCAAGTAAAGGAAATCTGATGTACACAACACAGCTTTTAATTGTAATCCCTTCTGGATACTAGAAAACAGTACTTCAGCGAGTACTTCTTTTACGGAGCCGATGGCTACAGGTTGCGAACAGGGTGAACGTGCAACGAGAGTTCTCGGCCCAATGATCTGCTGGAGGAAGAGGGAGAGGCGCAGGTGCTGCAAGAAAGAAAACCATAAAAGCTTTTTGTACAGGGCGAGAAGACGGCATTTCAAGGGAAGGCATGAGAGATGCAGCGCCTTCAGGTGCAAGAAATGGAGAGGCAGGAGCTTGTTGTGACCGTGTCTTTATCAGCTGATATATATGCATGAGGATTTCCTCATCATCCTCACTGATGATTCTCCGTCCCTCTCTTTGACTGGCAGCTCACATCAGCGCCAGCAAACCCGCATCATTTCAGGACGGCTGCCCATTGCGCTGAATGGATGGCAGAAAGTCGAGGGAGAAATTAATTTGTTTTCTAGCGGCTGTTGACGGCGATAGTGCCCGTGTCCATTTGCCAACACCGGGAAGCTGAAAATTAGAATTGTGCCTCAAAAGCAAGGGCAGGATGCTGCTTCTGCTGTGCAAACTCATTTCCAACAGTAATACTTGTTTTTTATATATATAATTAGGGCAGAGAAATTGCTCCTGAGTCACTGCTTGGTATTACCAATATTTCAATGTCAGGGTCCATTTATGGCTTAGTTTAGCATTAGGAATTATTATGGCAGAGAAAGTCAAACAAGAACCTGAACAAATCCCTATATGTCTGGTTGGCGGGCCCGGTAAATTCTGGTGGTTACACACAGAAAATTACATACGACACGTTCAAGTATAAAATGGACAGTTTCAGTGCACTCAAAACCTGCGTATTTATTTTGCAGCGTTCAATCCCCGCAACACGGAAGAGGGTACAGTACCTGTACCATGCTGATATCAAGTGGCAAATAAAACCTCGCGCTCACCAAGACGAGTCAGTGATCGTCTTTCCCGGGATCTCTAGATATCAACACACCCGTTCTTATCCTCACTAGGGTCGCAGGGGTATGCTGGAGCCTATCCCAGCTGACTTTGGGCGAGAGACGGGGTACACCCTGGACTGGTCGCCAGTCACACTCACATCCATCGTTGAGATCCATCCATTAACATGCACAGGGCAGACAAACAAACACTCACATTCATACGTATGGACACTTTAGACGCGCCAATTAAACGGACATGCTTGTTTTTTGGCATGTGGGAGGAAACCCGAGTACCTGGAGAAAAGCCACACACGGAGAGAACATGCCAACTCCACACAGAGATGCTCAACGGAGATTGGAACCCTAAACCTCCTGGCTGTGAGGCCAACATGCTACCCACTCATCCACCAAGAATGAAATTGCATGTTAAGTATGGCAGGTCTGCGCTAACGCAAGTACTCCCAGCCTCTCATGCCCCCCTGGCAGTTCAGCGCACACCCCCAGGGGGGCCCGCCCCTCTATTTGAGAAGCACTGAATTAACTGCAAATCATTTTACAGGATACAAATATAGTTCATATCAGAGGTCACGCAATAAAATGTTAGATTTTTTAGTGCCCCCCCAATATTCAGAATAAAATCATCGATTATTTATCATCGCTAGACCTCAATTACATAATCACAAACAAGGAGTTTCCATTCCCCTACGAATAACAACTTCAAAACATGCATAAAATTGAAACCATCTCTGCAGGTTTGATGAACCAGAGTTTTGAAACAAATAAAAAGTGGATAACCACCCACTGAATTGCTTTACATTGCGTGGGAACAATGTCTAAACCAAGTCATAACCAAGCGATCCATACAAGCGGACTAAAAAAACGGACTTTTGCATCAACAATTCATGAGATTCATCAAGTGATGAATAGAGATGAAGTAAGGGAGCAATCTTTCTTATCCACTTGGGAGCGCTTGGCGCTGTGGGTAGAAATAAGCGCTTAATGTATATTTTATAAAAAGGAATACCAATATGAATGGACGGGCTCTCGCAGACTCCAGAGCGGGGCAGCTAACATCCTCTAAATGCCACATGAAACGGTGCATCACAGAAATCCACCTGTAATACATGAAGTAATGGTGGTATTAAGTAATGCACCGTCAATTTGCTTTCATCCGAGCAAAAGTCCGACAATATTTCCAAGCAGTACAACAGTTTGGAATGCTTCACTCCGATCGGACTAGAAGGTCAAGTGCGGGTAAATGGCGGGGGTGAGCACACTTTTTTCAGCACGCGAGCTATTTTTTAAAATCCCAAATATCTACCTCCTGCTATAAACATATAAAAATACAGTATATGTTTACTATATACATTAATATGAGTCCTAATGTACAGTTCACATGTACTGTATGTATGCACATGCACTCTTTCAGCATGCAAGTTACACGTCGACATGATCTATCTCTTACTATAAAAGATAACATATCTATCATCTGTAGCAACTGGCTCTTTATATTTAGATTATATAACCATAACTAACGACCAAAGTATTTCACATTCACAGTTTCAGGGTGTACACGTAACCAAAGTATCTGATATCATTCGATAATTCACAGTTGGAGGGTGGCAGTAAAGATAACCGCAGCTATTGTCACACTTTATGTCAGACGACTGTAGACATCATAAGATATCTACAGAGTGACATTTATGCGATCGACCCATTGATTGATTGATTGTCGCCGGACAAAATAACCAGAAAAGAACATAATCTAAATACACATAAATACAGAGAACAATCTGGCTCGAAAAGGACTGGGAAGAAGGCGAGCTTATTTACCGCCACCTCCTAACACTAAAAGGTACAATTTGCAGCAATACATAAGCAAGATATTACACCTACACACGCATGTGCAATATGCGTTGTTATTAATGTGTTATACCCTGTGCATTTTTTCAATGCTAATGTGACATTACTCATTATTATACCACCATCATATATCAACATATCAATCATGTATTATAACTAATTATTGGATTTACTGTACAGCATATATATTTTTTTATGCATATAAGATCATTTTGATGAATAAATATAATGGTTATTAGTGTTTATGGTAATAATAATTCATTTGGATAGCATGTGTCCCACATTAAGAGAGGCCAATAGCTTTGTGCACCTGTTGCCAGAGGGCAGCTGCCCTCTAGCAATACCACCACTCTGTCCTATTGCTGTGCATTGAAAAAGACAAGATTTTGGAGGCCTGCTGTAAGAAGGTGAATGATCTCCTGCAGCCAAGCCACTACTTGTGCGCCCAAATCTGTTTATTTTATTGTACGTGTCCTATGCTGTGCATTAAAAGAGACAAGATTTTGGAGGTCTGCTGCGAGAAAGTGGATGATTTCCTGCAGCCGAGCCGCCACTTCTCCACCCTACTCTGATGATTTAGTTACATGAGTGTCTTAGGCTGTGCATTAAAAGAGACAAGACCCACACTACTTTGCAATCGACCGGTAGCTTGCGATCAATTCAATGGGCACCCTTGGCATAGATAGTGTGACATTAGAGCACCACAACTCAAAACTTTATATTAAGAAAGACAAGGGGCACTAGAGCATTATAATAATGTACTCTCTGTAGTTTTGTTCCAGCACTACCTGGTCTACTATAGTAGCTGCAAATTACGATTATTTTCTTAGTTGATTAATCTGAAGCTTGTTGTTTCAATTAATTGATTAGGATGTAAAGTAACCAAAATCAATTTGAACCAAACAGGAAAAGTGAGTGGTTGGGCCCAAAAATATATTAGAAAACAACCAAAGTAATAACACTACATTGTTTGGGTATTGTTTGATATTTTGTAGTACTTTTCCCCCCCAAGTGCTCTGGCCATTTTTGTGGAGGTACAGCACATACACAAAAGCCAAAAATGGTCCCATGTCGCAATGTTAAATAATCCTTGAAAAAAAAGAAAAAAAGTCCTGGATCCAGATGGTGATGCGGATCACCCCAAAAAGTTCTTACATTTCCCATTTCCGACAATACCTGAAAATGTCACCCAATTCCTTTCAGAACTTATTTGGAACGCAGACAAACAGATAAACGTCATCAAAAACATAATATCTACTCTGTGCTTGGTGGGGGTAACAAAAAAAAAAGATTCAACCACCAAAACAGTTGTAGATTATTTGGATAATGGATTAATCACTGATTAACCGTTACAGCACAATCACTACAAAAAATGGGTGCGATGACACCGTTGATAAATATTAGACTAAAAGAGAAGAGTAATGAGCAAGGGACCAAGGGTTCAAAGGTAAATGAGCGAGGACCTAAAACGCCCTCCAAATAATCCATCCCAAATCCTCCTGCGACAAGAGCCTTCAGTTTGACAAGAAGGTCGTGTTGAACGCAGCCCACCAGTGGCTGTCTTCTAGCTCTGCACATCCTGCTGCTCTGAGATAGGATAAGAGCGGAACGGACTCTGCTAATTGGCTTGCCTCCCTGTCGGATTTCTTCAGCACTGCACACACAGAAGCGGGGGGTGGTTTTTTGCACGATGTGGTGCATGGATTTGTAAATAGTGTACTGGCTTCGGTATCAGTACTGGCTTTCATGTCCCTAATTTTGGCGGAGGGGGCGGAGTCTCCACTGGATGTGAGCCCTTAGTGGCGGCTGAACGCTGATCCTGGGGGCCGGGGATGTGTCGGCACCCGTGAGGGTTTGGTGTGGCTGCTGAGTGCTGGTACACCCAGGGATCATTGAGTGGGGTAAACAAAGAAGCACACTGTGTCAAATGCCACCTGAAAGTGTGGATGTTAGTCACCAAGCTACATCCTTCTAATCCTGACCTGCTGACTGTGCCGTGTCGGATCAAAATAATCCCTGAACGCAAACACTACAAAAATGAGCACATGCTTAATCTTCGCAAAACTTCCCAAGCCCGGAGCGGAGTCGTCACGATGATATTTTTGCCAAGCGTCATAATAAAATATGTATGTTTGACGTCGGGGCTTTTTCTGCAGACAAGGCAGAGGTGTTGGGGGCGGGGCGGCACAAAGTTAGTGAGGCCCGAGACACCTTTGCAGGTGAAGATTTCATTGCTGTCTGAACACAGACGAGACGGGCAAGGTCTGAGATGCTGCCATTTGTCTCGGCTTACTGAGCAGTCAAGGAGACGAGACAGCTATGGGTCTTGGAGAACCAGGTCATGTATAAAAAAACTAAAAAACAAGACTAGAGGCCACATCTAAGTAAAATGGAGGAGAGAATTTCTGGTTTCTTCATGGAGAATGTTTTGAAAAACGAGCCCTCTGTACAACTCTGTAACAAGTATAGCGGAACCTTAGATTTTGTATGTTGAGTAGGTTTGCCAACCGTCCGTCTCCTTTCTTCGTCGTTTAAAACGCCGGGCCACACACTGACCACGTGTTCAACGGCACGGTATATTTTTTAAGGACAAAAGAATCCGGTTTTTAATTTCTTATTTTGTTTGAATTTTTTCTTAAGGACGGCTGCAATCAAAAACAATTGCAAGTGCCATTAGATAGGATTGCGATGTAAAGGTTCCTTCGTTAACACAGGTCTCAGGGGGACCGTTTCAAAGGGGGACACATTAAATAAGTCAGCCGGGTGTGTAATGACGTTTGCACCTGTTGCTGAATTTACAAAAAAGTTCAAGTATATATACCGTCATCTTTTCTAAATGTTCATTTATCTATTTCATATAACATATTTGTTGCTTTGCTTCCTGCATGTTACACTATAATTATTGTCTATGAAACATTTCAGGGAATTGGAATGGATTGGACTGACGTGCGTTTCGGTTTTCGTCCGACCTTTGGGGCCCAATTACCAACAGAAACGGAGGTTCTGCAGTACATTTTCACACAGTTAGGGGCCGTCTTTTTTGCACTAGGGTGTCACGAGATGACACGGGATTTCTCGCATTCAAAGTGAAAGAAGTGACTTGTTTCTTGCGTCATGAAGATATTTGGTGAAACAAAGTGTGTGTCCAAAGTGTAACGTGGATCGTTGCTGAAATCAAAACAGATAATATAACAGTATGAATTTCCTTTGAGAACATACGCGTCACTAACGCCAATCCTACAACATTACAGAGTGATGGACATATTATAGGAAGTGTTGCATTATAATGATACTATTGATTATTATTAGAATATAATGTATTCCCATATGTTAAATTATATTTGTACTATTACATATTAGTATATATCAGGGTTTTCCCTAGGATTTTTGATGCTGTGGTGGTGGGCTGCATGGGAGGCCACACTGCAATTAATATACTTTTTTCAGCAACTAGCAGAACGTGAACCGAGAACGTTGCAAAACCGTTTCTTTTTAGCATCAACATCAGCATTTGGCCGCAATCATTTTTATGACAAAATTGCTGGGACCACTGCATGCTCAAACAAACTCCGTGTGCTCATTTGCCATCAAATACAGGTATCATGTTTGATCAATAGATAGACAGACACACAACTAGTGTTTTCAAGACCAGATAAATATTATAGTAATACCAAGGGAGCGAAATTGTTAAGTGCCACTTTTTAAAAAAGTACGTTGTGGCGATGATCATAGCTTACCCGTGGGACAAACATGATCTAGTTGGATGCCACTAGTCAGGCATGTAAAAAAAATGCCAGAAAGTGGAATGAGATTGAACGTTAGTGGTCACCCACGCTGGCATAGGCAGGCTTGGCTTGTGAAAAACTGTTGTCGATTGACTACACATTTTAAGGGCTATTGTTCATTCTCCCCATCCATCCATCCATCCATACATCCATTTTCCACCGCTTATCCGGGTCTGGGTCCGGGTCGCGGGGGCAACAGCTTCAGTAGGGAAGTCCAGACTTCCCGGTCCCCGGCGACCTCTTCCAGCTCCATCGGGAGGACACCAAGGCGTTCCCAGGCCAGCTGTGAGACATAGTCCCTCCAACGTGTCCTAGGTCTTCCCGGGGGCCTTCTCCCGACTGGGCATGCCCGAAACACCTCACTAGAGAGGTGCCTGGTGGTCAGGTCTTCATTCTCCCCATAATAAAATATTTATACAATTTATAACAGTGGTTTATTCGGTCTCAAAAAATAATAACGCCATTGCAATACGATAATGTGTGAATGTGTGAGTTTAGCAAGAACCCAGTGTTTCCAAATGAAAAACCTGATTTGTAGGTGTCACCCTGCGGTGCCCAAAACCAGTCCAGTTCTCCAAATACTGGCACATGAAAAACAAACATTTATGACTGCTGAAAGGGCAGGGCTGACTTCCAGTGGTTTTTGTACAGCCTGCTGTTGTGCAGACTTTCACCACAGAGGTAAATTGAGGTCATATGTTTATGAGTTGCCCTTTTCCTAATGTTGCCACCGGACTAAAATAACATTTGAGAGCTGCAATTAGATTGAACCACACAATGCTCATGCTAATTAAGTCATATTTCAAGTTCAATAACAATCAAGTCAGCCAGAGAAAGGCCGGTACGGGAAAGAGAGAGGGAGGAAGAGAGTAGGGGGGCGCATTCTAGAGGCTGTGGAAAGTGGGAATGTGGCCGCACGGTGGATGAGTGGATAGCACGGTGGCCTCACAGTCAGGAGGTTCAGGGTTCGAATCTCCATCGGGCATCTGTGTGTGGAGTTGGCATGTTCTCCCCGTGCATGTGTGGGTTTTCTCCGGGTACTCCGGTTTCCTCCCACATTCCAAAAACATGCATGTTAGCTTCATTGGCCGCTCTAAATTGTCCATCGGTATGAATGTGAGTGAGAATGTTTGTCTATATGTGCCCTGCGATTGGCTGTACCCCGCCTCTCGCCCAAAGTCTGCTGGGATAGGCTCCAGCATCCCCGCGACCCTAATGAGGATAAGCGGTATAGAAAATGAATGAAGTGTGAATGTAAACATGAGGTCTAAATTCAAGCCTGGTCTCATGTGCGATTCTACCTTTAGAGTGTGTGTGTGTGTGTGTGTGTCCGTGTCCTTCACTCTGCCCTTCTCTTCCCGTGCGAACATCTCTTCCATTACTGCCCTTGACACTGTAGCCGATTGAATTCTTATCTGCCATCTGTGGGCTCACGTTCAGCACGCTCGATCTCTCACCAAAGCCTAATTGAATCTGCCGTGTTGGAAGTGCGGCGATACACTCGCCACACCGTGTCACCAGCCAAAGATAAGGGCGGCTCATTGGAGGATTGGACCCACCACAATCGAGATGGGGACACGTTGATAAAGGGGTGACAAGCAGTTGGGGTAGGTAATGTGTCTATGGACTTCACTCAGATTGTGAGATACTGGATTTCCCTCCATATTGGAAAGAAAGGTTGTGTTCATAGTCAATATCCCATAATCCTGTACTGGAGGTTTCATCGCTTTAAAGTTTCTTGGCAGTGTAGGACACTGACCATGCTACCTACCATTGATTGTACTGTATAGCCTTTTATAACCACTGCAAATTGTGGGGCGAGATGGCTGTGTGCACGGCGGACGTGTGTGTGTGAACACCGTACAATTGTGTGTGAAAGCCATAAATTCCAATCCATTTTTTTGGACACCACAAATTTTCTCTTTTTTCTTTTACCAAGTTCAACTTCGAATTGCGTCAAAATTAACCGGTATTTTTTTTTTTTTTTACCTGTTACAACAACAGAATTCAAATGACAGAAGTGCAGAGTGCGTGTGTAAGCCTACTTTGAAATAAGTTAAACACTGGACTCTTCAGGTCGTTTTGAGTCAAATTAGTGTAAAATTAACAGAACGATGTTGCCAACTTTGACATAAAAAGTCCATCAGAGTTCACATATCTGCATCTCAGCGCTGTCTTCCCAATCACTTCACTCACATGCTTGCACTGAATTCATGTCATCAGTTTCCCTACTGGTGATGTTTCTTTGACTGTCTTTGCAGAGAAGGGCTCTTTCACTTGTTAAATTCGGAGAATAGATGATCTGATATTGTTATAAACGATGCGTTTCTGTCTGCCCCTTCCTTACGCTCTCGTGCAACCGCAACACCTGCAGCTGTGGTTGAGTTTGCTCTGCTCAAAGCCTTTGTAGTCGCTTCCAAATTGCTCTTACGCCCATCTGCATTTTGGGTACTTTTCAGAAAAGGCTTGTTTGGACAATGTTTTTCAATGTTATGATTTTGTTGTTTGCTATTTGTCATCACATATGAAGCACGCAGGTAAGCCAAGACTAAGGAATACGTGCAATTAACATTTAACAGAATGAACATTTTTCTTTGGAGGGATGTATTTGTGGACATCTTCCTGCAGGAGACGTCTTTCGGGTTTCACCGCGCACGCTGGCCCCCCTGCCCCTTCTCTTGCTCATCCAATCAGCAGTCAGGATGCAGTCAGGATGCATTCATTTAATTACGGTGAGGTGGATTTTTCAAACTCTTTTCTAAAATGGACATTTCCTGCACGTGTGCCATGCGGTGTGTGTGGTTATATTTTGGGGCTTAAAAACCGAGGTGGGACATCACCTTTAGAATGTAAATATGCCACCTTTTTAGATCTCCTACCTTAAAAGAGCAAAACCTTTCTTTTTGGTCTTCTTATCCAAATCCTCCGCAGCCTCCTCACGTTTCTTCTTTGCTTTACTCTTTTTCTCCTGTTTCCTCCCGTTGTCTTTCTTACTCTTTGTCCCATCTTCTACATCCAGGTCCTGACGTGAGGAGCCGCTGGCCGGCGCTTCATGATCGGAGCTCTGCTCAGACGGATCGTCGTCTTCGGAGGGACGGGACGGCACAGCGAAAAAAAAAGTGTGGTTAATACAGCAGCACGTGTTCCATTCCATGCTTCTGCTAAGGTAGTAGCCTAGAGGGATAATCAATGGTCCATAATAATAATCAATCGTTTGTATGCAAACAGTGCAGCATGTACTCTAAGTGCGTGTTTCAGGGCAGTCACACATGTTACAGAAAGATTTCAAGATTGCGCCTCCTAAATTGCTGAATGGATAAAATCATGTGGCATTTCATTAGATCTAAGCACTGTCCCTTGGCCGGCCTCCGGCTACTTGGGTGCCAGCGCATTATAAAGGCTGAGGAATGTGCGTTGGCACTGTGAAATTTAATTTAAAAAGTGTACAGTGTCATGAGTAGAATCCAATGGGCAAAGGCTTAAAAGGTCCAGTAACACTTTAAAAAGGAACTCCCCAACAACTGCAGTCGGAAGCCAACGATTCTGGGTTTTAAGCCTCACCGTCTTCAGAATGTCCTTCATATGACTTGTCGATGGCCATGCGGAAACTCTGGTTGCACGCACGGCCCCGGACCATCGTTGGCCGTGGCCGATGAAATGGCACCACCTTGATGTGATTTTGCTGGGCCTCTGACATGGCTGATTGTAGACTTTCAAGGGAGCTGGACTTCCAGAGTCCCAGGGTCGGGCCCAGCGTTCCTCCAGTGGTAAAGTCTAAAGATGGATGAGCGAGAGACAGAGCAGAAGGACATGCACATTTGAAAAGGCTGCTGAATTAGAATGGAGGGAAGGGCAGGTTGCTTGAGATGGAGGGAGATATGCACACTTGAACAGCAAAAAAACATGCAATATCAATATACAGTGGAGGGGAAAAAAGTAATACGATCCGCTGCCGATTGAGTAAACATACCCTCTGCCAAAAACACGGTAGGATATATGGGGCATATGGTACAATGTGAAAATACTAAATGTGAAATGAAATGTAATAACTCATTTGTATTGGAATGGGCCTGTTCTGAGACATTGTTCACTGCTAAAAAGAGGGGCAAGTAAAAAAAATGTGGTGATTAATAGTTTTTGTGTTAGTTGGGCCACCCTGGGTTGGGGGCGCGGTGTGCTGTCAGTGGGGTTGGCATGAGTTATGTATATGACTTTCAATATTAGTGCAGAGCTGCCAACATGTCGGAATTTGCTGTACTCAGCATGCAATTTGACTCTTGATTATGCTTGTATGCTACACCGCTCTCCATTTTGTTGCATTTCGCTGGTTTTAGTTTCGAGTTCAGAGGGCGCGAAAACATCGCTGTCCCCCAGTGGGGGCATGGTAGAAAATAATTGGGAACCACTGGTTTAAGGGGAGTTAAACTGAGGTCAAATTTGACTGGGAACACTGGAAGAAATACTATTGGCTAACTGATAATATCTATTTATTTATCTGCACTTCAACCAGGAAGGAGTCAAATCGCATGACGAGTATTATAAACTTGGACATGTTGGCAGGTTTACACTAACGTTGACCAACTCACGCCCTCCCCTGACAGCACTGAAGTAATGATTGTTCACCCCTCGTGTACCTCCTGTTGTGCAAACCGTTGCAACTGTATGGCCTCAAAGCACTTAGTAAGCAATATCCCAGTCTTGTTTGGTACATCCTCGCATCTAATTGCATTGCATCGGCTTCTTCCTTTGCCACACACCGATATTTAAACGCTGTACTGCTGCCAGAGCCGACATGGATGAATGGAGGCCAAGAAGTAGTGTAGGACAATGAAATAGTCATAGGCCACTCTAAGACGTTATAAAAAGATGCAAGCTGAGTTTTTTTCAGCAACTTCAAATATCTTATATGAATGGCTTTCTCGAATGATGGTACCAAGTACTTAACATTTTCTTGTTGCTCCAGAATCTTCAAAGTGTTGCCAATTGGGCAAGGAAAACTCAACGCGAAACCGAAGAGACAACACAGTCAAAGGAGGTCGATGGTGGGGGGTGGGGATAAGCACAGTTGCCTTTTTAAGTCCTAAATTGACTTTCTGGGAGGAAGTAGGATTTGTGGGGAATGAGGGGTTATAAATAGAGAGGGGGGAGCGCTCAAGAATAAAACGCTCAATTTGAGAGGCAGGATTTGTGTCACAAATGTAATTATGGCTGTCCGGCTTCCAACCCTGATAGAATTAAGCTCCTTGAGAGCACATTGCTATACCATACATACAGAAACTGTGTGGGTGTGTGACTATAGTTTGAAGATTGTGGTGGGAACCCCCCTAACGTTTAAACGCATTTAAGCGCATTTCACTTTTTTGAAGGGGCTTGAAAGTCTGCCTGTGCTCAGTCCATGCGTGGCAGGTGGTTAAGGCCGGAGGTAAATGAATAATGAGGGTTTAATGGGATGGATGGGTGCCGGAGAGGTGGCTATCATCCCCAGCTTGATCCAATGGAGGGTGAAATCGGCGTTTATCACATATCGCTGCCCACTGTGCCGGCAGATGATCTGTTTGCATCATGTCCACCTGATTGCCGCTGACTCAAGCTGGTGCACAAACTTGACAAGCAGCCTAAAAGGCAACTGAGATGATGAGCAGCGGCCTTCGTGGCTGTAACAAGTTTAAAGCCTTCTGCAGATCTTATTGCACTATTACTTTAGGCTCCGTTAACATTGTCAGAACTTATCTGAACAGCAGTAGAGTAGAAATATAAGCACAAATATCAGAAATATCCAAATGCAGCTCTTTGAATGTTTTGAAAGCACCGCAACCTGTGCCTAAAAACGCAGGCAGTGTGTATGAAAGCATGTCTTAGTCACGTGAATTGGTTGACCTTTCTCCCAGCTCTTGCAGAGAGTCGAGGGGACGTCATTTCTGCAGAACGTTGGTTAATAAGTGATCACAACACTCAAAGCAATGTCTTCCAGTGAGCGCTTCCCTCCGCCACACTGCCCTTGCTTTTTTTTCCTACTTTATTGCTTCCTTCCTGCTCTTTGCACATTTTCTACCTGCAGCTGCACAAAAATATAGACTTACCTTTCTTTTCTCCAGAAAGCTTCTTCCCTGGAGTTGCATACCTTGCAGGTGCATTGCAAATAGAGGAATGAATTAAGTTGTATGTGATCCCTGCTTTCACACACGGATGCGGGAAGTGGTGGTGACAATGCATACCCATGCGCGGAAGAATGAGCATCGCGTGTACCATTGCCGTGCAAAAGACGTGAACAAGACTTACAAAGGTGTGAATAAGTAATTTCGTGCCAAGTGTGAAGTACTTGAAACTAGTTTCCAGTTTTTCAGCTTTCCAAAAATAAATAAATGACACAAATTGCGGGACAAAGGCAAAATGTGTTAAAAGTGTAAACACTGCTTAACCATCAACTCAAGCCAACATCAATCCATAGGGCCCTAGGACTTCTGCGTTAGCAGAATTTCCCAATAAAAACTGAATTTACTGTTAAATGCGGAATTTCATGGAAATTTACATAACGTGAATGAAATGCTGTAATTATCAGGAGAATGAACGTTCCTGTGGCGAATTACTTTCCCAGCGGACGGCTCAATCGTGGCGGAATCTCATTATAAACATTAAACCGCCCCCTCCCGAGCTAAAAATATTGAAATGGCAATAAACACTGGCGAAAGTTGGCGGAACCTCCTCTTACGGAGCGAGAATGGTAGCTAGCGAGGTTAACTTAGTTCAGCGTGCTAATGAGGCAGTGCTTATACTGTGTTTATACTGTGCAAGCCAGGTAATAATTTATTCTGGCTATTTCCTGCGCGACTTAAACTCCCCCCAACAGCATTGAAATTTCATCCGGCAAGCGTAGACCTGTCACCATAATCAATAAATCAATTAATTGCACGATGATTAAAAACAAACTTGATAATTTTCCCGGCCGATATACTCAATTTCCAATTTTCCTCCTGTCGCACTACCGATTCTCACTCTGTTCACTTTGTGCATCTGTCTCAACACCTGTGTGATTTGGTTCTGTAGCGGAATGAATGGTGTGAGTGTGAACCCTGCTGTCAGTCATGCAGTCTCCTTGCCCCAGTGGGGGCAGGCGGGGCATTAGTGAGTGCGCACACATAGTGCTGCAAGTAAGTGTGGTGAGAAATAACAAGAAAGGATTCTCCTGATAGGGGTACCAGCAACAGTGCAGTTATTTCGACGGTCATGACGCACCGACTGCAGTGATTTGAAGCCATTGCCATGTGCAAAAGTACTGCAAACATACTGCATAAACTGAGGAAATAGTGTTGAATACTTTTGTGATCATAATTTCAGCTTGTTTGCACATTGTCATTTTGTGAAATGAAATGACAAAGACAAGTAAAACAAAACGGTGGTTTCAGATTCCCGTAGTATACCACCTCATTGTGCACCAAACACATTTTGCTGCATCCAAAAGATGTACTTTGACGAAACGTCACTTCTGTTTTTTGGTCAATATTAAGACGATAACAAAAGGGACACTGATTCCAAATATTGTGATTGATTGTGATATCTATTACATGCAATCTTTGCTAAAAGAGACCGAGAGTCAATTTTTTCATGTTGTTTGTTTAATAAATTTGATTTAAAAGCTCTAGATATTACAAATACAACAACAAGGTTTATTGCTTTCCATACGGGGTACTGGCCGTTATGACATATTACATTATGACGTACTGTATATCCATTCATTCATCCATTTTTTTATACCGCTTATCCTCTTTACGGTCGCGGGTATGACTTCGGGCATGAGGCGGGGTACACCCTGGACTGGTCGCCAGCCAATCGCAGGGCACATATAGACAAACAAACATTCACACTCTAATGGACAATTTAGAGCCGCCAATGAAGCTAACGTGCATGTTTTTGGAATGTGGGAGGAAAGCGGAGTACCCAGAGAGAAAACCCACGCACCCACGGGGAGAACATGCAAACTCCACACAGAGATGCCCAACGGAGATTCGAACCCTGAACCTCCTGACTGTGAGGCCAACGTGCTACCCACTCATCCACCGTGCGGCTCAACTACGACGTATATTACTTATGTTATTACACTAATCAAAAAATGGTCTGAAAATAAAATGGACAAAAATACATCATCCAGCAACAGTTATCGTGACAGGCCCGCTGACTGTAGTCTGCTCACCCCCGTTCTATTGTTACGACCTACCCCACGGTGCCTCAGCAGTCTTAGCACCAAACCCTTTTACTCAACACCTGCACCAGCAGATCTGTGAATTGGCTGAAAGGTTGCCACGGTTACAAGAAAGCGCCCACTCCACGAGAAGTGCTGGCGTCGGTGAGGCGAAAGTGGGTATGTACAGTATGTGTGAGTTTCTGACAGGGGGATGATGATTGGTTGCCAGGGAGACACCTTTACCGGGAGTGGAAGAGTGCTCTGCTGTAGCTCTTCAAATGGGATATGGTGAGGAAACACATAAAACTGATTTATGGACATATTCGCGTAAGACATAGACGCAGAAAAACACGCTTTTCATACAATATCTGAAGAGCGGCCAATAAAACCTTGTCAAGGAGACGCGCTTCGCACACACGCTCACTATCAAAATATATGGCAAAGATTTTTTTTAAAGAGCCTGCAGTCCATTCTGGACAAATGAAGTTCAGATAAATGACCAAGTCTATCCATCCGTTCATTTTATCCTCATCAGGGTCGCTGACTTCGGACGAGAGGCGGGGCACACCCTGGACTGGTCGCCAGTCAACCGCAGGGCGCATGTAGACAAACAACCGTTCCCGCTCACGTTCATACCTGTGGACAATCTAGGGTCGCCAATTACCCCAACATGCAAGTCACGTCATCGTAAACAATAGCAAGATTCCCAGCTTAATCAATGATATAAAAACAAGACAAATGTTATACAGACAAGAAAGACAGAAGGAAGCGACTTGATCTGAAAAATGTGTCATTACTAGACGCAGGAGTGATTAGCATGCCTAGTGGGGACTGTGTTGTCCGTATCCTGTACGTTCATCCTGCACAAAGCTTTCTACCTCTATCTAGTGTCTTGTCTGTCAAAGTCATGCCAGTTCTAGATGAGGCCAATCCAAGGCACTCCGGTGAAAGAATAATCAGTGGGCATCCTTCACTGCCCACACTTGAAACCTGCATCCCAGTCTGGAGGAGCGGCTGTGGCTGTAATTTGACTTTTGCTACTAAAGATATAAGGCTACGGGGTCGTATGCGCCGCATGTATGCAGCCTCTGATGAGACGGATGGCTTTAATAACTGCAGGGGACTTACAAACCCATTTCATAATTACTGAATCCTTTACTGGATTACCATGGCAAGGTGCTTGGGGTATGGATTGGAGTTAAAGAGGGAGCGTGGTTGTGTGTCATGTGATGGGACTGCGTGCACTGGAGGACATACAGAACACACACCTTTGCTATACTACTGGTAGGTCTGCAGCCATGCTACTGGTACTAAAACATCCGCACCAGAACATAGGCGCTTATATACAGTATATCACTGAGCTATACTGAGCTGTCAATCTGGGTTTGTTAGAACGGGTTGTCAGAATAAATAAAGCTGGCTAACATTAAAGCTTCTGCAATGGCCTTCCCAAAACCTGGTTTTCCATGCATTCAGTGATCGGGAGCTCGGTGAACTTGCTTACCATTAACTTGCTTGTTGGACTTGCTGGCTTGTCATGGTAGTATAACCTACTCATCCTTCCTGGTATGTTTATGCTATGGTGGAAGTGAATATATAATATCAAATGCTGTATATATAACATCCAATTCCATGTGCTATTGTGTCATTGTATAAGCAGCCTTCCCAGATGAAATTTCACCCCTTGATCTCAAAGTTTCTAAATAAATATGACTTATAGTCCGGTGCGACTTACAAATGTTTTGTTCCTGTTCAATACGCACTCTTTGACTGGTGAGATTCCCACTCCAGAGGGAAAGTACAGTAATGCGGACTCAGCCCCCGCTGCTGGATTAGCTCCCGGCCGGGTCGTAAGAGGAACTACACTGGGCCAGAGCCAACATGACGGAAATTCCACAAGCCTCGAGCATGTTTATTATAAGAACATAATACAAGCACAGATAAAGCAGAGTAACGAGATAGAAGGGGGGAAAGGAAACACAAATGGGACAATCCCACGTTTCTGGAACGAAGAGAAAACCAGGATCGAGCCAGGCAAGAGAGCAAGAGAGGGAATAAGCAACAGAAGGGTTAGGGAGCAGGAAAAAGAAAGATGAAAGTGACAAAAGCAAGCAGGGAAAGCTAAGACCTCTATTGAAGACTGAGACTCATAAGACCGGGGAATCAGGAGTAAAGGACGAGGGAGTGAAAGGAACCAGAGAAGAGTGAAGCGCTCTCGCCAGAGAGGAAGAGAAGGTTTTAGCCAGATTAAAGAAGCCAGGCAGGCCTCTTAAGGCCATCCATCTAATGAAATATGTCAAAGCCCATAAAGAAACACGGAGGCCATTTAAGAGCCGGGGCGGGGCGAGGGGGTGTAGCTCAGGAAGCCAGCCCAATATGCCAAGTCAGCAAAAATGAAAAACACGCAAAAGCACCGTCAATACGCATTAGCAAAGACGTCAGCGTTAGACGGGAGGGAAACAACATCCGAGGAATGCTGCGGAGCAGAAACAGATCTCCTTATTTATCACAGGTGGCAGGGGTTACAGGCGGTGATCAGAAATTCCAGGAACATCTGGGAGGAGTGAGATGAGCAAGAGAATGGGGAGGAGAAGGTGAAGCTCCTGGAACTGCTGGATGAGAGGCATTTGAGGTTACGGTTACAGTCTTAGGGGCAATTGGATTTCGCCAGCACCCGGCTTTGTTGGCTGCATGCTGGGTTTACAGAACAATCGGGGCCCATATAGTAGCAAATATAACCCAGTGAGACAGCCATCATACGTGTTTCAAACTGGCTTCAAAGAATAGGAGTTGATCACCAATCAGCACCCACTTGCTGACATTTCTACAGAGGGCGAATCAGTCCCACTGCAGCGTTGAATGATTTTGTCTGAAAACGAGGATTTTCCTTTCGCCTGGTTTACAGACGTCTAGTCACTGACAGACGGCACTAGTCGTCCCCAGCTGTGGAGATATTTTGGAGGCCATCTTTGGATAGCAGTTTGCGGTTCCCACGTGTTTTGCTGGGCAGCTCGTCCTTTCCTGGCCACCGAAGTCCCCATTTGCAACATGACAACACTGCACATGTCACAGCCATGACATGTCATGACATATTTCATATAGGCGGTCTGACTGCCCGTCACGCACTCTCTCCTCATTGACAGGACTCAGCAAGTCCCTTGCAAAGGACCTTAAAGTATAGCAGTGTTTTTACAGATAATAGCGTTCCAAGATAATAGTGAGCCAAGTATAATTTCAATACGAGTGGTGTGGACTGTCCAGGAGCTTCTGACGGTGTGCCGTTTATAAGATGCAGACTGAATGTTGATAGACGTGATTTAGACATTTTCCAGCCGTTTACTCACACCAAGAAAACTTAGGAAGTTACTTGCCACTTACTAGCTTAGTAAGTTACTCAAGCGTTTCATGTTCTGCAGAATATTTTCGCACTGCAAGATGGGCTGAATGAAGATATTATCCATACTTTCTGGACGCACGGTGTCTGAATGGGTCGCATGTTGGCCTCACAGTCAGGAGGTTCTGGGTTCAAATCTCCGTTGGGCATCTCTGTGTGGAGTTTGCATGTTCTCCCCGTGCGTGTGTGGGTTTTCTCCAGGTACTCCGCTTTCCTCCCACAGTCCAAAAACATGCATGTTAGCTTCATTGGCAACTCTAAATTGTCCATTAGAGTGTGAATGTTTGTCTATATCTGCCCAGTGATTGACTGGCGACCAGTCCAGGGTGTACCCCACCTCCCGCCCAAAGTCAGCTGGGATAGGCTCCAGCATCCCCTAATGATGATAAGCGGCATAGAAAATGAATGAATGAATGATATGTATTTGGATGTTATGCTACTCTAGCACCCGTTGATGGCCAAACAATTTGCAGTCATGTAACACCGTATGATGTTCCTTTGGATCAGCAATTTCAGTTAAATGTATCATATAGTATAACACAGTCATATTTGAGAAATGAAATTATGTTTTGGGGATTTGCAATAATTATTTAGGTCATTTGACAGTTTGAGGCTCCCATGTTGCCACACTTTGGAGAAGATGCAAAGAGGAGAACAACTTGCAATTGGTCCCCTCATACATACATACATATACATATACATATATATATATATATATATATATATATATACACACATATAGAATGTACACATTTATACAGTGAGGGAAAAAACTATTTGAACCCCAGCTGATTTAGTAAGTTTGCACACTAACAAAATAATGTTTAGTTTATAATTTCAATGGTAGCTTTATTTGAACACCGAGAGACAACAATGACACAAAAAATCCAGGAAAATGCGTTTCAAAAAGAGTTATAAATTAATTTGCATTTCCATGAAGGAAAGAAGTATTTGATCCCTTTGAAAAACGTGCTTCAGTACTTGGTGGCAAAACCTTTGTTGGCGATCACAGAGGTCAGCACAAAAACAGTTTCCTGAAATCCTGCTGTGCCCGCAAGGTCCCCCTGCTCAGGAAAGTCCATCTACAGGCCCGTTTGAACTTTGGTGGGAAGGGAGGCGCACCACCAGCTAAAACACCCCAACCACCCCCCCAATTTACCTTAAAGGCAGCAATTGTTAAATTATATATTAGCCGCACCCAACTGTCGCAGGAGCAGCAAAAGTATGAAAAATAATAACTCACCATTCTGATGGCCAACCAGTGATCTCACATTACTCTCGTCCGCCACTAGAACACATACAGAAAACACTGACTGTAAACACAATATCTTCCTGCAGGATATATTAAAGTCTAGTCCATAACTACAAAAATAAATAAACGCGCCAGCGCATTGGGTGAAAAAGACCTGTTGGTGCGGGTAGAACCCCCCCCCCAAAAGACAAGCAGAGGAAATGAAAACAAAGCAAATAAATAAATAAATAAATATATAAAAGGGACAAACCTTGATATTGTGATTATGAGAGAACATGGAAGGAGAGAGACACTTGGAGAAGTAATAAAAAAAAAAGTAAAAATGGAGGCCGCGCTGCCAACCAGTCCAACACCTCATTTAGCTCAACATGATTGCAGGTGGCCACCACAGACCCAGAACCACGGGAGACAATAATAGGTTTTCTTTGGGCTGCTCTTTCGCTTAAATAATCATTTTCATTTTTTATGAGGTCAATTTTCCCACAGGGCCGATGAGTAAAAAACAAGACAGGCTGTGATGATACTGGGATTTGAGGGGTGCGGGGGACCACCGACGAGCCAATAAAGTGTGCAAATGGGGAAAAACATTGTCAAAAAGATATATGAAACAATTATATATCTCTTATAATATAATATGCAATTACTAATTATAATAATATAAACGTGTATAGATTATATAATATATAATACTGTAGTCTTCTTTTCCTTTCGGCACAGCGAATCAATTGCCTCCATCTAACCTTGTCTTCTGTATCCTCTTCTCTTGCGCCAACTACCTTCATGTCCTCTTTCACTACATCCATAAACCTCCTCTTTGCTCTTCCTCTAGGCCTCCTGCCTGGCAATTTAACACTCAGCATCCTTCTACCAACATATTCACTATCTCTCCTCTGGACATGTCCCAACCATCTCAGTCTGGCCTGTCTAACCTTGTCTCCAAAACCTCTAACATGTGCTGTCCATCTGATGTGCCCATTCCTGATCCTGTCCATCCTGGTCACACCCAAAGAGAACCTCAGCATCTTCATCTCTGCTGCCTCCAGCTGTGCCTCCTGCCTTCTCGTCAGCGGCACTGTCTCTAAACCAAACAACATGGCTGGTCTCACCACAGTTTTGTACACCTTTCTTTTCATTTTAGCTGAAACTCTTCTCCACACCTGACACTTTTCTCCACCCATTCCAGCCTGCAGGCTTCTTCACCTCTATTGCTCTGGACTGTTGACCCTGTGGGCTGCAATAAGCAGACAGATGCATAATGTAGAGGGAGAATCATCTTTACGGTTACCTGCCAAGGTTGGACTCCATGTACCACAGTGGAAGGGAAACAATGTTTATATATATATATTTATATATTTTGTGTGACTATTTTATACGACATCTGTGCGTGTAGCTCGTGCACCTGATGTGTGAACAGCAGGTTGTAAAAACAGCGTTACGTATTCCGCCAGTCATCTTGCATGGTGTATGCGTTCTCCCGAGTATGTACTTAAGCTCCAGTCAAAAGACTATTTGCCGGAGGTATCCGAGGTCAACAGAATGTGCTCACCTCAAGTGGTCAAGCGGCGTTTAATAAAAGCCGCCCTGCACTGAGGCGCCGATAAAGCTCAGATACATGAGATAGTAAAGCCTTACACAAGGTATGTGATCTGCTCACACGGATCTGCCTGCTTCAGACGGAACGCAATGCAGACGAACAGAAGTCGAAAGACAACACGCGGGAAATATAAACGGATCGAGACAAACGATGGCCAACGATTGAGTCAGGAGAGAGGGCTCAATGGAGGGAGCCCTTCAGTGGGGCCGGAACAGAGGGAGCGCGGCGAGACCACCCCTGTCCATAACGGAAGCCAATCAGCTCGGATGGCAGAGGCGTTTGCTGCAGGAAGAAAGCCAATCCACTGAACCTAATGAACCAGGATTGGAAATCAGAGGCTGAGGAGATAGAGAGGCAGAGGCGCGGGCGGATTTGTTGGCTTTCACATTGACTGTGAGTGGGAAAAAAATAAAAAATAAATAAAAATGGGCAGAAAGCTGAGACAAAGAGGAACACAAATGAAAGAAAAAATAACGAAAGACCCCGGTGGAAACAAGAATGTTGAAGGAAAATGCCGAAAACAGATATGATTGGCAAGGGCAAGAGCAGAGGAGGAGATGGTTAATACAAGGAAATAAGCCTTTCCCCATCCACACACACACACCAAGGATTGGGGACCCCGTGCCTGCAATTCACATGCGTGCAAAAACACTCGGTGTGTTCATCAAGTTTGGTGAAAAGCCTCTGGGTTTAGCGGTTCAGGAGGTCAGATCCCTCAAGGTAGGGGATAATAGGAGGGGTCTACACATCACAACAAAGACGTGTGCTGATAAGAAGGCTGTGATTGCTGCTGCGTGAGCTCACCCAGGTCCATGCTTTTGGATGCTCTGTAGCGAGACACGTCGTCCGTGGGAGCCTTACTGCAAAACAGAGGCAGGCGTTTACACAACTTTCTCTTCAACGACAATAGCCAGACACAAAAACCAATTAGATGCCACTCCGATAATATCATTTGATTGTGACCTGAGGAAAGAAGACACCCAATGACACGCCATGTCCACAGTTGAAAAGGTCATTAAGATTGATAATCCACCACCACATTTTCCTCAGGGGACAGTTTGTTTTTAATGTCCCTCAATGCAACACACACCAGTTGGCGTGCAACTTGACTTGTCAGTCAAAAACAATATTTTCATGTAATGGTTTGGCTTATCTCACAAGACAGCAGGTGTCATTGTATCATAATAACTCCAGCCTGATGTGTGATTTAACAGGAGGGATGATTGCAAGGAGGTATGATGCTGAAGGTGTTGTGTGTGTGTGTGTGTGTGTGTGGGCACACCTGTATTGGGAGGGATTGAGTCCTGGGTCTCTAGTCATTTCCCCCACTGTGGTGGAGTACTGGTTATTGTCATAGTGGCCGTTGGTGGTCGCAGCGGGATGCAGAGCTGGGAATAAACAGAGACATCATTTAGGCTTGTGGTTTGTTTTTGGGTTTTTTTCCAGCTTGTGCACATTTTCCACACCATTCAGATGACGTTCCGAGACATTTTCCAGTTATTTTTTCAACAATCATGTCGCCTTGAGCTTGGTGCATGGAGGTAATGAAGGCTACACAAAAACGGAAAGGCAGACTTTCATCTACCGATAATAATCAGCTGGTACAAGACTTTGCAAGAAGAGGCACTTGCAAATAAAAATACCCAAATGTGGACGATCATCGAGCTCAGCAAGCCAACGCGTTTAGAAACAGTTTCACATCAAGCACTCCGAACAGCCATCATAAACCGCTATAAAAACCAGAAGCGTTTCTATACAAACATCTCACTCAAGCTTCTCCCTTCTTGAAACATTTCCATAAATAAAACCCCCACTCAGAAAAAAAGGCCAACGAAACCCTTTTGTGTTCGACTCCCCTCACCCCCACCCCCCACCATCAAATTCCTACAACAGCCGCCACAATCAGATGGGGAAGTGACAACCAGAAGAGCATCTCCGGCTCCCACCATTCCAGTGGGAAGGGTGGGGGGCATACAGGGATGGGAGATGAAAAAAAAATGTTTAAAAATCACTTTTGTGTGTCTCACTCAGACAGCGGGCATTTTTTTGTTGTCTTCCTCGACGGCACATATGCGGCACAAAAATATTTATGCAAATTAGGCAATTACATCAACATAATGATTCCAAGGTCAGATCTTTTGCACATGAAAACCAAATGCAGCATTCAGGGGGGAAAAAAAACAGCGGTAATGACTTTCTGTTCTGCCAGTATTAATACACGGGGGTGAGGCTGAGACGTAAACTCCACATTTAAACATAGCATGAAAGAGATCTTTGCAGAGGGGAAGCACAGTGCAGTTGGCACAGTTGTCGCAAAGCAGGAAGCTTGCAGGTTCACGTTTTAGTTTCTTTTCATAGGTAATTTCTATGTTTACATGCTCGGCTTGTCTACGTTCTCTTCAGACACTCCAGACTCCTTCCACGCTACAGAAACACGCATGTTAGGTTCATTGTCGGGGCGCTGTGCTACATTTGCAACTTTTCAGATTCTTCTAGAGTAATCCCTCATTTATCACGGTGAAATGGAGCAACACCCGACCGTGACAAGTGAATTTCAGCAGAGTAGTATTCCTTAGATAGCTCGATGGAATTCAATATTTACTTAAATAGGAAATAGAAAACCTGTGTACCATCTTCTAAATATGCATTTTAACATTATTACAGCCGTCTAGACATGAGAAAACACCCTTACTGTCACCTTCACACTCGTATCACCCAATATAATAAACAAGCAATTCAATCCGTGCTCGTGCGTGTTACTATAAATGTCTCCCTCAGGAGAGGTGAGTTTCAGCTTTGCATGGGTAACAGCGAGTGTTTTTTTTAGGAATTTTTATTAGGGATTATTGTTATTGCTATGGTTATTCTTTGAACGCGCAGCAACGGCCTTGTGTTGCGGTGATCAAATCTGGTGCTTGTGTGTCCCATTTAACTATATGTATACAGTTGATTTTGTAAGTTTGCTCTAACAAAGAAATGATCAGTCTATAATTTCACTGGTAGCTTTATTTGAACACTGAGAGACAACAGTGACGAAAAAATTCAGAAAAATGCGTTTCAAAAAGAGTTATAAATTAATTTGCATTTCCATGAAGGAAATAAGTATTTGATCCCCTATCTGTCAGCAAGATCTCTAGCTCCCAGGTGGATCTTATACAGGTAACGAGCTGACATTAGCAGCCCTCTCGGCTCGTTACCTGTATAAAAGAGACCTGTCCACAGAAGCGATCAATCAATCCAGATGCCAAACTCTGCACCATGGCCAAGACCAAAGAGCTTTCCAAGGATGTCAGGGACAAGATTTTGGACCTAGACAAGGCTGGAATGGGCTACAAGACCATCGCCTAGCAGCTGAGTGAGAAGGTGACAACAGTTGGTGCAATCATTTGCAAATGGAAGAAACATAAATTAACTGCCAATCTCCCTGGGTCTGGAGCTCCATGCAAGATCTCACCTCGTGGAGTTTCAATGATAATGAGAACGGTGAGGAATCAGCCCAGAACCTCTCGAGAGGAACTTGTCAATGATCTAAAGGCAGGTGGGACCATAGTGTTTTTCTGCCAAGGGAACAGGACAATTGCACCGCATCAAAGGGAGGATGGGTGGGGCCATGTACCGTCAAGTGTTGGGTGAGATGGGTCGTGGTTGGGTATTCCAGCATGACAATGATCCTAAACACACGGCCAAGGCAACAAAAGATTGGCTCAAGAAGAAGCATATTAAGGTCATGGAGTGGCCTAGTCAGTCTCCAGACCTTAATCCCATAGAAAATCTGTGGAGGGAGCTGAAGGTTGGAGTTGCCAAACATCAGCCGCGAAACATGAATGACTTGGAGAGGATCTGCAAAAAGGAGTGGGCCAAACCCCCCCCCCCCTGAGATGTGTGCAAACCTTGTGGCCAACTACAATGGCTGACCTCTGTGATTGCCAACAAAGGTTTTACCACCAAGTACTGAAGCACGGTTTTCAAAGGGATCAAATACTTATTTCCTTCATGGAAATGCAAATTCATTTATAACTAATGTTGTGCACTTGTATGCACAACATACAATAATTCACATTAAAACACCCCACCAGATTTTATGCCTATTGTGGCCAATCCGAAATCCAATTTTTGGTCAAGCGTGAATTAAAATTAGGCATGTCCTATAATATTGGCCCATCAATACCATAAAATGTGACATTAGTAATAATCGGTATCAGGGTTTTTTTTTATCCCTATAATGAAAACTGATTTTAAACTGCCAGAATTGGGCCTATGGGCTGCCGTACGACGTTTACCGGCGCGCAAATCATGAACCAATCAAGCGACGTCATGAAGCGTGTAAACAAGGGTAGGTGGCTGCAGATCAAGCTTGCTCGCTCTGTGCCGGACTAGCGTTATGTCTGTGGTGTCTCCTTCGGATATTTAGCTTTCGTTTTGCAATGACTGCAAAGCGTTGGTTATGCAAGGCGAAAACAAGACTTCTTTCTTCAATACTTCCAATTCCAACGGCAAACGTTTTTTAACGTACAAGATGCCACAACGCTTCACCAAATTTGCTTTGTTCCTCGAGCCATGACTTGCCATGCCCAACGGCAACCAAGCACTTCTCAGATGTTTGACACTGTTGCACAATGTTGTTTACAGCCACGACGAGACGCTAATTGCTGATGATTTATTCATCAGCTTCACAACAGACATGTGTTAATCACGCATCAGGAGATATCTGCAAAAAAGCCAATATTAGACAACCCTGATTAAAACAGTTTTTTTCCTCTGATTGTGGGCCATTGTTTTCCACAGAATTCACCCTTAATTGGTAGCAATCTATAAACACATGACAGTATCACACATAGAGCATATGGTTGTAGGGCTATTATCATCATTCATTAATGGCGAATACCAATACATTTTAGCATGTAAAATGAAATGTGTTGAATAAATGTCAAGCATATTTAGGTTCTAAACCCTTGCACAGCATATTGCTTGTTAAGTTGTCATTAGGCAACTGATATAAGGATATATGGCAACTGATATAAACTGGTGCGGTTGTGGAGCTGAATTCAACAAATACAGCAGTCGCTTTTACTGCAAACGTTGATCGGAAATCAAAGGAGAACATCAGGGTCAAACTAGCAGGTGGGATAGGAAGGAGAGGAGCAAGCATTGTGTCAAAACCGGATATAAATGCCATTACTTAATATAGTTCAAAGGAAACCGTTTTTGTTCAGAAGACCAAGCATGGGGGAAATTTTGAGGCAAATATGTGTTTTTGAAAACCCCAGTGTGGTCATGGCCTCGATGGGATGACTGACGTGTTGATCAGTTGAGGGAATGCAATACCTCTTAGCAAACTGGGATAGGCTGAAGCTTCCTGAACTGGATAAGTAGTGGTAGAAATGGAGAGATGGTACAAAGTGCATAAACCAACACTCGGATAAGAATAAAACCGTCCTAAAATCACAAAAGTATATAAGCTCATACATACCGTGTGCACAGTTACCGATAACGGGAGTACACAAACGCTCAAAGCGCAGTGTTGTGACAGCTCAAAGAGACGGATATTGTGTGCAGTGTGGCAAAGTCAAGCGTGCACTTACCACCCCCGGAGCCACCAGACACGTACTTGTCACGGAGACTGGTGCCATCGAGCTCTGAGGGTCTCGAAGCCCCTTGGTAGGCACGGCGGCCCTGAGGTTCCTGTGGAACACAAAGTAAAAAGAAGATGGGGAAAGATGACAAACACTGATATTAAAGGTTCATATGGAAAACTATGTGCTGCATGCAAACCAAATGTGATTTATGAAAAATGTATGATGTTGACTCAAACTTCACAAGATTACGGTCCCTTATTTTATTACCCAGTAGGTTTAGACTCGTGTTGTTTATTCCTTTTGTTGACTGCATCTCAACCAAAGCCTGCAAATGTGAGGAATGGGTTGCATTTAGAACTTCAATTCATTATTTGCTGTTAAGTGTGAAATAATATTTGCTTTAATATCACAGTTTGCCACTCAATGATACGGAGGTTTTCTGGGGAGCAACCCGATGGAGAAGAATCCTCTGAGAAGATTTAGTTGATAGGTGATGAAATAGTCATGGTTAATGTCCATACAGGAATCCTTCTTTTATTCAGTTCATCAGTTCGAGACCCGACTGTGAGAAGTGAATTTCCATGAAGTAGAGTTCCCGTGACCGGCGTCTTTGAATGTGCCTTCTGAACGCCTCATATTTGTATTTTACTCCCATTTTTATGCTTGAAAATCCTTAGGCAAAAAATACAAATTTGTTTAAATATGCCCATATTTTGCATATCATTTAGGCAAAAAACAACATGATTTATTCATTCATATATTTGTGAAAAGCTTTGATAGAGTGAAGCTGTAAAATGTAAAGTGCAAAGTGACGAGGGATTATTGCACTGGGATAAAAATTACATATCAGTTCATATATCAGTATCAGTAGTGTTTTTCCACCGATGTGATGATGTGCTCCAAACAACAGCAAGCTCAGCATGTTTGCAATCTGAATTGATTTTGCCTTTGTGTTGTAAATATGCAGTCTGCAAAGACTAAAGAAAGTAAGCAAGGCTTCTTTCCTTTGCATATTATACATAAAATACTTATATTATATTGCATATATTACTTATACGAAAGTATGTGCCACATAAAAATGTGCAGCTTTGTATTTGTATTGTATGTATTGTAAATTGTATCGTTGCCAGCATTATTTTATTGGGTGGATTCTTATTTGCGACCGGTCCAGGGTGTGCCCCGCCTCCCGCCCAGAGTCAGCTGGGATAGGCTCCAGCATCCCCGCGACCCCCATGAGGATAAGTGGTATAGAAAATGGATGAATTCTTATTTGCAAATTTGGTTTTACTTGTTGGTAGTAAAGCACCATATTATTATAGTTGACTATTGGTCATGGTTGGTCATGGTTTTTAATGACTATCATTGAGTCAAAATGTTGAAAATAAGTATTGCACTTTTTCAAATACGGTAACTTCCGGTGCAAAAGGCGCTATTTTTTTCTTCCATTTTAAACACTGCATCTATTTACAGCTAATTTATGGCCACGTTCTATTTTCATGACATTATGTATACTTCAGAACGGCTGCTAATAGTTTAAATCGGAAATTGCAGGAGGTCAATACTCAGTATAACAGTCTACTCTCGGTGTCATCTTAGAAAAAAGTAACTAGAATCATCACACAGCAACTTAACACTCAAAAGGTAGGTAAAAACCTAAGGGAGCTGCTGGCTAATAAAGATTATTATTCTAATCTCATATATTTCTTGACTACCTTTTGAGTGTTAAGTTGCTGTGTGATGCTTTTACTGTTCTTTATATTATGACTTTTAGATTGACTAATGACCTCCTGCACACCACAATACAGTACGCCATTTTATGATGTGGACATGTGATGCTTATTGGCCGGTGTGGCATTACATATGCACAAATCTGTTTTTCTCTCTATATTTATTGGGTGCAGCTTGAACAATGGTGCGTCTTGTACACCACAAATTATGGCAATACTTACGTTGCACACTGCAGTCAGTATTAGTCATATTTTGCACAATGTTTCTTTGTGAAATGAATCCAGTGGTAAAAGAAGCATAATGTGTTCATTAGCTGACATTAGTTTGAGGTAGGAGCTGCTTCCTGGTGTCAGTGTAAGTAGTGAAGTGCTGGACAATATTGGATACCAGTAAGAAAGCCAATATGAAGCATCTCTTGTAGTGAGGGAAGGAATTTGTGGTATTCCTGCACAAAAAGGTGGCAATCTGACTAAAAGATGAGAAAGACTTCAATTTCAGGAACAGCTTCAATAACAAGAACATTCCCTCCTTTGCATCAAGATGAAAGTGCCATTGTCAGTGTGTGGCATGATTTAATGGGTAGAATATCTTACAAATATTTTTTTATATTACATATAAAAAAATATATTACAATATTTTACAAAGGAAGATGCACACTAACACCCACCCCTTACCAACAACAGAAGATATCACCTCCTTCGTGGAGGTAATAAACAGGTACCTTGTCGTGATTCATAACCTCACAAGGAAATATTATCATCCTTGCAAGGTCCAAACTCATGGCCACCAGCGTGCACAAGAGAAAGCAATCAGGGTCCTTTTTCATACAGAAAGATGAGAAGCACGCTATGGTATAGCCTCCCAACACTACAAAGGAACCGGGTGGAGATAGGATTGGTGGAGGATTAAAGAAGCATCTCCTGGAAAAATAGATGCACAGCTGTCACAAACAGCAAAGAAAAGGGATATTCATAACATGCCATATACTAAAGAAAGGTTCTCCTATCACAAGAGTCCCGCAGGCGTCATTTTTCCCTACTGTACCTGCTGTCAATCACTTTTTTACATTGGTGGGAACTTCTGACAACACCCGTGACACATAAATCATTGCTCACTCGTTCCCCACAACCCGCCAGCTCGCCTGAGGCTTCCAAGCCGTCTTTATAGCTTAATCCCACCACAATACGTAAACAGGAGGGGGTCCATCTATTAGGCTGGCTGGAACCCACAGCCTCCTGTACACTGCAGGCTTCTGGAGGGGGTTGGCCTCGCCTCAGCCTGCGTTATCACGTCGCATGCACGGTATGAGATTCTTTTTGCACTGTCCCCTTTTATGTCTCCAAGTCTAGTAATCCATCCCATTTCTGATGACAAGTGATATAAAACAAACAAGGTATGCTTGTGGCCATTTGTGGCCTCTCAGGGCCAGCTAGCTGGCCTAAAATAGTCTCTGCATTTTTCTGTCCTCTGATTGGTTGATTAGAGAAGAACAGTTTCACAAGCCAAGTACCACCCGCAATAGCTGACTGAGGAGAAGACAGAGATACAGTGTATTCATTAAGTATTGATAATAAACTGCTCCAGATGATGTTGTAGTGTAGCGGTTTGGTGTCACCGAGCCGTTCCGTTTACGCTCATTCCATTTGGCTGAGCGCCAACTCTACAAGCACCGGTGGAAGTTACTCGAGCTCGAGGTTATTAGCAGGAATAAAAGGCAGTCGTGACGGTGACAATGTGTTGGAAGATAAAGGGTTAGGTGGGTGTACAATGTAAGAATTCCCTTTTTTTTTGTCAGTGGCCAGATGGCACAGTGGGTGGCAAACGTGACGCTTAGCACTGGGGACCAACATTTGAATCCCAGTCAGGGGGAATGGCAACATATGGCAATATATATCATTATGATTTTTTTTTTTTTTTAACAATACTGGCCGTCTGCCACTGGCATTTACAAATAATTAGCAGTGATGCAATCTGCAGTTAGGAAAATATTAAGCGCATTAAAAACACTTTGAACCATCTTATACGTAAGCTATAGAGTTCTTGGCCACATGTGATTTAAGAAGTGAGAAATGTTTTTAGGGACACCTCAAGACATTGGTGTAATATTCAGCACATGGGAGGGGTAAAAATAAGCAATTTTCTTGAAAGGTGTTTGCAGCCACATGTCCCCCTCCATTAGGTGGACCGTTGACTGCATGGCTGTGAATATGACAATGTATGTGTAGGAAAAAAGAACAATGCAAGGAGGGGGAAAAAAGAGGGTGGTATGGAGTATTTAATAAGCCAAGAGGAGTGCAAAGGAGGAAACTGCCACAGGAAAACAAAGGGAAAGATTACCAGCATGCAGGAGGCTTCAGATGAGCTTTATTAAAAGAGGCATGTCAAGCAAGACCAGACGGGAGAGTACATTGTGCCGTAGCAATAAAAAAAACAGACGGAGAACGTGACTTTACTCAGAGACAAAAACAAGAAAGAGGAGATTGTTAAGAAACAAAACAAACAAAAAAACAAGTGCACGAGATAAGTTTGGTGCGTTAAAACAACTTGGCAGGAAGATAGTTGCACACACACACACACACACACACACACGCACACAAGGTCAGAGTCCACCAGAGAGCCGTAGGTGATGGTGTCGGGGGAGAGCTCGGTTGTGTGCGTAATAACGTGTGTCGGTGCTCATTAGACCGCCGTGGGTGGGCGGGTCGGCGTACATCTGCCCCGCCATCGCCCTGATGTTTTCTGTGTAGGCGCCGTCAGGAGTGTGCACGGCGTCTAGTGCGCGACTGTGGGAAAACTCGTGACCGTGCGTGTGTGTGAGTGTTCGGTTCCTTGCGTGTCCATGCGTGTATCCGTAATCGCCGTTCCTCCTTACATCTGCCAGTCGATTGGAGGCAAACTCGTAGGCGGGCCCGTAGCTGGAGGCCTCCTCAATGTACTGAGCATTGGTGCGTGCGAGGCCAAACGTGTACCAACTGTTTCTCTCCCAGTGGTCTAACCCATTGGTGTATCTGGTGTGCGTCTCCCCGGACCTCTGTGCGTAACGCTGGCGGCGGTCGTGAGGAAGCGGCTCGGACGCTCGCCTCCACAGTGTGGGTAGGAGGGAGGAGGAGCGGCGAGGCGGAGGCGGCCGGCCGGTGTCGGCCGCTCGTACCTGATTGTTGGAGCCCGCGTGAGGACGGAGTTGGCTAACAGCTGCTGTGGCGTTAGAAATGGACTGCCCCTACAGAAAAAGGAAGGCAACACATGCAGCAATAGAAAGCGCGATTCGCTCGGAAATGATGTGTGAATGCTGAAGGATATCAGATAGGAAGAAGAAGCAAAGGAATGGGGAATTCCATGCTGTTCAGTACATCATTCCTTTGTTTGCATGGGTTCTCTCAAAGATCTCTGGCCTCCTCCCACTTTCCAACAACGGCTATGGTAGATTTTTGGACTTAATTGTGCCTACTCTGTGATTGACTAGCGAGAACCGGTGCACGATAAGACTTTTATGGATGGATGGATCCTCATTATGGGTATTTTATAACCGAGTGTGTTTGGGCTCGGAGAACGCCACAGACATTTTATTCAAGCCCAATGAGGTATTCCTGGTGCTGTGTGAGATCAAATCAAGGGCTGGGGACACAAAAGAAGGGCAGCAAGCAGCTAATTGAGTTTGAAAATTGTTTGACAAAGTAGTGTACTTAACGCATGCTGTCCTAAACACCAAGGCCCGGTTGATTTGATGGCCCGATTATAGCTGTAGGACAGAAGTGTGCAAAGATTTTCCACTGAGGTCACATACTGAAAAATGAAAAGATGCAAGGGCCACCTTGTTCTTCTGCAAAGAAAGACATGTAGATGTGCTAAGAAGTTATATATGTATTCCCAGGAAAAAAAACTTTATCTCAGATTTGTGCTATGCATAGTGTTGGTGAAAATGTGTTACCAGTATAAACTTCCATATTTGGTCTTTTTTCCCTTTGTTGTTGTTTTATTTTAATTTTTTACCTCCCTTCGAACATAATCTTCGTAATTTTTAAGACTTTACTACAACATTTCATTTAATTCCAATAACATTATGACTTTTCAAAACCTAATTTACCAAAATTAGAACGTTATTTCTCATCATTTTTAATAATATTTCAACTCTATGCTACTAAAATTACATTACTTTGGCTCATAATAATACGAGTTTATTTTATTATGTCTACTATGTTGGGTTACAAGTGTAAAGTGAACATAGGGGTGTTATTTCACGTCTCGAGGGCTCTAATGTTCAATTTAGAAGGTCGGGTTGTTGATGCTCTAACTAGGAAAATATTCAATTTAGAAACTGAGAATACTACTTTCTGGAAATGTACTTTTCTCAGTGGAGTCTGAATCCACTTAATCGCAATAAACGAGCGATTACTTCATCCCAAAAAACTCCCTACTGGTCGGGCCCTAATAAACACACTTTAATATTACCTCCGCTCCGGATGCCCTCAGCAGCACAAGCTGGATGGTGCCCCTGGCGTTGCCCTCCGATGACATGGATCGTCTCAGCGTCTCCATGGCGGCGTGGTTGGATCGTCCGAGCAGCGCTTCGCCATTTACCGCCATTAGTTGGTCATTCACTCTCAACCGGCCGTCCTGTGGGAAGACGTTGGTGACAAAGTTACCAGCATATTCGGCAATGTTAACATTAAACAAGGCACGAGGCACGGGAGGAGAAGTGCCGGACAAAGGTGGAGGCGGGAGGCGAAGCGCCACGCTAATGGAACGGCCCCCGTGGGCACTAGATCATGTCTAAGTGTTTTAAAAAGCAGCCACCGTTAAGAAGCCAGCGCGTAGCGATGCCATGGAGGGAAATTAGGCAAGAAGATGGCTGAGGAAGAGAAAGCGCGGCAGATGAGGTGCACAGCACAGAGGGCAAAAGGAATAAAAGCACAGTAAGGATGAGGACACACAATTAAGACTATGGATTTATGAATGAGCCATTATCGCCGTGCTGAACTTCTAACAAGGTCACGTCTGGGCCGATGTCAAACGTAGGCCGGGACGTCAGCACACACGCACGCACACACACACACACAAAACATGAATATATTTTCCGCTCGCTGTATGTAATTTTAATGAGTTCTCTTTAGGGTGGTCTTTGAAAAGATGTGGATCAGCATCCATCAATCAAACGTGTTTGGTGAAATTAGGTTTCTACTCGCCATGACTGTTTCATCCCCTCCCTTTTCTGCCGGCAGAGTGGCGGTGGGCACCACACGTCTCGGCGGACGCCGGCGTCCCCTCCTCGGCCCCGGCCTGCCGCCGCAAAGTCTCATCAGGAGCCTGTGCTGCTTTTCATTAGCATGCATCAATACTAAGGAGGAGACGCGTACAGACACGCACACCCTGGTGTATTGTGTCTCCACTTTTTCCATTTTCTGGCTCTGCTCTTTTTCAGACTCTTTCCCGTCCTTCTGTCGTGTGACGCCGTACATTTCCCCTTCCCTCGCCACTCTCCGTCTCCCTTTCCTGGTGTCTTTCTTCCTCTTATGTGGTATCTCGTTCCAGAAACCTGCTTCTCAGCCACTCACGTATCTTATTGGCTCATTCAGAGTGCGGCTGTCAGAAGAACTGCTTCTGAAGATGCTTTTGGGGAATTGCTGTCTGGCTGCCCTGATCCCAGACCAGCCGTTTATCTACAATGCCACATTCCCGTCTTTGGTTCCTTTTTGTGCACTGTGGATCTGGGAGCAGCTACGACGGGGGAAACGGGATTGAGGCCAAGTGGAGGAACCTCCCAAGTGCTGAAATGGGTGGGGGGTTTTCCTGTGTGATGCACTCTTAACCAGAAGTGAGTGCGGAGTGATCAAGATAACGTGACTGCAGAGTTAATGAAACAGGAGCACTTGAGGTCAATGGGGGTCAAGGGTCTGCAAAAGGGACAGTCAGGAAGCAAGACGAGGAGAATTGGAGGAAGATGACAGGAAACGGCAAGACGTCAGGCGCAAAGAACGTGGCAAGAGCACATTAAGTCCCGCCTTTGCGACATATTGTCATGTGCGGACCGGAGTACACTATGTCGCATCAGTCAACAAACACGTCACAAAGAGGAACAAATGTCGCATTGGGCTGCAAGTTGCATTAGTTCACAAAACGCAAAACCAAAAACAGACATTTCATCTAGAAAGGCAAATTATTTAACTACACCGTAGCACACAAAACAACAAGCTGAATATGTTAACGTAACACATCAACAGTTATTCAGCTACACAATAGCATAAACACAACAAAGATCTAAAACAAAAGAGGTTGAAAAAACTGATGTGTATCCATCGGTTCATCTCTACATTCATATTATTTATTGCATGTTTATTGGTGTTAATTGGAGCCAACCCTGAGGGTTTCCAACCTTCTAAATATGTTTTTTACATTATTAGAGCCCTGTAGACATGAAATAACAACCCTACAGTCATCTTTACACTTGTATAAGCCAATATAACGGAGAACGTAAGGACATAAATCCAACTCGTGCTTGGTCGTGTTGCTCTAAATGTGTTCTGCTGCCAGGAGAGCAGAGTGGTGGGCGGACGTTGTTCTTGTACTATCCTGGCAAACGGACACAATCTGGACATAGAGACTCACAAAGATCTAGAGTCCAAGTGGTTGGAAAAGCTGATGCTCTACCTTGTAAGCGGCGCCTCCGTGGATAATGGACTTGATGAAAATGCCCAGGTCCTCGCCAGTCTCTCTGGACTTGTTGCCCTTCAAGCTGACTCCCAGGCCAGCCGAACCCGTCTCGTTCAGCGGAATCTCGTATAGGAGTTGCTCCCTGCCGTCCTCCAGCACCAGACTGCTGCTGTCCTCACCTTTCTAGGAGAGAGAGAACGGAGGAAGAAGGAAGCCCCGGTGAATTAACGGCCTTTGAAAAGATTAGATATGAAGCCTCTTGCCCCCTTTTAATATCTGAAGCTGTGTGTGATAGCTGAAGATCCAGCTCCAAACCAAACTAGTGTATACCTCCTGGTCTCGTGCCGGCATCCCTATTATGAAAAATAAAAAAACGGAAGAATCTGTTACTGAAAGGCAAAGGAATTGAGCGCAGAAGCAGGTGTTTTGTACTGGAAAGTGATGAAGGTGCAGAGTAAAAATAAAAAATCAAAAACATCGAATGAGTACTCTGGAGAGGTTATTCCGTGTGAAGATGAAAGGCGCAGACGGAGAGCGAGCCATTTTTAAAGGAAACATAATAACCTTTTCATACTTCCGTCTGGAGCACAGTGGGGGGGTTGGGGGAGGAGTGGAGGCACAGAGGAGCATTTAAAAGCGATAAGCCATCCCGGGGGTACACACACACACACACATTCTTTACATTTCATCTCTCAATCCTCCCCTTCCCTCGCTCTCTTTTTCCCCAGGCACTACTTTCTAGCTCTCGTCCGGCCTCTCCTGCTTCCGTTCAATGTGGAGAAAATGACAAGGGAGGCGGCGACAGCGGCCAGCGTGTAGTTGGGGGTCCGCAAATCTAGACAGCAGAGCAATGGTCTGTCATTAGAGCGTAGTGAAGAGAACGGCGCTGCGCTGTGTCGTTCGGGGACAACAGGCCCGACACACCAGGACCAGTACTCCCGTTGTGGTACGCAGCGGAACCTCGGTCAGCGCATGTTTTTGTGCCTCACATAAAATTCATAACTAATCTTTATTACAAATCAGCATGTGTGCCTGTGCGCATGCTCTCAAACCTAAGTCACTGCGCCTTAGTTTCCCTGCCCGTCTATGATGTCATCACTGGTTTGCTTTGTAGTTCTTCGCTGACTAACGCAGTTACACCTCAATCGCAATCGCAGTCTTGGCTGCACAACGGAGCCAAACAAGGTTGCACGGCAAAACACAAAGGTGGTCTCCGTTTGGCTCACCCCCCCTCGCCGAAGCCTCAAAGCCGTCTTTGTCAACAATCTAGGCAAAAGTGACATTAATTGTTTATTTATCATTTGTCATTTATATGCATTTCACTGTATTTTTCTGTGGGGTTTTTTTTGAGTGTCCGGAACAAATTAATTGGATTGGCATTATTTATAATGGAAAAACCTGATACGTTTTGGGGTTTTGTCAGACCTTCTAGTGCAGCACTACACTAAAACAAATCACTACGGTTTTGACACAACCACTACTAAAATTGCAGTTGGTTGTGTAGTTTGTGTGTATTTTCTTGCAACCTGACCCACTACAGTAATCCCCCATTTATCGTGATTAATTGGTTCCACACACGAATGTGATGAGTGAATTTCCACGAATGGAATATTTACGTAGTTAGAGCATAGAAAATAATAAATAACCTTCTAAATACGGTTTTTAACATTGCTAGAGGCCTCTAGGTATCAAATAACACCCCTATAGTAATTTTAACTCTTCTATTAGCCAAAAAAGTAGACATAACATGAGAAGTAAGATAACTTAGACAAGATATAACTTCCTGTGGTGGCTATTGTCTCATCAAAGGACTCACTTCCATCGACTGATTAACAGTGAGAGCGCGATGTTCGGACCGCAATGTAGCGGGGGGGGTGACTGTATTTAAAGTACCACATTGTGCTTTTCTGGCTTTTTGACAGAAAAAATGCACAATCCATATATTCATTTTCGATATCACTTATCCTGTTCATGGTTAGGAAGGAGGCAGGCTACAGCCCGTACTGATCAATTCCCGGCCGATGCCCCATTGAAAAAGGCAGCCTCGTTATGTGAACTTCTTCACCACCAATGGCATGAAGCACTATCAACTCTGCCGTGCGAAAAAGTACGTGTTATGCTTCGTGCAGCTTATCTGCACTCTTTGTTTTTGGTTTTCTGTAAAGCATTTTGAACTGTGTACGAATTGTCCTCTATGATCAAACGTGCCGCGCCGTGATGTAACCGGAATGAGTACAGCGCCGACAAGAGGGTGAGGCGCAGTTGCATGGAAGCCGCTTAAAGCAGATCTGGCCCGGTGTAAGAGGACCTTAAAGGAGATTAGGTAGGGGTCTTTGTCAATGCAAATTACAGTATACAACCAAACTTTGAGGAATCCAACTAGCAGCCAAGGTTGCGGATTCCCGTGTCCTGGTTGACTGGGAATGGACAGACAGATCCCCTTAATAGCCGTATTTGAAAATGTACAGTATGTATGCTGTAAGACAGGGAAAGACAACACAATAACAGCACAAAAGCCATCGTTATTGCTCAGGGTCCATACTGCGCGGTCACGGTTGTCTGCCCGGGAGGAACGCAGGAAGGGGTGTGTTGGCAGCCACCCTTACGCCTTGCCACACGGCACGAGGTTAGTTGTCATTGAAGTCGTCCTAAATGCTGCGTTGGTATTTGTGCTTGGCAGATGTAATGCCTCCGTGTAGGTTGGCCCTGGCTCTCCTGTAGTCCTCCTGGTCTCACCTGTGTCTTGAACCAGGGCTTCCGGTTGGTCGAGCGCATCACCTGGCACACCGTGATTTTTCCATCCAGTCAGTTTACTTTGTAACTAAAGTGGTATTTCCCACCCCCCCAAACAACTCACTTATTGAATCTTGCCTGGCTGATCCTTTGCGTATTTCACTCCCTAAAAGTCACCGAGTATTTTTATTTAATAACAACGGGGCGTAGTTCCTGCCATGATGTGTAAAAACGGCCACGCGTCTATTTCTGCTCGAGCGTCTTAACGGCATTTCAGCGCGGGCTTATTTTTATCAACAAAGGATTTGAAAGGCTCTCCAAACCGGCAGAACTACAAAGACCACTCATGACTTCCTGCGTGAAATGCGAGAGACGACTCGGGTGGCAACCTGGGAGGTTCTGAATACCTCGGTGATCTAGCAGCACCAGTGAGCTAAAGACGTCCCAGCCTATGGAAGGCTCGTTGAAAGCGCTTTGTGTCGCGAAGGCACAAAGATGTTTATTTGGAGAAGCTTATTGCTGATGTGGCACCCGAGTCTCACCGGTGGTCCAAGTACTGGCACACTCGCTCCTATATTCCCTTTCCTTGAGGGCAGATTGCATCCCCGGGGTGGCTGAGACCCCGTGGCACCGCTCTGCGACCCCTGTTCCCTCCGCTGTTTGCCCTCGGCAAGGGTTTCTGAGCACGCACTTACCAGCAGACAGACCACCCTCTTCAACACCCAAAGGACGAAAGAAAAAAGAGCTCTTTCCTCCTGGTGGGTGGTGTGGAAGGGGTGATAGGCACCGACTACACACAGAGGCTTTTGTCGTGGAGGATTTTGGAGGGGTGGTTGGGAAGCTTTCACAGCGGCAGGATTAGCGACGAGAGCGACATTCAATTAAGATGAGATCTCGCCGTGCGCCACGGAAACGGTGACGCTTCCAATTAATCGCCTTAATGTCTGCCTGGATGGCACTTTACACCTTTGCCACACAATGTGGGGCAAGGAAAGCAAGGACTTGGCATGCCCAATGTTGGCGTAAAAATGACACCCGCTTCATGCTTTTTTCTGCTGGTACCATTATGTGCAAATCACCGTCACCACACAGCCGTCGTGCGCCAGCACAAACCAGCACACTTGCGCACCTTCTCAATAAAAATGATGGCATCTAACAAAATAAGGGTCTCAGAAAAACGCGCTCCACTCTGCGCTTAAACATACATGGGTTCGCTCTATTGCCATTGTTTTCATTTATGCTCATTAAATATATTTCCTATTCATAGATTGTACGAATTGTGTGCGTAACTATGTTGTGTGTGTGTGTGACAATATTATGTCTTGTATTTTCAAATTATGTCTACTATATTGGGTAATAAGAGCACAGATGACTATAGGGGTGCTAATGCCACAGTATCTATAGAACTCTAATGTTAAAAAACGCATTTAAAAAGGTGTTAAACAGGTTTTCCATGCTCCAACTATGAACTTATTCTAATTATAAATAAAGAATGCTACTTTGTACTAATTCACTTGTCGCAGTATCCCCGGAACCAATCAATTTGCAATGAAAGCGATGGTTGCATTGGGGAAGGACAGCGTCTTCCTTTTATTGGTGAGGATTTTTTAATGACACAAAATGTTGGCGGGACTTTTCTATACTTTTAACTTGCAGTATTTTGCATAAACAGTGTTTGTGTGGCATCACAGTTAAAGAAGCCTCCATTAGCCAAGATGTGACCTGAAGAACTGCTGCCAATATCAGTATTGGCTGATATCGGCAATGGTAATGAAGTGCCGGACAATATCGCTAAAAAGCCAATATTGAGCATCTCAGCGTGCAGCCAGAGGGGTGGTGGCGCATTGGGAGAGTTTCACTAAATAGAAACCGCCAACGCTGCAAAGCCACTTTCTGTCTGGTGACCTCTTTTCCTGCAGAATGGCCAGGGCGCGCAGGCTAAAGGTCAACCATGTGCACAGTGACCCACCCATCCTGTCTTTTGTAAAATCATAACACACACACGCAATCTTCTGTCATCACGCCTTCACTACAAAACACACAAAAGAAAACTCATCACATCACAAAGCATCTTTCTCATCTCCAAAATGAGGCCATCGTGAACGTGCAGCAGCAATTAAACTGTAATTAGAAGTGATCATTGTTTGGATTGCATAGAAAGTGCTCACTAGTTCGGGAGACGGACCACAGAATTGCTGTCCTTCTCAATCTAAATAAAGAGGCTAATTCGCAAGCTTTATTGTGACTCCGTTGGGGGATAGGGGCCAATGTGCCTCGCAGCCCTACTGACAGCTTTCGCCGAGGGCCGCGTGCTGCTCAGGAGACATCAATAGTCTCCACCGAAACTAATCAATCAGCAGCTCAGCTCGCTCTCCTCGACAAGTCTACTTTACTTGTACACAGGAGATAAAAGCAACTGTATGAAGGACTGGAGTGGAGAATATAAATCACAAAGTAGCTTGGCACCGGGGTGACGAAGCGAGCAATGAAACCCCTTTTAGCCAGATGACCCCATCTTTAACTGCTGAATCAGCAAGTGTCCTTTTTTGCACAATACTGCGGTAGAGCCAAGGTTGGCGTTATTCAGCAGAGCGGATCTCCGACCACGCTCCCGCTCCCTGCTGTGTTCCTTCCTCATGAATTGCTGCACGTTATGCAGCCTTTTCAAACAACGTATCTGCATCTGCCATGTTTTTAATAGTGTGCTATGAAAACACAGTACATAAAATACTATATCAAATATTTGGTATCGCAATGAAACCTCGGTTAGTGTTCGCCTTAGTTAGCGTGTTTTTCGGTTGCCCTAAAAAATGTATGCCGCAGTTTTGCGTCAAATCCCCGGTTATTGTAGAATGTCGGCTGTTTCTTGGCGTGCTTTTAATACACTATGTGAGTCCAATTGTGTGCGCAATGTACGTTTTTTTAGATCACAATACATCTTAGTTTTTTTGTTTTTTTTATTCCTCCCGTCTGTGAAGTCATCAGCAGCTGATTCTCAAAAAACCCTCACAAAAGACGTTTCTATAGTTCCACATTGATAGCTTCACATGCATAAAGCAACTCTACATGGAAAAGAAAAAAGAATACATGAAAGGAAAAGAATACATGAACATTTATGGTCACTTTTACCTTCACTGAAGTCGTCACCCATCACCACCTTCCTGTTTTGCCATGAGTTATTTCTTGAATTCAAGTGCTTCTCGCCTTCTTTGTCAAAATGCTGGCCCTTGCAACGTTCTTTAGCTCTATGTTGAGTTATGGATGTGAAAAATACTACTGAAATAGAAGAAATATCTCAAGGCAAAACAGGAAGATAGTGGTTGTTGATCTCGCTGCCACGTCGTGTCTTTGTCAACGGTCACGTCAAGAAACACGTGTTCAGTTAGAATTGTTGAATTTTTTGGCGGCATATTTTTGCATACTTAAGTTAGAGTTGTACTCTGGAAATTATTAATGACGCAAACCAAGGTTCCCCTGTAAATGGTTGTGAAACGTCTAACAAAAAACGAAAAGCACCAAAATGAAAGTGATTTTTCCCATAAAAATATTGTAACTCAAACTAATCCAATCCGCACACTCAAAAATATTAACAAAAAACACATTTTTATACAAAACAATTGTAGTGTTACATGCAAAAAACAATGATTATAAATGACAAATGGATGGAACATATTGTTGATAAAGACTTCCCATGCATCATGGCGAGATCAAATTCTCACCTTCATTATCAAGTTGCCGGGTATCGCAAGTTTCTCTGGCTCCATGGCGGACTATTTAGCAGTCGCACTCAATAAAAAACGCCTGGACCTTGAGTCAGTAACACAAGGTNGATAGCTTCACATGCATAAAGCAACTCTACATGCATAAAAATGACAAAGGAAAAGAATACATGAACATTTATGGTTACTTTTACCTTCACCACCTTCCTGTTTTGCCATGAGTTATTTCTTGAATTCAAGTGCTTCTCGCCTTCTTTGTCAAAATGCTGGCCCTTGCAACGTTCTTTAGCTCTATGTTGAGTTATGGATGTGAAAAATACTACTGAAATAGAAGAAATAACTCAAGGCAAAACAGGAAGATAGTGGTTGTTGATCTCGCTGCCACGTCGTGTCTTTGTCAACGGTCACGTCAAGAAACACGTGGTCAGTTAGAATTTTAGAATTTTTAGCGGCTTATTTTGGGAAACCAAGGTTCCCCTGTAAATGGTTGTGAAACGTCTAACAAAAAACGAAAAGCACCAAAACGAAAGTGATTTTTCCCATAAAAATATTGTAACTCAAACTAATCCAATCCGCACACTCAAAAATATTAACAAAAAACACATTTTTATACAAAACAATAGTGTTACATGCAAAAAACAATGATTATAAATGACAAATGGATGGAACATATTGTTGATAAAGACTTCCCATGCATCATGGCGAGATCAAATTCTCACCTTCATTATCAAGTTGCCGGGTATCGCAAGTTTCTCTGGCTCCATGGCGGACTATTTAGCAGTCGCACTCAATAAAAAACGCCTGGACCTTGAGTCAGTAACACAAGGTGCTTTGTTTGGGCACTCAGTTTTGTGGAATGATACAGTACAGGGCCAATGGACTAGTTTGTCTGCCACCCTTGTGGCAAAAAACTAATTATAGGAAAATTGGAACACAAAAAACTGATGTTCCACTGTACTAATCTGAGAGAGAGCATTAAATATTTGTTAGAAGCAGAATTGTGACATTTTCAGGTCCCGACGGTTCAGTATTTCATCTTTTCAGCATTTCATCAGCCCGGCCCTGGAACTGTATTTTTTGAAAACGGCTTTCTGTGGGAAAATCTTGCCGCCTTCACACCATCAAGACAAGCAAATCACCCAAAAGTGATCGGTTATGTACTGCTGCTGGGAAGCCATCAGAACATCTGAATATTTCAACTGGCATAAATCCCAGTCAACATATCCCACATACTGGGAGGCGACATAGCCTCCACTGTGAAAGTTTGTGCTGGCTTGCAATCCCAGAAAGTTCTACGCTGTCCAAATCGCTGTCCCCCAGATGAGGACCCATCACAGAAGTGTCACTGATGGAACGATGAGCAGACACGCTGCTAATCGGTACGCTTTTGCTGGCAAACACGGATTAGTACTCGCCATGTCAGATTTCCCGGAGCTATTAGACATTTTTTTTTAAATAATAGAATGATGCAAAGAAAAAGCAGCGGCATGGTTTTTACCCAATGACACATTCCTAAGTGGATGTGACTATTTACTGCTCTTTGTGAATGGAATTTTTTGTGGACATGCCCTGCGTATTACCAACTTTTACAGACTTGATGGGAAAGGTGTACAAAACTGTGGTGAGACCAGTGACGTAGTTTGGTCTAGAGACAGTGCCGCTGAGGAAAAGACAGGAGGCAGAGCTGGAGGTAACAGAGATGAAGATGCTTAGGTTCTCTTTGGGTGTGACCAGGATGGACAGGATCAGGAATGAGTACATCAGAGGAACAGTACATGTTAGAGATTTTGGAGATAAAGTCAGAGAGGCCAGACTGAGATGGTTCAGACATGTCCCGAGAAGAAATAGTGAATATATTGGTAGAAGGATGCTGAGTATTTAACTGCCAGGCATGTGGCATAGAGGAAGACCGAAGAGGAGGTTTATGGATGTAGTGAAAACGGACCCAAAGGCAGTTGTTTTGCGAGAGAAAAAAAATGCAGAAGACAGGGTTAGATGGATGCAATTGATTCCTGAAGGGATAAGCCTAAAGGGAAAGAAGACAGACTTGATGGAAACAAGAGGGAAGGAGTTCTCTTTATGCTCCTCCCATACTAAAGTCTCTCTTAAATGTGCACAAAAAAAAAAGCAACCGTACGTTTAAAACAAAAAAGTGTAGAGGCTCTTCAAAGTGCACTTGTTATGCGAGGAGTGCCGGGCCATTAATGAGTGCAAACTATTTTCGGAAGCAGTAACTTGTGTGGTTTTTTTTAAGGACTCTCAATGCGTGCGTAGGTGTCTGCGAGAAAGTACCTCAAGATGATATCAGTGTTTAGATGTTTCTGTGCGTGTGTGTGTAGTTGTGTGATTATGCATATATAATATCAGCCACTACTGAGCTCAGAGAGTCACTTTCACAGCTCTTTGTGGCAAGAGCGGGAATAAGTACCACAGCAGAGCGAGAACAAAGATGCAGAAACTCCAGCCTACGCCTCGTGGTTGTGTTCATATAACCCCAAAGGCGACCTCTGAACCCTTTAACCAAAGCAGGTAAAGTGTCCATCATCACCCATGGCGTGCTGACATGCGTGGCCGTGCTCGCACGCTTCCTGCAGGGCCGCTGTGGCTTGTGTGCGACTTCCTCTCGCATGGCTGTGTCAACAACGCGTAGCGGGACAGGAAAGCCGCAGCGTGCTTTGTGTGTGCGTGCGTGTGCATGTCCACCCACATGTTATGTTTATTAGCAAACGGTTATCAACATGAATACGTTTGATCCTTAGAGAGGAGAGGGGAAAAGTGACACAATGTGCAGGAAAGGTTAAAAAAGGGACTTGCATAGGAGAGCGTGGGATTGAGAGGACCCCCAAAAAGGGGAACAAGAGTGATGACCAGCAGGGGACACAGATGAGCAAGCAACAGAACGGGGAAGTAGCATTAGGAAGCTGAGCTCCGTACCAGTTCCCGTGGCAGGAAGATGTCGTCCTGGCGCGCCACCACCAGACACACACTTTCCCCCTGTCTGGTACCGCGCAGCATGGCCACAAGTTCTTCCTGAGTGCGGCCAGTCAAGTCCATTCCATTCACCTACGCACATCGCAGAACACAGCAACAAGGGCAAAACATAAGATCATATTAATAACTGTGTTCCATCCGAGTGCAGGTCAATTACTGTCATTCTCAGCAGGGGTGCCCAAATGCTTCTGCTGTTAGGATCAAATTCACATCTGCTAACGTACCTCGAGGATGCGGTCACCTGGCTGCAGGCGGCCATTTTTGATTGCTGCTCCGCGCGGCAGTATATTCTTCACCAGGATTGGCCCGGGCTCGTTGGATGAGGATTCCCGGGTCACCACAGTGAAGCCAAGACCCTCTGCCCCTGCGGGACGAGATCCTCTGTGTCATTAGTAACGGTTCAAATTAGCCCCGTCAAAAATAACACGTTAAGGGCTGTAACAATATTGTTTGATTCATTCGGTCACACATTTTCTCCAACTTACTCGAGACAACGCTACACTATTCTCCACCACACTTGTGTGACATTGATTATGCATTCACAGTCAAAAAGTGGATACTCTTACGATGTTGAAGTAAACATAATCATTAACTCAGTTATTGGTTCAAGCGGGACCTAACTAGCACAGCGACATTGAAGCTTAAATCACGTGGTGTCTTTGAACACAACCCCTTTTTGCTGACATCACAGTTCATGTGTGATTCAAATGTTCTGCTACTAATCAACAGACTGGCGCACATATAGTTTTTCAGCATCTGCAGTGATGCGGACTCAGCACCGGTCTGTCGTGGTGAAGAGAGAGCTGAGGCGAAAGGCAAAGCTCTCGATTTACCGGTGGATCTACGTTTCTACCCTCACCTATGCTCATGAGCTTTGGGTAGTGACCGAAAGGACAAGATGGCGGGTACAAGCGGCCGAAATGAGTTTTCTCCGCAGGGTGGTGGGCTCTCCCTTAGAGATAGGGTGAGACGCACTGTCATCCGGGAGAGACTTGGAGTATAACCGCTGATCCTCCGCATTGAGAGGAGTCAGATGAAGTGGCTCGGGCATCTGGTTAGGATGTCCCCTGGACGCCTCCCTGGGGAGGTGTTCAGGGCACGTCCAACCGGTAGGAGGCCTCGGGGAAGACCCAGGACACGTTGGAGAGACTATGTCTCTCAGCTGGCCTGGGAACGCCTCAGCATCCTCTGGGAAGAGCTGGACGAAGTGGCCAAGGAGAGGGACGTCTGGGCTTCCCTGCTTAGGTTGCTGCCCCCGCGACCCGAGCTCGGATAAGCGGAAGAAAATGGATGGATGGATGGAAATCTATATATATATCTATATCTATATATATATCTATATATATATAGATATATATATATAGAGAGAGAGAGAGAGAGATATATAAGTAAATCTATATATAAAATGGAAACCTTTTCTTATCCATAGTGGTTTGGCACAAGAGCGTATTATCAACAATATTCGACTGTGGCCACACACGAGTTTCCAGATATCTATATAAATATTCTATCTTCTTCCAAATCAACCCGAATCCAGGGGACAGGGTTTTTCTCTTTGGCGGATTAGCCCGAGTCTGCCTTTAATTTCACGTGTGAGCAGACGTAGTGGTGCCTGATTTAGGGAGGGAACAGCGGAAGATGGGAGGTTAGAGAGCAGAATGTGGGAGATATAACGCCGCTCTTCACCTTCCTCGCCCCGGGGACGCAACGTGACTTCCACAAATATTTTCCTCACGACCAAGAGCCGGGCCCATCCGTGCGTATACATTTACAAGCGAATGCGTGTCTCCGAGGCCACACACGGGCATGAGCCCCCGTTAACCCCTGTGAGCCTACTGCACCGTGCTCCTTTTTTTGTTTTCTTACAGCCCTGCCAACCCCCAGCTATCGGTGATACGTGCCACACTTGGTACGTGCGTGTGTGTTGGGAGAGCAAAGCCGGTGTGGCATACTAAGGCGGTGCACGATGCTATCTGGTCTGTGCGCTAAGCCTCGGCCTGCCCTACATTAGCGCACCTAAACCCTGCCGCCTGTCAATCACAGAGCGCGGAAAAAGCCTGTTGCCCAAGGAGAAGGCATTAGAATACCACAAAATCCTCTGCTCTGATCTTGCATCAGGTGGAAATTACACTAAAGATGGATGGGGAGAGGGGGTTGAAAGAAACCAAACCAAACAAAAAAGAAACAAACATTAAAAGAGCAGAGGAAACCATTTAAAGGAAGATTCCACTCGAGTCCTTAAAGCATGAGCACCTATCGCTCAACTGCCCACAATGCTGCTGTATTACTTCCTGTGCCTCCTAAACGGCACAGGAGGCTTACAGCTGAAGCTTCAAAGCTAGAGAAAGCGTTGAGGTCAGACAGACAGACGAAATATGAAATATGAAAACGAGAATCTACCTTTTTTCAAGTCAATTTTGATCCTCTTGCCGCCTTTCTTGTTTGGAAGGTCGGCCGGGTCAGGCACGACGCTGCTCTTGTTGGTGGGAGGGCTCTGCGTACGGGTCCTGGGTGGCGAGGAGGAAGAGATTGTCGTCCTGACTGCGGGTGTGGGAGAGGTTCTCTCCGATGATGCATTTCGAGATCGGGCATCTGCTGACAGCAAGTTTGCGGCGACCGGCGCTGGGTTCAGCAGAGGCGGTTCAGGTGTCTTGGCTCCTGCATCTTGCCGTCCAACCACTGGATTGGGTTTGGTATCTTGTTTGGTCACAGCTTGGAGGTCAGTTTTTGCACGGGTTACCATGGCTTTGGAGTCTTTGCCGTCCCCGGCGAAGAGTTGGCCTATGAGCCCCTTCTCATAGCGAGGCTTGTTTGCAACAGGAACAACCTCCAGGTGCATGGATGGAGAGGACAAGGCCTGACGGAACACTTCCTGAGAACTTCAAAGGGAGAACAAATGGAAGATTTTGGTTGTCTTTTGGTTTCAGGTGAGTACGAAACTACACAAACTTGGGAAAAAAATCTCAGCAACCTTTACCATCAAAGGAGCCATTTGGGTTTTTTCTATCAAATTAACACACTATTTGACTAGGAGGGTTAAAGACACTCGTGTATCTTTAACTTGAGCTTTTACTTCAGTTTGGCTCAAGCACACAACCCTTCAGGTTGGACTGGGCCGTTGCGCTCGGTGATTTGAATGGACTTCTATCAGCACACAGTCACACAGCACAAGACTGGATGCAATACAACAGAACTTTTACATCTGCACCACGGAAATGAAACAGCACAAGGACGGGAGATTGTAGGAGAGTGTGTTGGAGACACTTATGAGACACGGCAGACGGAAAACGATGAGGATTATTTTTGGCACGCTGAGCGGCAGGTAAGGTATTAGACTGCAATGGTGACCAGGCTTTTCTGGTTCCAGTTCTTAATTCAATCCATGAGACTAAATCCTGGAGTTTTGCAATGGTCAGTTCCATCTTTCCGTGAAATTCTCATTTGCAAAGAACATAAGGAGCTTCAGATGAATGGGAGCAGGATTTTGAGCTTTAGGTTGTCCAATGGATATTGGCATAAAAATGACATTGTTTCATATTGATATAAAGTTTTCTGCTGGTAATGATATCGGCGGCAGGTGGTGACACACTGTCTAATATGTGTTGACGGGCTCGCCTCTGTTACCTTGCATTAGCGGTCCTGCCTTCCCGAGCACAGAAAAAGACCGACAAGAGGGCTCACATCGCTCACAAACACACACGCGGGATAAAAGCAAGCACAGAGTGAACCCTCTACCTGCTTGCTTGCAGGCGAAGGAAAAGGAAAACAGACACGCATGCACCTGGCAATAAACTGACGCTGAAAAATTGTTATGAGCGAAAGAACGAGATGGCGGATAAAAGTGGCGGAAATGAGTTTCCTCCGTAGGGTGGCTGGACTCACCCTAAGAGATAGGGTGAGGAGCTCGGCCATCCGGGAGGAGCTCAGAGTAGAGCCGCTGCTCCTTCACATCGAGAGGAGCCAGTTGGGGTGGCTCGGGCATCTAGTCCGGATGCCTCCCGGGCGCCTCCCTGGTGAGGTGTTTGGGGCACGCCCGGCCGGGAGAAGGCCCCGGGGAAGACCTAGGACACGCTGGAGGGACTATGTCTCACAGCTGGCCTGGTAAGGCCTTGGTGTCCTCCCAATGGAGCTGGAAGAGGTCGCCGGAAAACAGGAAGTCTGGACTTCCTTACTGAAACTGCTGCCCCCGTGACCCAGACCCGGATAAGCGGAGAAAAATGGAATGGAATCGAAAAATGGGCGAGTTCAGTTTCGTTTATGATCTGATTCATTCATTAATATTTATTAACGCAAGACCGTTTCCCCCTGAACAAGGAATCTTGTCTTGTTTTAAGCGAGACACCCCTAGTGATTACAGGGGTGTCACTGGTTCCACAACCTAGTTTTGGCCCACCACTTGAGTATCACTGCTTTGCACATGTAAAAGATCTACTCCATCGACTCCAGCGGGGATGGCCCTAAGATTGCAAGGGAATCCTGCAGGGAATGCAAGGGAATGCTGAGCGTCTCTGGGAGTCTACGGGGCAGTGGGCTGGTCCGGATGACCCACCGACTGTTGTCTTTGTTAAAAATGAGCACAAATTGACATATCAATAAACAAACACAGTTATGATGTAGGCTAGAAAAAAAACGAGCTTCCCCTTGAAGGGCCAGCGGCCGCCACTGACCTATGCTCAATGAAATGTGCAACAACTAAGACTGTTGCTGTTTAATTGGCTTTTGAGAACTTGACAATCCTACAAATGGTGTTTGCTAGAGAGCAAAAAGATTTGTTCAAAACACCATTTCAGAGGACTGACCTGTTTTGGGCCCATGATGAGAGAATTTATTTGTACATTATTTGACATTGTTGTACTTTCTAAGCCCCGGTGTACTCACTCAGCGAAGGTCTTATCTTGCAACGGTGTGCCGTTAATGTAGACGATGCACTCGTTCTCTTGAAGGATGTTCTCCCTCTTGGTGCGACTGTTCTCCTCAATGTTTTCAATGAGGAGACCTAGCGTCCTGTGCAGCACACACAAAAGTAGAGAAAGTGTCAAGTCAGACTTCAACATACGCATAATTTGATGCCACCGCTTGGTTCGCCCACGACTCTCCAGTCAACATTGCCATCTGCCACTCTTATGTGACTGGATGGATTACGTGGCAGGGAGAAGGTATGGCTGTATTTGCGTGTGTGTGTGTGTGTGTGTGTGTGTGTGTGTGTGTGTACCCTCACCGTCCACTAAGAGATGAGCAGTATGGAGTAACCTGGATACCCAGGCGCTCGCGGTCCCCCACCAAGTTGACTGTCCTTGTGAGGGTGCTGCCAACAAAACGCAGACTCGTACTCAAACACAACGACTGTTCCATTTGAAATAACACAAATGCAGTACATCGCAGATGCGCACACGCAGTGACACTGTTATTGCAATTGCATTTTCTCCAGGCAACACAGATAACAAAACAAATGAGGTGCCCTGCTGCACACTTTAATCTCTGTATACACTATACAATAAAGTGTGTGTGTGTGTGTGTGTGTGTGTGCATGCACAAAAAAGAACTGGGATGCAGGTGGTTACTTCACCCTTTATCAAGCTGCTTCTTAGACACCCAAAGCCGCTGGACAAAAGAGGAGAGATAAAAGTATGAGGAAGGACAAGGTGCAACAGGAATGAGCTCCACTAATAAGCTCCAGCTAGATCTGAACTGTGGCTCCTCAGAGCACATAAACAAGGATGATACCAGCCAGGATAAGCAAGAGGAAGGCTCCTTTGGATGGCAAAGACGAGACACGCACGATAGAAGATGATCACTTCCCAGTCTGTGTGCTCGATGCAGACCCCATCTTCTGCAAGTAGCGTGACATGGCTCTCCAGGCAAGGGAAAGTCGAGGAATTGGACCGAGTGCCAGGCCATGTTTGTAACCTTATGCACACAATACAGCTAAGAAATTATGGTTTGAGACTAGCCTGGATGATTATAACACACTCTGCGAGCGTCACCTCCCGCAGTATAAAATACAAGTCAGAAATGTTATTATATTTTCTCAGGGGACAATGCCTTAACCCTTTTGGAATTCACCAGAACTAAACTGCTTTGCTGCTGGAATCTTCTCCCACTCCTCCATGATGATATCACAGTAGATGTTAGACACCTTGTGCACTTCAACTTTCCGCTACAAGATGCTCAATTTGATTCAGGTTTGGAGACCCTCGTTTATGGTGGTAAATCGGTCCAAGGCCCGACCGCAGTAAGTCAAATATTTGCATAGTTGGAGCCAAAAAAAGACTGTCTAAAATGTGGGTTTTAACATTAGAGCCCATAAATAACTCAATAAAATACCACCCCTATAGTCACCTTTACACTCATATTGACCAATAAAGTAGACATAATAAGATAAAATAATCATGTACACACACACACACACACACACGCGTCAGTACTGTAAGCGACTTTGGGCTTATGGGCTTTTGTAAAGTCGCGAGCAAATTACCAAGTTCCCTGCTGTTTCGGGCTCTTTTTCAGAGACCTAGATGTTTGTTTCTCTTGCGAGAACTGGCAACACTGATACACATACCATACATATATGCTTAACACACGTTTGTATAATATTAATAGCTGCTTACCTGTACATTATAAGACACACACACACACTGTTCTTACAAATACCCATAACCTGGAAAAAAAAATGTATCTTGTTTGATGGTGTGATGACGATACTATGCTAAAATACACATAACCCGGCCCTTGTCTTGGTATTACTTTAAAAAAAAAATATTTGGATAAACCTTTATAGAGTGATGATGGAGGACTGAACTTGGCCACTCTCATGTTGGAGGTGTTTTACTACCACGTCCGGTTTTACTAGGTAGGTGATAATACGCTGCTTTGGAATGTCACAGTATATGTTGTAATTCAAGTTTCCTTCAAAAAACCGCAGCTCCCCGGTGCAGGCAGCACTCATGCAGCCCTGGACCATGACACTAACACCACCATGCACGACTGCAGGTAAGACATGCTTGAAGTATTTTGGTACTCGCTTGTGTCGCCATCTATTTAGACAACAATGGCTTGTTAATCCATTCTGCTATCCAAGAGGTACAAAAGAATATGCTCGAGTAGTAGAAAGATATACTGTAATACAAATGGTTGCATAAACGTAAGGAGTGTACTCACTTTGGTGAAAGACTGAATTGTGCACAAACAAAACAGACATCATCTGGCATCAAATGAACCTCTATGACAGAACCCGGTAATACAGTATCCGGATTACACTGCCCACAAACAGTCCTCACCCACTACAAAAACCCACTTCCCTCCCGTGCACTCAAAGCCATCTATTATTTATGCATATTAGTCTGCCACGGTTGGACACCTGGAGGTGGCGTCCACACCCTAACGCTGCTGCCGCCTGATTGGTTGGACATTTGAAAGGCTCTACCACTGCTGGCCCTATTTGCTGAAGTGCCTACATACCGTTTCCTGTAGGAGCACGGCAAAAGCCCCAATTTTTAAAACAAACGATACAAAGTAATTCCATTTACCACTTTATAATCATGGTACATTATATTGCTCCTCTTTATGCCAAATAAGCTGGAACAAAAAACACATAAAAGAATGCACACACACACAGGTAAACAATCAGGCCAGCAAAGGAGCGCCTTATACAACTCGGTTACGGATGATGCATAATCACACAGGGAAGAGGTAGCAACGCACACACACACGTTATTCATATTCATATATTAAAATAACAGCAGCACTAACAAGCTCATCAGACGACGACGAAGCTTGTTAGTGCCACATGCTAATATGCAGAATAGCTCCTCTCATCCATTTCAGCATCCCACTGACACAAACACAAACAAACAGTCACCCACCGAGGCGTGGGGGAGCTGAGGGACGGTGGGACGGATGAAAAGAGCAACGAGGAGTGCGACAGATGGAGCTCCCACTCTTGGTCGACTTCCCTTACATCAACCGAGAGCCGAACAAACTTGTGAGCGGATCTCGCTGTAACGCAGCTTCTTCCGCTGCCAGCCATCTGTTACCGTGGCAAACTATCTGAGCAAGCTGGGCCTCCATTGTATCACAGCGCTGTACTGTAAAGTGGTGAAAAATCACCATCTGCTCCCCGAGCCAAGTCGTGTCGGGGCACGCCTGCGAATCTCCCCGGTGATTCACAACTATCCCAATTAGAAGATCGACTGCGGTTAAATAATCCGGACTGGTCTCGCAGGTCTGCGACAGAAAAGAGCGATATTGTCGAATTATATCGACATTAAAGGGCGATATCGGTTCGTTTTTTCTGCCGATGACAATGACGCCGTGCATTATGTCACAGCAGGCACAATAATCCCTCATTTTGAAAAAACTCATAGAAAAAAAATACTGCTGCTGCTATAACAGTAACCCAAACCAAGCTAAAACTAAATTCTGAACCCCCAACGTCACTTCCTGTCTGTTCCCCCCCACTCAGCTCCCCTACACATTTACGGCAGCACACACAAGCATGAGTCTTATGAGTGTTAAATGGCCTATTTTCTGTTATTATGTCTACTAAATTGGGTAAAAGTGATTGTTGCAGTATAAGTTTAAGTATAGAGGGCTCTCATAATGTTAATGCCCATATTTAGAAGGTCATAAAAAGGTTTTCTATGTTCTAACTATGAAAATATTCAATTTATAAAGAAGGAATCCTTTTGGGAATTCACTCATCACGGTTTATTTGTGAAACACATAAAAGTAAAATAAGATTAATGCGGTACGTATCCGTATTGGTAATTAAGTGCGGTACATCAGTAAGAAAGCCAATATCAAGCATCTCTATTGACATCCCATCAGAAATGTGAGTCCCCCAAAAAAGGCCTGACTTTGATGGCGTCTGCATGCCATGGCAAAATATTAAGAGTACAATTCAACATCAAGGTGAGGTGAAAAAACCCCAAGGAAAGTTAATAATGTCACTTATCAAAACATTTTCATGACTGAACAGAATCATAGCAAGAATAGAATCGGATATTTTCACACGCTTACCTAAATGTTATATTGCTCATCTTGGCGGGCTGCTCCGGACCTCCCTTCATCACGTTGTTCGTTTCCTGTAAAAGATAAAAGCCCAAAGTCATTCAGGGCTGCCATGTGAAAAAGAACAAAACGACCAAAGAAATTGACTACCTACTTCCCACAGCGAGCAGTAGATACAAAGCGGCCGGTGGTCAATTACTGCATAAATCACCTTTGCAAAGGGTGGACCGCCGGATGCTGAGCTCTCCCCCGGCGCCACTGTCCTTGGCGCGCTACCTTTGTGTTTACTTCTTTCGCGTTGTCCCCACCCCCTCGCTCCATCACTGACCCATGTCAGAGGAGGATCTATTTTTAAGTCTGCAAAATCAACTACCCTCCGGCGACCGGACGAGGAGCTAGAGATGTGCGAAGAAAGAGACAAAGTGGCGGCGCCGTCAATCTGTTGCGAAACCCTCAAACGCACGCTGGAAAAATGCCCTAGATCGTTTAGGACAAGAGGGGTGCAATTAGGTCCTTCTGCCTTGTCACTTTCATTGTGTCACCCGTCCTAATGGCTAAAAAAAAAAAGCACCCGCCCACCGACCCCCGCCGACAAAAACACACACACACCCAACTCCCCAAAGGTCTGTCTGTCAGGCGTACAGTAAATCTACCTTTATTACTCACAGCAGACATACATAAACAAAGAAATAGATAAAAAGAAATAAAGGAAAAGGTGTATTTATCCATTTGTATGCATGTGTCGCCTGCACAAGGTGACCCACTTATGTGGGCAGTATGAGATTATCTCACAATGGAGTGTACATCAAGGGTGGGGGGTTGCAGGGGGATGAGCCGGAGGCGCCATTGTTGCCGAGCATCTTCCCGCGACATTATGCAAGATCCACCTACGACGCAGCCTCGGGAAAAACAGCGCTGGCAGGTGAACACAGAAACATATTTTAAACGCTTGCAAGTCCAGCGTCGCACAATCGATGTTAGAGACGACACATTCATCGACGCCGACAAACGCACCCCTTGATGCTTCAACGCAAAAAGGATCGAGCCAGAGGGACCAGTGTGCGTCTAATCCTCTGCTTATCATCTTTCCAAAAAAAACCCCAACGCCTGGTCAGCCTCCACTCCCGGTCCCGACAAAGTATTCACAGTCCTGCTTTGATGAAAGAATCTGTTTGCAGCGTACTGGCAACCTGTTTTCAATACCTACAGTTGCTGGCCCCGTTTTGGTGTTGCGCATTGCAATCAGTGTTTAATAATGGCTTACCCGGGGTGTGTATGTGTTTCATAGCAATGTGCGCACTTACAAAAGAAGGTGTAAGTGTGTGTGTGTGTCAGCAGGATGAGTAATGAGCTGTGCATCTTTATCGTGCAGCAAATGTCTGTTGCACGCCAGGCATCTGGCAAGGTGTGTGCGTGCGCAGGAGAGAGTGCAGTAGTGCACCAGACCACCATGGACATACCCATGACATCAACTCGCTGCCGCGTTGTGTTCCCCGAGAATCCTCCAGAAACAAGCGTGCACACACAAGCACATCCAGCTGTTCACACACACAGGTGGAAATAGCTACTGTACTTAGTAAAGGTGTCGGGTTTTTTTACATCATTGGCGCCAGATAGGGTGTAACATATCCGAGTTTGCCTCCCTGATGTGTGAACATGTATTGCATCACCACACCTCGAGGTGTTGAAAATGTTGGAAAGTGGAAAGAAGCAAAAAGAAGATGAAGAGGGTGCTAGTGAAGGCGAGGGGAGGAGAGGAATCCACCATCAATAGCTTGCAACCTGGCCTGGAATTTGAGTTAATGAGAGGTCCAGGTTTAGCTCTGCTTGTCCTTTTGTTAGCTCCTCGCATAGTAAAAGAAGGTGGCAAGACTAAAATGAAGTGGACCGAGCTCACCCTCCTAACTCGACAGTTGTATCAATTATATCAAAGGGACACGGTGCCAATTCGTCACGACTTCTGCCCTAATTGCACGTCATCCTGAGTCCAGTGCTTTGTGTGTGTGTTTACGGACTACTGAATCCGTCAAGGCCAGAATTAAGCACGGCCTATTCCATGCACACATGCACAAGCGCTGAACCCTAACCTGCAAACACAACCAACCGTAGATGTTAGGCTTCATGTTTATCTGCGTCGGAATCCTCTGAATCAGGGGTCTCGACTCGACTCGCCTGAGGGTCGCTGGCTGAGTGAGGCTGGGCTGCATCAATATTCAGTTCAGAATCACGTTTCAATCCAGTGACATCACCGGAAGCTATCCCAAACCTCAGCTTTGGTAGGCCATAAGTGCTGAAAACTAAATCTAAAAAGGCTCGAGTTTCAAATTAGATGGTTCGAGGCACAAAGGAAGTTTTATTTGGGCAAGCGGTCGCTGTACCAGAACTCCTGGTGTTTATAAAAATAATGCTATAAAGATCACACATTCCATTCCATTCCATTTTCTTCCGCTTATCCGGGTCCGGGTCGCGGGGGCAGCAGCTTCAGTAGGGAAGTCCAGACTTCCCGGTCCCCGGCGACCTCTTCCAGCACCACCGAGAAGACACCAAGGTGTTCCCAGCTGTGAGACATAGTCCCTCCAGCGTGTCTTAGGTCTTCCCGGGGGCCTTCTCCCGGCTGGGCATGCCCGAAACACCTCACCGAGGAGGCGCCCGGGAGGCATCCGGACTAGATGCCCGAGCCACCTCAACTGGCTCCTCTCCATGTGAAGGAGCAGCGGCTCTACTCTGAGCTCCTCCCGGATGGCCGAGCTCCTCACCCTATCTCTTAGGGTGAGTCCAGCCACCCTACGGAGGAAACTCATTTCCGCCGCTTGTATCCGCGATCTCGTTCTTTCGGTCATGACCCATAACTCATGACCATAGGTGAGGGTGGGAACGTAGATCGATCGGTAAACAGAGAGCTTTGCCTTCCGGCTCAGCTCTCTCTTCACCACGACGGTCCGGTACAGCGACCGCATTACTGCAGATGCTGCACCGATCCGTCTGTCGATCTCACGCTCCAACCTTCCCTCACTCGTGAACAAGAACCCGAGATANTCCTCCACCTGAGGCAAGACCTCACTCCCAACCCGGAGGAGGGTACAGTCCACCCGTTTCCGACCGAGAACCATGGCCTCGGATTTGGAGGTGCTGAGTCTCATCCCAGAAGCTTCACACTCAGCTGCAAACCGCTCCAGTAAACGCTGAAGGTCACAGCCTGATGAGGCCATAAGGACCACATCCTCTGCAAATAGCAGAGACCAGATCCTAAGGTCACCTGGGAACATGTTTTTGACTAATTACCAAAGGATTGTTTATGTGAATGTAGAATTTTTGGACATTTTTTTTCCTTGCTCACTTGTAAATAAATATTTGTAAATATTTTTGCACCATTTTGTTGTTTTTGCACTTCGGGATTGTGGCTACAAATATCACCAGAGCACTCACTCCTGACTCGTTTAGTTTCCTGTCACGTGTCGTGCTGTTGCTTCTGTGTTTGCCTGTGATTGTAGTTAGCCATCAGTCTAGGGTGCGGGCTATTGCTCGGCCAATTAAAGAGCCTCTTTCTTTCACTTCCTTCCAGGGTCCGTGGGTCGCACTTAAGTTAAAATACACTTTGGTGTCAGGTAGAGGGCCACCAAATATGGCCTCGCTATTTAAATTGTCCAGTGCACTCAAGTGTAGCTGTGTCAATTGTGCTTAGTCACCGCTGAGTGCAACAACACAAATCCATGTTGGTAGCCATTATTTCCTCCATTCTCCACACACACACACACACACACACACACACACACACACACACACACACAATGGCAGCCTGTTTGGAAAAGATGGAGTGCACTTCATTTCAAAGTGCAGCCCGGAGCACAGCACTGGACCTTGGTTTTGTACTCATTGTCCTCAACGAGAGTATGTCTTCATGAGATGTGTTCATGCTTCAGTTATTTACTTCCTTTTTAAAAAATAAAAAAAACAACGTATCCAAGGCATTTAAATCGGAGGACGTTTTCGTTTGCTTTTTCGAAGCCAACTAAACGCAAGCAAACTTTCAGGGCACTCACCGTTTTAAAACCCCCGTCGCTTCGGTCACTGCGCGCCGTGGTTGTCTCAATGGGCGGAGCCAATGCTGACTCACTGCTGCTCCTCACTAGCAGGGGTGTGTCTGGAAATACATAATGTGACACCAGATTGGTTGGTTTTTTTGTGGGTTTTTCCCCATTTTCAGCTAACGCAACACTTCAGTACAGTATGCAGATTTGGTTTTGTTTTTTTCTATACAATCATAATTTCCATTTGGCAAATGTTTCCACATATTGTACACATCCCACCTACAAATCCATTTCAAATGTATCCTGCTCAGCAGTATCCACCCTTATAACTAGGGATGTCCCATAATATTAAGATACGGAGATATTTACCGGCGCGCAAATGATGACCACGCTGTGAAGCATGTAAACAAGCGTTGGTGGCTGCACTAACAAGCTTGCTCGCTCTGTACCCGACTAACGTTATGTCTGGGGTGTCTCCTTCGGATATTAAACTCAAATGCAAAAAGTTATTATGCTAGGCGGAATCTGCTTTTTTCAATACTTCCAATTCTCAGGGCCAAACCCTGAAGTTTTGCTTCCCCGAGTTGTACAATGTTGTTTACAGCCACGCCGAGAAGCTAATTGCTGATGCTGTATCCGCTAGCTTCTAAATTCCACAACAGGGGAGATGTGATGTTACACATAGTGCTTGATACTGGAATTGGAAATGAAGAGTTGGACAATATCATATATCGACAAAAAATCCCTACTTATCTAATGGTTTGAATTAGGGCTGTGAAAAAAGATGTAGAAATGTGGAATTTTAGAATAAGTAACATGCATCATGGTAAGCCACAGCTCTGTTATGACAGTGTAGACATGTATAGTGTCCCCACGGAGTCACACCGAGTCTGACGCTCTTCTATAACTTCCTTCAGACCTCAGCTCATCAACAGCAGCAGTGCAATTACCACAGCCTATATGCTCGCCTATATGGAATCACAGGAGTGACAAAATTCAAAAGAAATAAAGAGAATCAAAAAACAAAAATATACAAAGGTTATCATATTGCAATTCCATTTTATCTTTGCTTGTCCAATATTGTCTTTGTCTCTTTCATTTGCATTCACCGGATGGCTGACGCTAACTGGTAAAAGCAATGTCAACAATGCTTTTGCCAGTTAGCGTCTGCCATCTGAGAAAGACAAAAGAGGAAAATCAACAACAAAATGGGAAAAAACCAAGACAATACACAAAAAGCAATGACACAATGGAGAAAGCAGCTGTCAAACATTTTTATAAAACATTTTTATGGCTAACGCACGCTGTTGCCGCTCCACGGATCCATGGTTACTTCACTGTCTAGCAGTGCTGCCACTTCCTCCTGTCTGCCAGTGCGCACTTCAAAAATTCCCGTTTTTTGGGGGGGGTCGCCCTGGAATTTGCTGTATTAAGTATGCTCAGAAAGCCCAGAAAATTCACTCAATTCAACTTAAACGATGTGGTGTCTTTGAACGCAACTCCTTGCTAACACAGTTAGTCTATTTCAGATATTCTGCTATTAAAGAAACGGGTCTTATATGAAAAGATTATCAGATATGTGTGCCCTGAAAATGAAAATTGTATATATTACTGGCCGACCCGCAAACCCATTCATCCAGCAACAACGCCCTGCGCCACACCCACAAATGACCAGCTGCCTCCGTGCCCCCACCCCTAAACCAGCCATTCACACGCACGCTCACCACAAGCCCGCTCCACAATGGGAGGGGTGCCACAGGCAGGTCTGAATCCATCATAAAGTCATTCGAAAGAATCTAATTTGGAGCTTTGTGCGGCTTGTGCCTTTTAATATGCCGCCTAAAGCGAGCCGACTGCTGTGATATAAAACCCTCTGTCAAGAGTATCGTCACACTGAAGCCAACAGAGGAGAAAATAAAGACGGGAAAGGCTGCACGATAAACGAAAATAGGAGTAGAGCGCCGAAAGACTGATGGAGAGGGAGTGAAGGCAAAAACCGAATCACCCAAAAAAAAAAAAACGGGGGGGGAGATTACTCGCAAAATCCTCTCCCTTCCTGTAATCAATCTCTCTTTAGGGGGCAGTGACGGGGTCCTGGTCCAACGTGGGACGAATAGAGAAGAGAACAAGCAAGAATGAAGAAGGAGCTGATAGGGTACGTGTGTAGCTGATGAAAAACGGCCATCCCAACCACCTCGGACACGCTCACAAATATGCTTTCAAACTGCTTCCGCATGTTTCACTCAGCCAGTGTTATGTTCAGGAGTGTCTGGTAATTTAGATTAATTACTATAAATGATATCCTGCAGACGCCGGCCTGGCCTGCCCCCTGTCTGTGTCTCACCTACTGTGACTGGTGAAAGAAAAGGGACGCTCTTCTGTAACGCCGAGTCACCGGCATCGACGATTGTTTGCTTTGAGGACCGCATGGCGTGTTGTTGCGAGGCCCGGGAATGTGTCAACATTGCACTGAGATGGGTGAGGACGTTGTGCGGGCTTGAAGAAAAAAGGAATGAAAGTTGCTTTGATTTTACACCAAAGGTCCTGCTTGAAGATCCAACTAAACACGGTGCTAAAATGGGTTCTATTTTGCCTGCAGATTATGTTTCACTAAAATGGGTCATTTCTTGCGAAATAGAGGTTTTCGTTAAATAAAGATACACCAAGCCAGCCGTCACAAAAACTCATACACGCACCTTTATGATGGACTGCAGAAAGACCGTGCAGGTCCATGGTCAACAGCCAGGGTCCATTACCCTGCACTCAGCCCCATAAATCCTCCTCCATTCCCTCACACAAGTCCTGCAGCCATTTTATGTCTCACTGCCCCCTCAGCAATTTTAAGGAGCTTGAGGGTCACTGGGTTTGACCCCTGATCTAAAGCGACCTTTGCTGGGTCAAGTGGTGGCATGGGGGCGAGGGCTCATAGATATTGATGAGAGTGACTGCCGCAACTCTCCTAGGCCGTACTGGAAACAAGATTGCTGATTAAGATGGAAAGGTTAGAAACAGTTTGTGTCCCCTCAGCACTTCCCAGTAGGATTTCTCTTATTGCAGAGACCCGAAGGGGCCTAACGAACTTTTCTGCCTCTTTATCTGCTAACTAGTCTGCTTGTGCAGCTCGGGGAGGTTTATTGTAAGGGTTTCCTCTTGTTGTCAGTTCTGAAAAAGTTCAAAATCACTGAAGTGCTGGTTCACTGCCGGGACAAGGAAAAACACGAGCCCATTTCTGTCAAGCGCTTATGATGGCTTGAGAAGCGACTGTTTGCGAGTTTGTCTTTGCTGGAATGTGTAAGCACGCATGGACTGCATAGTGTTTGGCCATTTTACTGTGCGTACCGCATGTGTGTGTTGCCCAGCGGTCTTGTTTCTCTGGCGATCGATCGAGGGACCCGGTTCTGGCTGCTCATGGGATGATGCGATAAGAACTCTCTTCCTAGAAGTGTGTGTGCGTGTGTCGATGTAGCAGCAGATCAATGCGAGTCTAATCATCCCACCGGGCCAGTGTGAAGTCCAATCATCCTGTTCAAACAACTACTTCAGCCACACACACAAACACTTTGACGCCTGACTGATTACAGAATTACTTCTTGTTCCGTCCCACACCACTCATGCGATTACATGCACCCTATAACCAGATTATTGTGAATAATCACTTTGGGGTAATAGTGCCGATAAAAGGAATTAGGGAAAACATGATTTTCACAGAACCTCAGTTTACATGGCTGGTCAATACCAGGTTAACCTTGCGCAAAATGAGACCAATTTTGCCACATAGCTCGCCGCCTACTCATCATGTAGTGGTTATTTATGTTGGCGATGTGGGCATCGATTGAATAAAAGCTAATAAAGAAAGCCTAGGGGGAAGAAAGTACCTGGGGAGGAGACCACTTTAAAAGGTAGAGTTGGGCATCTAGTCCCGAGCATCGATGACAAGCTGGACTAGCATTCAGATTCTCTCAGGATCACTCACGTTTTTAAATTTCCATTCATAGCTTCAAAGCTCAGTCCGCCAACCCGATAAAACAACCACAAACAGCAAAACTTCATTCAGAGAGATGTGGGCTCAGTACAACATTTGCAACACTAAGATATCATGCAAAGGATGGTGCACGACCAACATGATTAAACACCTCCAGATTCAGGGTGTAGGATCAAACCCAATGCCCCGTCTTTGATGCGCTGCGTCCTCTGAGCCAGGGGTCTCCAACCTGTGCCATGGAGGGCCGAGACTCTGCAGGTTTTCTTCCCAGCAGGTGCTTTAATTGATGAGCTCCTTCCCTTAAATTGAAGGTGTTGATCATTAAAATCACCTGCTGTAGTGACTGGCAGGAAATAAAACCTGCAGGCCCTCCATGGCACGAGTTTGAGACCCCTGCTCTGAGCAGTCAGAATCGGGGAAGTCACACAATAAATGATGTCTGTCTTATGCCGGAGTCACCGAGCGTCATGGAAAAGTTTATATCAATAAACATCGACAAGAACTGCAGTGAGCTCCCAACTTTAAACCATGTAAACTTTTAGGAACCTGCCTCTTAAACACATCGGAACCGGAATCATTCAAAATCAACTGTGTTTAAAAGTTGGAATGTTATATAGAGGTTTGGCATCCTGCATCATCATCATCATTTCAACCTGCGACTGAGCAGGAAAAGGTCTTACTATAAAAACCTTGGGTCGACTAGAAAAGGTTCACCATCATCGGGCCTCAACAATTACAGTCTTGTTGAGGGTGAAGGAGATAAGTCCACCTCAGACCACAGGTTATTGGCCCTCTGAAATGCCGACGCATTTCAAAACTCTGTGCCAAAATGGCAACGGTGCAGACGTAAACGGTGGTAACCAGAAAACGAAGAAGCTCTCATTTTAGTGCTAAATAATTGGCTACTGTTGATTTAGTGCCACTGAAATGGGGCAAAAATGAAGGGCAATGTGCAATGGTTCCGATTTATTTTCCATCTTCTCTCAGATTCACAATTGCTTGTTTTTGTGGTTTCTATGTTGTTTTCATCTCTAAATACACTATACACGGGCAAAACCTAACCAACCCGATCTGAAACTGAGAGCAAACATGCAAGTGGTATTTACTGATTGAATAAAACACACCGTCAGTCACATACTGTTGCTCACTTTACAAATGGGCGGGTTCAAACCAAAGGTGCTGCCTTCTAAGTTACCAGATCCTGATGTAAAAATAAAAAAATAAAAAGCTGAGATGTTTCTACAGACAAAATTAAGGAATTGACCTCAGTGTTGCGGAAAAAACACTACTGGAAAATGTGTTATTTGTTCATATTTTGGGGTGTCTATTCATTAGATTGACATGATTTCTTACGGGACAAATTGGTTCTGTTTCTGTATGCTTTGGTTTTCGATTAATGTGAGCAGCACTAAATTGTTCATCCCAGAAACATCACATCAGTGGCTTTGCCCTTATGCATTTAACTTTTTAACAAAGAAAAATGTGTGGTATTGCAGAAAACCGGCTTGCTATCAGTGACTGGTAGGGGTCAGGACTGGGTGTGACAGTGGTGTGTGATTAGTGGAACGCAAGGACGTGTGCTGTATGTTTGGTGTGGACGTAGAGAACGGTGAGGCGCTCCGCCGGTTGGTTTTATTGGTTCTTGTCTTCAAAGTGCTGTGATAGGTTTGTGTGTGAGCTGTTAGATGACTCAGTATTGGGGTATATGTGATTTGCCTGTATTCATGCATGCATGTCTGGATAACAAAAGATGCTCTTTGCGAGGGGGCATCACAGGGTCACGTCATAACTAAGTTAGTTAGGGTTCAAGAGGGCGGGGGAGCAGGATAAAGCTCCAGTGGTGGGGGGATTGGGAGAAAGAGGTCCCGCTGAGTTTGGGGGGGGGGCGGGGGCTGGAATTAGTCCATTCATGCTCAACTAAAAGCCTGCAGTGGTAATCTGGTTAGCGTTGGAGGCCATGCGCAGACTGAGAGGGCAAAGAGAGATGTGATGGAGGCGGGTCAGGGTGCAGGAAGACGTGTGGTGAGCTACATAGCAGGTGGTGGAGGCTGCGTGGGTAAAATACCACTGATTGGGGTGGAGTGGGGGCAGCTAGAGGAGACATGAGGCACCAAAGTGTTTCTGTAGAGCCAAATGTCACACTTTAATCACGTAGATCAGGTGCACAGCTTAGAAGATGGCAACTTTTGTTTGACCCCGCCCATTTCACATGAACAAAAGTATAGGAACAAGGAACATGTGACTGACAGGTGGGTTTTTTGCCCAGATGTGGGCTATTATCTTGCTTAGTCAATCACCGAATAGCCCTAAATGTCTAAGTCTGGGTTTTGCCTGTATAATTTGCATTTAGAGGTGAAAACAACATGAAAACCAGAGAGCTGCCTATGACTGGAAATACATGCAATTCCGAGAAACGGAAAGCCAATCAGAACCATTGCACAGACACGGTGGTAGCCAGTATAATTGTATGGAACGTTCTGAAGAAAAATGTAAACCACTAAGTGACAGACGTTGAGCAGGTAGACCAAGCAACACATAAGCAGGTGGTGACAGAAACAGAAAATTGGGCTGCACCAGAAGATGCAAATTGCAAGAAGAATAGAAAGTTCAGGCTGGACTTTGCCAAAAAGTGCACTGATAAGCCTCAAAAATCCATAATTCAATAAAATGTGTTTACTTTTGGAGGGCATTGTACATGAACTACGCAAATGCACTAAAATACAAACACAATATGGAAGAAGCATTCTAATTGTGAATGTAGTATTTTACATTGGTCCCTAGGTGTCAGGAATTGTTCAGTCAGACATTTTATTGCAAGATTACAGACACATTAATGATAAGATAATAATCATAATAATAGCAACATGGGTTACTGTTAGGTCCGCAACCGGCGACAAGCTCAAACGTAACTCTGAACCTCAGATGTCACTTCCTGACCTCCACACATCTGTCCGTCCACCGCTAAGGTGCCAAATCTCCTGTGGACTGGGTCACTGAAATTAGCCCACATAGCATTTGGGACCAAATATGAGGTGAAATAAAACCAGTATAATAAGTGGGGCAGGCTGCAGCTTGCAACAAAGAAAACATTTACATGCAAAAACTATGGGGATTTGTTACTTTTTTTTTTTATAATCGTTCCAAAATTGGTAGATACAATTAAATGTAGTTATTTACAAATGTATTATTTTTTTAAGTGCTTTTTTAAAAAATTATTATTGCACCTGAAAGCTTCCCGCAGTCCGGCCCTGCCGCAAGACCGTTAACGGGCCTCGGCCCAGAGGTTGGGGAACCTATTGACACTTATTATGTCTACCATACAGGGCAATACAAGTGTAAAGCCTTTTAAAGCTGCCATTACAATACAGTGATGAGCGGTAAGTACATAAAACAAGGAAGAAAAAAAAAAAGGAACTGCTAACATGTGAGTTTATGTTGTCTTAATTGTGTCTCTTATCGCCCTGGGATTGGCAGGATAGGCTCCAGCATACCCCCCGCAACCCTAGTGACGACAAGCGGCATAGAAAATGGATGAATGGATGTCTTGTTTTCTCTTATTATATCTGGTACATCGGGGTAACACGGATGTAAAGGTGACCGTATGGGTGTTATTTCATGTCTCGAGGGCTCTAATAATCTCTAAAAAAAAAAAAAAAAAAAGGTATTTACAACATCGTAAACAGGTTTTCTCTGCCGTTGCTACAAAATATTCCATTTATTAATATTCAATCTTGCTTTGCGGAAATTCACTTATCGCTGTCAGGCCTAGAAGCACTTAACCGCCATAAACAGGGGACGACTGTATACACATTGTGTGGTGAGACAGTTGGAACAAGCAAAACAAATATATACGTACACACACACATTTGCAAAAGCTATAAAAAACTAAACTACAGCGTAGGAACTTTGCTGAAACTAAGAGCTGTGGGACCTACTGGACTTTAGGGCGGCCTCGTTGACTTCTATCTCCCCTTTAGTTGGCTCCTGGAGCTGCAGGTGAGAGTAGTAGTTCAAGGGCTCTGGGCTGGGGGCAGCACTGGAGTCGCCATTTGAGACGCCCTCTCCGGGACTGTCTGTTATCCCACGTTGCGCTTCGAAAACCGCCACCAGCTGGAAGAAAAACAAGGCGTCAAATTGAGCTTCCGTGAACGTGATGTACGAGAACATGTCAACATGACGGGACTCTGGGGGAAACACCAAAAGGCAGATGTGCTCGTGTGTGTTTGCGCCGATAGCCGCCGTGCCGACTACGCATGTGCTCGCCGCAGCAAGGGACGCTGGATTCTCACTGCGTCGCATGCCAGCAGGTGACTTCTCAGCAGAAAGGGGGAACTTTACAACAGAGCGGAGTAATTGAAACCATGGTTCTGCAGTTGTGAGGCCGGGCCCATGTGTGTAAGTAAAATTAGCATCCCCCCGGAGATGTGGCATGAGAATGACGAGCTGTCATACGCAGTGGCACGGGCACCGCCATGAGACAGGCACAGGAGATGAATAGGGTGGAGGGAGGGCGGGGGGTGCGACAAACCGTCCTAATTGACACAGAGACATGGCGGGAAATATAGTGAAGGGGGTGGCCACACCTCTGCTGATGCGCGCTGTGATAAATAGGTGCGTGACGGGGCTGACGGCCACAGCAGAAATAGCAGCGGAAGCGATAACCACTTAATAAAAAGCAATAACTGCGCTGGAACAATGGAGTTGGCTACAGCAACAGACGGGATGTCAATTAGCAACAGAAGATGTGTGTGTCTGTGTGTGTGTTACAGAACGAGGCGGTGTGATGCGCATCTTCTATCACACCAATGACGCTGTCTCCCAATGTCCTCGTAACACCTCAGCCACAAATCTGACACTTGCTCTTCCCGCGCGTGTGCGTGTTAGAAAGAGGAAAGGGAAGTCGCAGAGGAAAAGATGGAAAAAGAAAGACTTGACGGCAGAAAAACAATCTGATTGTGCCGCTTGATGAATGCATTTCCAGCTCTCTCTCTCTTTTTTATCTGCTTTCCTCTCTCCCGCCTTATCTCCATCCATCCCCAGCGGCCCTCTCCCCCCCCCAGCCCGCTGACTGCATCAATCAAAGACGCCGCCCAGGAGCTGAGTGTGATGTGTGAATGAGCACACCTACGGATGAGCTTAGGCTAGCATTTATCATTTTCAGCAACTTCTCCCGGCACGTGGAGAGGCGGTAATCGTGTCTAGTTTTTGTTTTTTGGTTGTTTTTTTGTCTCAATTAAATACACAGAAGCTCATGAGCTTCCTTCAGAGCAAGCAAACAATGGTAATTAAAGAGAGAAGTAAAGTCTTATTGCAGTTGGAAATAACACATGCGAGACAAGAGTCGGTAAGATCAGAGAAAAAGGCCTCTCTAAGAAATATATACAGAAATAATGCACCACAAGCCGAACAACTGGTGTGTGGTGAACTACATCTGTAGGCACAGCTGCCCTTGGGTAGACTGGCAGATACGTGGCTGCCAATTCCCACCTGTGGCCTCTCTAACCATCACCAAACATTCATCCACCAGTGCGGCAACACTGGTGGGTGCCATTTCACAGCACTATGAAAAAAATAGTGCAAAGATCAATACACCTCCCCCACTACCCGATCAATTAGCGGCCAAATTTATTTATGGAGCACAATTCTTACACATGGTAATCTAAAGTGCTTTAGAATAATAAAATAAAGATGACATTTGACAAAAAACGCTAAAATCACTTCATAAAACACTATATAATTCTAAAACCATTACACAAAATTCCATAAAGTCACTCCGTAACATAAAGTATAAGTTATTGGTATATTACCAATTACATTGGAAACTCGGTTTGCATTATTAATTTGTGCCAAAAGGTTTGACATAAACCGAAACATACATAAACAGAGGCAATTATTCCCATTTGAGTTTATGTACAGTAATCCCTGCCTTATCGAGGTTAACTGAGTAACCAGACCCTACTGTGATAAGTGAATTTCTGCAAAGCAAGATTCCCTCCCTTATCGAGGTTAACTGATTAACCGGACCCTACTGTGATAAGTGAAGTTATGCAAAGTGTGATTCTTTACTTATAAATGGGTTATTTTCTAAGCATAGAAAACAAGTTTGCGTGCTTCAAAATACAGTTTTTAATATTACTGTACTAGAGCCCTTCTGACATGAATTAACGCCCCTAAAATGACCTTTACACTCGTATTACCCAATATAGTAGACAAATGAGAAAATAAGACAGTATAAATGTGTTCCCATGGCGAGCCAAGTGAGTGAGTGAAGGACAGGAACTGATGTCCCGGGTTCAGAGTTGAGCTTCAGCTTGATGTTGGTTTACGACCACAACAGTTGCGTGTGATTTTTTTAAAGGATTTTTATTAAAGTGTGCCTTTCCATTCCATTTTCCTCCACTTATCCGGGTCCCGGTCACGTGGGAAGAGTTTCAGTAGGGAAGTGCGGACTTCCCGGTTTCCGGCAAACTCTTCCAGCTCCATCGGGAGGACACCAAGGCGTTCTCCAGGCCAGCTGTGAGGCATAGTCCCTCCAGTGTATCCTAGGTCTTCCCCAGGTAGGCATCCGGACTAGATGCCCGAGCCGACTCATCTGGCTCCTCTTTATTTGAAGGAGCAGTGGGTCTACTCTGAGTTCGTCCCGGATGGCCGAGCTCCTCACCCTATCTCTTAGGGTGAGGTCCAGCCACCCTACGGAGGAAACTCATTTCCGCCGCTCGTATCCGCGATCTCGTTCTTTCGGTCCTGACCCATAACTCATGACCATAGGTGAGGGTGGGAACAGAGAGCCTTGCCTTCCGGCTCAGCTGTCACCACCACGGTCCGGTACAGGGACCCCATTACTGCTGACACTGCACCGAGCCGTCTGTCGACCTCACAATCCGATCGTCCCTCACTCGTGAACAAGCCCCCTAGATACTTGAACTCCTCCACCTTGGGCAAGACCTCACTCTCAACCCGGAGGGTACAGTCCACCCGTTTCCAACTGAGAACCGTGGCCTGGGATTATTGTGCCTGTTGTGTGATAACTCAAACCTGCAATAATAGCCTGTTGTTCCGAGGATCAATTCTGGTGCTTGTGGGTCTCACCAAACATTCCAGTATCATTACTGACAGCTTGTGGCCAGTGTAGAAAACTATACATCATCACAGCATCGTTGAATGACTTATATTTGTATTTTAGTTAATTTATCCAACGTTAATGTTTGAAAATGCGTCATTTGGGCAAAATCTGCATTTCTTGACTAACAATTGGCCATATTCCACCATGAAAGCGCATGAGTGATTACTTAACATCTTTGAAGCCGCACAGTTCATAGAGCAGGGTGGCCGAGGGATGACTGTAGCGTGATTTTTACATGATCAATAACACTGTCCATGACACGCATCCAATCAGCAGTTTGCACTGGCTGCTTGACAAGAACAAGACATTCATTTCCTTCTAATGCAACATAAAAGAAGCCTCACTCTAAGACATCAGCCTCGGCGTGTGTCGCCGTACTGTATTTAACGGGCACTATCACCTTGTCCTTGCTACGGGTACGGCTGTCACGTAGGCCCTGCATGCAACCATTCCTTCCAGTCCTAACTAGAGCGGATGTAAACGCGTACAGCTCTTAGAAACACTAGATGGTGTTTACATGTTGCAACTCACAGATGGAACGGTAGAGTGCCCTAAATAATTGATTCATTCACTTGCTACAATTAATTGAATGTCATGCAGCTTGTAGAGAAACAGGCGAACACACACACACGCGCACGCACACACACACACACACGCAATAAGACGCTTCCTAATATGCACTTTAAGAAATGTTTGGGGCCGGTTGCATTGCTAAAAGGATGAACAGTGCCACCTTGCTTTTGCCAAACAGTTCTGCATGGCATATACACACATACACACAAAACTTGGGGGGGGGGGGAATCCCCACACTCACAAAACACACACTTCCTTTTTTCATCTGCTCCTACTAATCAGCTCATTTTTCTTCTAGTCTGCCGTGTGTGCGTGTGAGTTTGTGTGCCTGTGAGTAAAGTGTGTGTGTGTGTGTGTGTGTGAGGTACCAGTCTATTGAGATGCGTTGCTTTTGTGCTGTTGTCATCTATCTCAGAAAATGCCCACCTTCTCCATCCTTCATTCTTGCTTTGAAGGAAAGATGCATAATTCAGAGGGTGTTCGCTGCATCCCGACAGTAAAGAGTAACCCCGTCATCTCTTCCTGCCATCTTTCACTTGCCATAAAAAACTATTTCATAATTACTAGAATAGTCATTATACAGGAGATGTTACCACAATGGCAGTCGTGGAATGCGCGCATGTACAATAAGGATGTTAAATATATCAACTGGCCTGTTTTTTGGAGGAATGACAATGAATAAATAAGCGTTGTCACACGCTTACTTGTTTCAATCCACTAGCAGCTAATTAGAATTTTTGCAGAACCCCGATGAGTCCAATTCATCCGTTCCAAACACCTTAAACACTTTTAATAAGGGACCATTACAGTAGAAAATGCAGAAAACAATACCAAATGCACTTAAATCACAAACAAAATGGAGAAACGAACACGCAACACCACTTTTACCCTGACAAAAGACTCTTGTTGGCGAGGACCGCTGAGAAAGAGTCATACAGATGGCACCTTCGCACTTTGCCATGAGGTATTTGTTAAATGCAAAGGGTTTTTTTCGCCTCTTTTGGCCCCATGGCAAGTTTACATATTTTGAAATCTTATTCAATGAAAAACAGATTTGTTGGTTAGTTTTGGGGATTTTTTCCCCACTGTGTTCTAGATATTCTCATCAACAACCACGCTTGGCATTGGCTGGTGAGCTGATCACTCTCTCCAGTGCTGGCATTGCAATAGCTTGTATCTACTCCTTTAAATATTAAACTGTAGACCTTATTTAAAACTCTTAGCTCTACTAAACTAACATAATCAAAAAACTACAGGGTAAACCGGTGATGACGGCACAGAGGGGCAACAGGTTTTGTGATAAAGACACATTCCGTACAAGGCTGGATGCCCGCGGTGTATTAAAAACACCACAAGGCTGAGTCATCAAGTTTCAGGTCCACGAAATGATGCGAAGGCAAAAGCACCAATCTGTGTAACCATTCTCATTTGAGTAGGCCAAATGAATGTGCCTTGCAGGATACCCGTAGTATTGTGTAAATACTGATATCGCAGCCTTGCATATCGGCCGATAACGACAACAATCCCATATTACACATATCCGTAGTACTTATTTTGTAAGAAGAGAAAGTAAGAAAAGGCTTGCTCAAGTGATTTCATTCAATCAGCAACTATTGTTATGACAAAAAAGGACCCATGTACTTTTTTAAAGCATCTGGGTATAGTTTTATCCACAATGTAGTGGTGGCTGGGCATAATATAGCGAGGTTCGAGGTGCTCAATTATTCAATTAATGTATTTTAAACCTGACTTTACTCACCACTGACAGGGACTGGTCATCTTTTCTGTTGTAGCTGGACTTATGGCGTCTCGTGGGAGTTTCTTGTGTAACGCTGCTTCACATGCGCGGTGAGTTTGGTCGTATTAAACTTTCCCGGTTATGTGCCACCACGGGAAACTCGTGCATGACAAGTGTTGCACTCTTTTTCAGACGTGATCACGTGGGCTCTGTTCTGCAGCTGATGGGTAGTCTGGAAACGACTGTGCCAATATCGGCGATTTCAGATGCAGGCCAAAATAATCTGCAACTGTTGATATTGGCCCTATATCTGAAATCAATATAGGCTAGGGACACCCACAGCGTACGCCAAATTGCGTGAGATTTGGTGTTGGGTGTGTGATCCATAGGAAGCAATGCTGGGAGTCCATTCACATCTGGACACAAATTTTCAACTAAAAACCAAAACCTGGGGCATTTGAAAACCAAGGTAATAGTTTAAAAAAATTAATTAGTCGTCCAACAATGCTGTTTAAAGAAAAACTAAGAATAAGGAAAAAAATGTCACTCAAAGACAGCATTAACTGGGGGTGGAGGTGGGGGGGGGGGCAAAGCTTAATCTCCATCTAATTAAAATGCATAAGCAGAGTAATTAAAGTCATGCAGTCTGCCAATTATTGTTCAAAATTATGAGCACATAAATACGCTCAGGGAGGATAACTGGTCAGAAGCTTATACACACACATCATGGCTTTAAATGATTTATTTGAACCTTATACACGTCTTCTTCCGAAATGCGTGTACGTAGATCTTTAGGGATTCCTAAAAACTATTTGACTGGAATTTACTTTGGATTTCCTTTCTCTTAATCCATACAGGGTCAGATTATACACACATGCTCAAATGCAGTATATACAATGGAGGAAAAGACTACTTGATAAAGAATTATTTTAACATTAAGTATTGGACGGCCCATTTTCAGTTTTCCAACATTCTATGGTGCATCATCCACCCCTCAGTGCAGGACTCATATTCCGCCTCCAAATACGGCGAGTGTTGTTGATGCCAAATAGCTCAGGTCCTTGAGATCGTCCACAAGCTCCAACTTTGTAATTCTGAGCTGTTGCCTCACCTTTCTTACAATCAGGCTTACCCTACCAGGTGAGATTGTAAACTGCGCTCCAGAGAGAGAGTTTGATTGCCTGTTATTTTGCATTTGTTCCAAATCACCGTTCCGATTTATCAAAGTAATCCTGGCAACAATACCATTTGGAAAGCTTTTGTGTGGCTTAAACATGCCTATAAGAAAAAAAAATGCATGTATAAAATTTTGCACTAATCAGTTCAAAATTAGAATGTGGGCTCATTCAGCAGTGGTTGTTTATTATTTTGCTGCAAGTTAGCTGTGTGTGACTCTGAATGACCCCTACTCTCCTGCTGCATATTTACAACCCGAAGGCCAAACTTGCAAATAATTTCAGGCAACAGACACACTGAGCTTGTTGCTGTGTGCAGCACGGCATCATAACTTGCATGCCAATATTATAATCAGCAGAAAAAACAACACCAATAATAACCAATGTCTCATTTTTTTGCCAATGTCGGCCGACCGATGTTATCAGAGATCCTTACCCTTAAACGGTAGAAAATGTACAAATTTAGATTGACATGTATATTGAAGTATATATCACCATTACATGTAATACGGCCCCACAACATAGCTGCATGCTCGCTTACGTTCTGTGGTTTTTTTTAGGCAAGCCATGTTGACTTTAAGCAAACAACTGATTTCTGTCATTTTGTGAAATCAATTATGCCCACATAACCTTGTTGATCCAAATGTTTGAACGATTTAACTCCACAGTAAGACGCGGTCGAAAATGCACAGGAGGATCACACACACACACGCACACAACTTGCAAGGCACCATCAGGGCGTGTGTTATTTAAACAAGAGGAAAATTGGCGGTATTACCAGCACGCGCAGGGCTAATCCTGCTTCTGTTCCAACCGAAATCTGCAGTGCACTTTACAAGATGCGGGGGATCACTTGTCAAAGACACCACGCACACGCAATCCACACGCATTAACTGCACCCACCATCAAACTCCCACACGTGATGTGACGTGTAGAGATACTGTAGATGCCTAATCTATGTTGTCACGGCGAAGGACTCCTTAAAAAGAAGGAATCTTATGCAGAGATGTTGCCACTTCGACTTTTGCATGTCGCTCGCTTGCCGTTTGAAGAGACGCCAGCAGTTGCGCATCGACATCCACATTGAACAGAACATCTCTTTGATCCCACTGACAGCCCCATCTAACGCAGCAAAGTCAACTCCTCTGCTGCTTAAGTGTTTATGCAAAAATTGCCAAATGATGACCCAGATCATGAACACGACACAAAAATAGCAAAATTGTTGTCTCACAGTTGACACTGGACTTTGGAGTGAAATATTTTTTTATAGAAGACGGTATATAAGACAGAAAGACTCTAGTTTCAAAACATTAAGACAAAATACGGACAATTAAGTCAAATTTACCGGAAGAAAAAAATCTCCAGACCTCATTCTTTTGTTGTCCGTGCCAGTGATTCTCAACTGGAGGCTTGCGACCCATACATATGCTTGCCTCCTTTTTTTTTGTCACGATTAAATGGTTCATACCAAACACTTTTAAATGTTAGTCACTGTACACAAAATTCAGTTTTTAAATGTGACTTTTTATTATTAAGGGATTTTAAAAAATCCAAACCTACATGGCCCTTCTGTGAAAAATAAACCTAATAAGTGGTTGGACCACCCTTAGCAGCCACAACTGCAACAATCAATTGTTTGTGATAACTTGCGTTGAGTCTCTTACAGAACTGTAGATTCATTTTGGCCCACTCATCTTTGCAAAATTGTTGCAATTCAGCCACATTGGAGGCTTTTCCAGCATGAAGCAGGTCATGCTATGGCATCTCAATAGGATTCAGGTCAAGACTGAGTAGGTTTCACCAAAGCCTTCAATTTGTTTTTCTTCAGCCATTGGGCTTGCAAGAGTGTTTTGGATCATTGTCCTGCTGCAGAACCCAAATTGGTTTCAGCTTGAGGTCACAGCCTGGTGGTCAGGCATTCTCCTTCAGGATTATTTGGTAGACAGCAGTATTCATGGTTCCATTTATCACAGCAATTATTCCAGGTCGTGAAGCAGCAAAACAGCCCCAGACCATCACACTACCGCCACCATATTTTACTGTTGCTATGATGTTGTTTTTCTGAAATGCATCGTTTCTTTTACGACAGACGTAACGGGACACACACCTTCTAAAAAGTTCGACTTCGGTCACATCAGACCACAGAGTATGTTCACAAAGCTCTTGGGGATCATCAAGATGATTTCTGGCAAAATTGAGACAAGTGTTAATGTTCTTTTTGTTCGGCAGTGGTTCTCGTCTTTGGACCTCTGCCATGCAGGCCGTTTTGCAATGTGTCATTATTTTGGTGGAGTCATCAATACTGACTTTAACCGAGGCATATGAGGCCCGTAGTTCTTTGGATGTTGTTGTTGGGTCTTTTGTGACCACCTGGATGAGTTGTTATTGCTCTCTTGGGGAATTTTGGTTTGGTCGGCCACTCCTGGGAAGGTTCACCACTGTTCCATGTTTTCGCCATTTGTGGATAATTGCTCTCACTCTGGTTCGCTGGAGCTTTATAACCTTTTTTCAGACTGATCTCAATCAATCTCAGTTAAGGTATGTTTTTTTCACATCACTGTAAGATATTTTGCCAATTTAGGTCATTGAGGCTTGATTGTGGGTCCAGCAGCCAAACCAGTAAAGAACCACTCATCTACACCACCTTGGACAGGCTGCCAGTCAATCAGAAGGCAAATCCATCCCTTGTTTATCGCGGTTAACTGATTCCAGACCTGACCTGACCCCCACTTCAGAGGGGGTTCAGAGTTGAGATCTAGTCCGTCTTGGGTTACGGCCGTAGCCTGTTTGGGATTATTGTGCCTGCTGCGAGATCATTGAAACCTGCAATAAAAGCCTGTTGTTTTGGCAATCAAATCTGGTGCTTGTGTGTCTAACCAAACTTTATAGTAACATTATTGACACTTAGTGACCAGTCTAGAATACTACATATCCCAACGTCTTTAAATGCAAATTCCTAATGACTTATATATGTATTTTACTTCATTTAGTCATTTGAAGGCTTGAAAAGTAAATGTAAAATCTGCTTAAATGTGCATATTTTTACTAATAATAGGCTGTATTCCACCACAAAACAGCATGGCTGGTTAGACATTATATTTTTGAAAAAACGTGGTAGCCTTCGAGGGCAAAGCGCTACATTGTGAGGGATTACCATACAGACCACCGACCATTCCCATTCACACCTATGGACAATTTAGAGCATGGGTGTCTAAAGTGTGGCCCAGGGGCCATTTAGAATCCATAGCTGTTTTTTAATGGCCCATTCTAAAACTAACACAAAAAACTAAAAAAAGTACAACCCCAAAAATGGAAAAAAAGAACAGTAAATTTTACAAAAATAAAGACAAATTTTTAGGAGTAGAATGTCATAAAGTTGAAATGTTAAAGACTAAAATGTGTCATTTTGAAAAAATGAATAGATTATGAAAAACAAGCAAAACATTGCACTTCCAGGAAAATGAAGTAGGGTGAGGTTACAATATTATGATTATAAAGTCAGACTAAAGACATTATACAGTATCATCAAAACAGGTCCAATCATTATTTTTTTTTTTAAAAAATAAACAAACAATGCCATAACAATTCAGATAACACCAAGCTGAGATGCAGCTTTCTTTAAAAATCTACACGGGTTCCTGTAGAAAATGTGGTCCCCGCATCCTTTGATTTTTCAGCATGTGGCGCTTGCGAAAAACGTTTGGACGACCCGGATTTAGAGTCTACTATGTGCAGGTTTTCATATTGCAAGAGGGAAAGTACACAAAGCATACCAATGAAAGTATTAGGATAACATGTCTTCATCCAAACCTGGCAGGCGCTGCTGCGCGGCCCATCTCGTGAATTATTATTTCTAATTATAAAATTACCAACAGCCACTTGCACCGAATCCATAAAATTGTAGAAGATTTATCCCGCTTCAGGAGACAGCGTTTGAGACGGGCCACATTATTATTTATGTACACTCATAAAGTAAACGCTTCATAAATCACCCTCACGCACGGAGGGAAAAGTAGCGAGCGACGGAAGCGGGTGGCAAGGCAGCTTCAGGCCTCATATTTCTCATGACTGGCAAGACAAATATCAAAAACTGCTCGTGCATCAGTCCTGCTGTTTAAACACCACGGGCGCTTATGCCGGTTCCGTCGGTGTGCGTGCACAGTAACATTTCTATTTGCAACCCGGGTTGCCGGTCTTCCCAAAAAGCTAAGTCTTGTTCCCCTATGGCCGACCCGCTCCCACACTCCCTCCATCCATCCCGCGAGACCTGACAGAGAACGAGTGATTACTTTGCAGCAGTTGAAGTTGAAGGCAGTAATGTACAGTTACTAACGTGAAGTTCATGCTGTGGAAAATCGGTTTTTGCAAAACTTCAACAATAATTATTGCCAAAAGCATGTCTCGGTTTTCGAACATGGCCCCGAGTAACGCAGGGAAGAAACTGTGCACACAACAAAATAGCAGAGTGCCCAAATAAAGCATCCACACATTGGTGACTCGGTCTCTGTGAAGAACGGAGAGGGGTTCTTTTAGAGTTGGGACGCTGTAGACAGATTCCGTGTCTCCGTTCTTGCTCTTTTCAAGCACTGCGCTGTGCACTGATAAGGTGGCTGCAAAAAATAATTTGGACAAAAGAAGAAGAGAAACACTATTGGAGTCAAGAAAAAGTTGGAGCAAAGCATAAAAGGTATCATCTGTTACGGCGGGATTGTAAAGTAAGGGCTGGGTGAGCTCCTTAACAACACACAAAGCGGTGAGTCGGCCCATCGATGATTGTATCTGCTGCTGAAGTTTACAATAAAGATGGAACGAGCAAACTAACAGCCCACTTTTTAACGTTAAGTTTGTAACGGACTAGAATGAATCTCCTCCATCCCTCCTCCCCCCTACTCAAGGGTTTTCACTCAAATCATGCTGAATGTTTATTTATGCATTTAATGTCGTCATTTGCATATATTTTGCTTTGTTTTCTGCATGCAAAACTAGAATTATTCCCTATAAAATGTGCCGCATGCTAATATTAGTCGGTGTCTGGAACAGATTAATTGGATTTACATTACTTCTGATGAGCGGACCTTTTTGGAGCACATCAATACCAAAAAATGAGTTTTTTATGTGACACTTATATTTAGTTGTACTTCCTTTCCTGTGGCGTGCCCATGTTAAACCTTTGACACGCTAATAATTCGAGTGGCCTACTCAGACACAACAGCATCGCCGGAGCGCCATTCATCAGGCCAATCAGCTTGTAGATGAGGGTTGAGAGGCACAAAAATAGAATAATAACAATATAACAAGGTAGGATCGTGATACCGCCCTGGACGCAGATGTGGCTTGGGCTGTGTGGTGGCACAAAGGAATCATTAAACATTTAGCCTAAACGAGCTGGATTTGCAATTACAAGCATTCATCACCCCCGCCACAGTAGTGGAAGTGTCCCCCCCACCACCCAGAGTGTGACTCTCTGCTGATTTGTGTTATTAGCAGTTGGAGATGCCGAGACGCCGAGGGGGGCGCACACCAGGCTTGCACACACAAACAGTGATGTCAGCGAGTCCAGTCGGAGTAGTTCTGCTGTAAATAAGTTGCTCTATGTAATTAATCATTAACGGGGGTGTGATTAGTTTCTCTGCAGGCTTCTGTGCTGACATGGCCAGCTTTTTGCTAAAGCTAATAGTGCTTCTTTTTTCCCCTGCACCACCTGGGTGCACGTGCCTTTGAAACGGTAACCCTTGACCTCGCACTCCCTCTGGGATCTCCTCTCCATGACCCCTGCAGGCAAAGCCGCTAACGGGTGATGAGAAGCTGACACAGAACGGCGCCGGAGTAACCGTGATTGAAGGCGGGAGGCGTGTCCCGGGGACAAGATCTGAGGGTGCGGTGACCCTGCCTCGCCTCGGTTAGTCACAACACCCCGACGCGGCGAAAACACAAAGAGGCCTCATTCCAGTCACTTGCTTTGGTGAGCCGACAAATCACTCTGGAGGGGCTCCATCGGTCAAAGTCAAAAGCTGGCGCAATGACTCATGTAGTTGAATTAAAATTCAGCTGCAAAAACTGGCATGCAGCCTAAAGCAGCGCAGCACATGAAGAAGTGAGCAGGAAAAAGAGAGGCTATTGTTGTGCTCAAACTGTATTGGAGGGTCAAGTCAAGGTCAAGGCTGATGAAGCAATAACATATTCATCAGCGTGTAGATTATTGTAAAACCCGCCACCCCTAAAACACATATTTTTAACAAAGTTAAGTAATATATTGCATGAACGGATGTACTGTATTTGCTATACATGTGGAGGCTGGCAGGAGCTCACCTGCTGATGTAGTTTGAGTAGTTAGTATTTTTATAAAGGGCTGAATTCAAACATGTCGCCTCTACTTAACGACAAATAAGCACACCGAGTGGAGATGTGCTCTGGAAAAATACGATTAAATGTTGGCATCACGTACTGTAAAACAGCTCACCCCCTTTCTTTTGGTCAAAGCAGATTTAGCAACGCTGCAAGTTGCATCACAACCCTGGACTCTCAATGTATACTATCAATCCAGGACAGATTAATATAACTAAATATTGACATGATTTTATTCTGTAAATTTTGTCATTTTGAACTAAAAATATATTAGTGAACAATTAATTTCCCGTGTACTCATTTCACAGTAAAAGTGTTGTGCTTTTGTATTAGTCACATAATACTATTGGACTAAATAGATCAGGTTAGTCATTTTAGACTCTGATCAACTTGGCCATTAAATTAACAGTTTTGCCACCTCAGTTGACCTTTAATAAATGTGTAATAGCTCAAAAACAAAAGTTCATTTCAATTGCACAAAACTACACTCAACAAGACGGAAAAAATTAGACTAATTTGCTTTCATTCTAGCAGGTCACCTTTGGTTGACCTTTAAGAAATGCGTAAAATGTCCAACAGGAAAGCAGCACAAACGCTGATTTCAACCGAACCCAACAGCACAAACGAGGACGGTAAAAATGAGACTTTTCTTTTTATACGGAGGTTGTTGACGGGCCGATTATGTAATAGCCCAAAACTTTAATCGTTAATATCTCAAAAAAAAAAACCTGCACAAACGTTCATATTAACCGCACAAAACAGCACAAACGCAGTACAAACAAATTGGATTATTCTTGTTTTGTTTGGAAAAAATGGTGGGCTGGATGAACTTTGGTTGACCTATAAAAAAAAGTATTCTTCTTTTCCTTTGGGCTCATCCCTTCATGGGTCGCCACAGCGAATCAATTGCCTCCATCTAACCCTGTCTTTGGTATCCTCTTGTCTTGCGCCAACTACTTTCACCTCCTTCTTTGGTCTTCCTTTAGGCCTCCTGCCTGGCAGTTTAAAACTCAGCATCCTTCTACCAACATATTCACTATCTCTCCTCTGGACATGTCCCAACCATCTCAATCTGGCCTTTCTGACTTTATCTCCCAAACCTCTAATATGTGCTGTCCCTCTGATCCTTATCTTGTCCATCCTGGTCACACCCATAGAGAACCTCAGCATCTTCATCTCTGCTACCTCCAGCTCTGCCTCCAAAGAACATCGTTGGTCTAATAACTCAAAAACGAAAGCAGTACAAAACAGCACAAACAAATGCAGCTATTGAGGGTTGGGGGCCAACTTCCATGGATTCATTTTCTATCCCGCCTATCCTCATTAGGGTCACGGGTATGCTGGAGTCTATCCCAGCTGACTTTGGGCGGGAGGCGGGGTACACCCTGGACTGGTCGCCATTCAATTGCAAGGCAGACAAACAAACATTCACACTCACATTCACACTCAAATGGACAATTTAGAGTCGCCAATTTGTGGAATGTGGGAGGAAACCGGAGTATCCGGAGAAAGACAGATTCAAACCCTGAACCTTCTGACTGCGAGGCCAACTTGCTACCCACTCA
>QODF01000272.1:728752-800176 GCA_024372805.1 Oostethus manadensis | reverse complement strand
AGTCCGACTATATCTAGTCGGAATCTCTCCGCCTCTTCCACAAGCTCGGGCTCCTTCCCCACCAGAGAAGTGACATTCCATGTCCCAAGAACCAGATTTGGCCGCCAAAGACCAGGTCGCCCGGACACCTGCCCTCGACCACTACCCAAATCACAATGCACCCGACCCTTATGCTTGCCCCTGCAGGTGGTGGGTCTGCGGGGGGGGAGTTCCCGTGTGGCTTCTTCGGGCTAGGCCCGGCCAGGCCCCACGGGTGAAGACCTGGCCACCAGGCGCTCGTCTGCGAGCCCCTCTCCCAGGATCTGGCTCCAGGGTGAGGCCCCGGTATCCCACGTCCGGGCGAGGTGCGGTCACTCCTCTTTGTTAATTCATAGGGGTCTTCTGAATCACTCTTAGTCTGGCCCGTCACCTAGAACCTGTTTGCCTTGGGAGACCCTACCAGGGGCATAAAGCACCCGACAACATAGCTCCTAGGATCACTCGGGCACTCAAACCCATCCCCCGCGGTAAGGTGGTGATTCACGGAGGGGAAGGTCCTCGTCTGTGTGGTAATGCCTGGGTTTTTCAAAAGTTCACAATGCCATTCCGACCCAGTGGAATAACGCAGTTCCTTTGGGTTGTGTTGCCCTGATGCATGGCCAGTAAATTTGATTAAAAAAACGGACATTTCCAGACAGTGGATTTCCTCCATAAAAGTATCTTCAGCACCTGGGGGGTATTCCGCGAAAGTGATTCAACCAACCCAGGGTTTGTGCTGAAGATGCAACTCAATACAACCTAAAATCTGCAGTCAGGCTTAATTGGTCCCACGACGGTGATTATCAACTTAGTCAAGTCTGGCTATTGGCTTTACACTTTGTGTGCGTTCACATATGGGGGGTTTAACATCATTTAATTCTGCTTCTGTGCAAAAATGAAGCATTCCCCGCCAGTGTATTTGTGAAAAAATGAGCAAGTAATTATTATGGGCGTTACAAGGAGTTCAAAAAGATTATTGTTGCCAAAAGAGAGAAGACAAAATTTTTAAAATTTTTCAATGTGTGTATTGTTCATTAATTTTACTAATCTCAATAATAGAATGTGTGTGTGTGTGTGTTTTTTATTGAAAGCAAAGCTGAGTGTGTGCAAGCCAAAAATGTTTGTTTGTGTTGCGATGAACACGCAGATAAGTAAAAACTTTGACAGCTCTTGCTGATCCCTTTATTCCTGGCCATATCAAAGTGAAATCATTCATTATATGTGACAAATATGAACAGGGTCAATAAATGTGTGCTGGAGATATGCTATAGTACGTGATGACCACTAGGTTGATGTTGTGGCGACTTTTTGTGACGTTTTTCTTTTTGTTGAATTTTGTTTATTTTTTGTATTTTGATTGATGCCTCAGAATGCTTATTCCTTTAGCAAATATTGTAATATAAAGAGACTAACAGGACTGCGGGGACATATACATCTGCTAACATTGGCTTAAATAATATGTCATGTTGCATTTTATTCCAATTGTATTTATAATTAGGGATGTCTCCTTGCCTTTATTACCGATACTGTCCGACTCGCAATCTCTCAACTCTTAAACAATACCAATATGTATTTTTTTCCACGTTATTTAGATAAAGGGGAAAGTTGTGACAATTACAATGTCCCTTGACTGGTAACATGATTAATTAATGAATACATTTAAGGGGGGTTCTCATGGAATCCCAAATTTTTGGCTGAACCCCTGTTACTGGCTATATGATGTATGGAAAAAGAAACCATTGAATAACCTTATTATTTAGACAAAAACATTCTGGACTTTTGACGAGAGAATAATCACTGCATGGTGATACTTCAGATGATGTCCCGCCTTCTTTAAGAAGTTTTCGGACAAGAGAGTACATCGGTGAAACTTCCAAGTACGTGAAAAAGCACTCGGCTACTCGGCGTCTTCCACTGCTGAGGAAAGTGGGAAGACGCCACTGCCAAAGATGTTAGTTTGGTCAAGATACAAACTGCACAAAACGTTCGCAGTGGGCTGCAATAGCGCTAGCCACCAGGGATCGGCTTTTGGGATCAACAATGTAAAGCATTTGCTGATCAGGTGAGTTTTTGCTAAAATCAGTGGCTGATTGACCCATAGCTATATCGGTTTTCATTATCGGGAAGAAAAAAACAATACCAATATCACATTTTTATGACAATATCAATCCAATAGTATTGTCCCACCGATATTATTGGACATCTCTAATTGTAATATGCAGTATATAGTATTCCGAAAGTGAGCAAATAAGGCGTATTCCCTGGGCTGAAAATCTATCTTCCTTATATCATCAGGCTAAAGTCATAACCGGTCGGGACCAGGTAGTGAGTCTACCGCAGCTGATTTAAAGCTACCTTAGTGCAACAGTTAAGTTAGCCTTTCCACTCAACACAGCTTGTAACGCACTAAACTGGCTTGGCAGAATACCCCCCTGGTGTAACACTCCCACTATCCTCCTGGAAACGTTGCCATCAAGCGTGAACAAAACCAATTTTTGAGGTGATGAACAAGAACGCCATAGCTCATTACTGAGTCACTTTTTCAAATTCATTCATTTACAAATTCATTTCCATCGTACGGGGGTTTTGGGTTTTTTAAACTTTCGTGTGAAACCTTCGATCAGCTGATTTTTTTTTGTCTCACTCCCATTTCTTTGTTTTGCATTTTGAAGCTCTACTTAGAAAGATCCAGCAGTGCAAAATGTAAATTCTTAAAATGTTCAACTTGTCTTTAAGTTTTGATCTGGAGTGTATATGGCTCTTATTTTTTAACAGAAGATTCGTGAAGAAAGGCAAAAGAAAAGCAATAGCCATTAAATTTTAGAACAGGTAAATGTACCGCTTGTTTTTACAAGATTCTGAAAACGACAACATGGTGTCATGACCCTGTCCTGTCAAACCTATCTTTCTGCCCCCTCTCTCTCCCTTGTATTGTCCATCTGTCCATGTTTGGGGTTCCTTGGGCAATGCCACCTTTGCACACCTGCAATCGCTTGGCAGCAGATAAGGGTCCGATTGTTTTTGGTTTCTGGACCTTAACTCCTTGTTTCCAGCTCTTGTTTTGTATGCAAACTATTTATAGTTCCTGTTGTTCTGCTCCACATTGTGACTATTATCATTTTGCTCTGCAGGTATTAGAATTCCATGTGTTTTAGGATTATTATTTCCAGTTTAGTTTTGTGTGGGCTTGGCCTTTTTCTTTGTTAATTGGCTGCTTTTTACCAGTAATCTTTTGTCATCGTCTCTTTTTGTTATGCCTTTTTACGACTTGTGTCCATCTACCGAATAATAAATTGTAAATTTTTGTCTGAGTCCAAAGCGTGAATATTTAGCGTGAGCACCATTTTTATTTAGCACTGCCTTAATCCTCTTTAAAACGAAATTTACAGACATCTTCCACTGGTGAAGCTTGTTAAGCCCCATCCAGACGAAGACGATCTGGACGGGATAAAGTACTTCATCAAAACGGCGCATCATCCAGACAAAGCCGCCGTTTAAGGTCTGTAAACAAACACTTTTGAAAACGGGTTCCAGAGTGGAAAGATTTGAAGACGCCGTTTTCACAGCAGCGTAGTTACGGCTTAACCCCAGCTTCTATAAAAACGTCATAGCTTCAACCCTTTGCAAATGCACATGCACTAAAACCGCAAACAACAATGGCGCCGTGCATTGTTGTTTTTGTCCTGCTGAAGCTAGAGTCGCTATTGCAGCAACATCTGCTTCTTCATTTTCGAGAAGAAAAACAAATGCTGGAAGACACAGCACATTTTTCTAGTTTTATAATCCAGTGTGACTCCAAGCAACAGTTCCACTTCATCGTCGGTCCAGTTCGGCCACTCGTACTTGCCGCCATATTTTCTGTTTACAGGCCGTCTGTGCAACAGCGCATGCCCAGTGTTTGGTTGTCGGTCTGTCACGTGTTTCTGCTTTCAGAGTGTCACAGCGCCACTAACAGGTCTGGCATATGTATTACATCCTTTTCACTCCTTTTCAGTACATTCATATGGACCCACATAGTTTGTGACCTAGCTCCAACTTTACAGAAAACGTTTTGGAAATGATGAGCGTTTTGTCTTCGTGTGGATATAGCCTTAGACCATGTGTTCCTCCACCTTCCTTCCACTTGATATTTCCTGAGAAAAAGAGGAAAGCTGACAAGCAATTCTGAGGACTTGTTGGGATTTTTAAATCCATGAAATATTTTGGAAAAGGAAGACAGGCTTCACCATCTGTCTTAAAATGCAGCCTGTAGTTCTGCCACTGATCTGTCAGTCGGCCCACGGGTGCTCAGTTGCGTCCAGGCCTGGAGAAATAATCTACCAGTCAAAAGTTTGGACACACTTGGTGGTACTGTACTTTAATTAAATTGGAAATTAATGTTTCTCTCACTGAACAATAGTGGCTGTGTTGTTATTATCTGTTGTGCACTGACTACTCAAAACGGTTATGTTCTTTGGCCTAGGTTGCCAAAGTGGGGTACGTGTACCCCCAGGGGTACACCAATTGTAATAGGGGCTAAGTGAATAAACAAACAGTTAGAGTTTAACACTCAAATACGCTCACCTGAATGCCTTACAGAGCAAGAAGAATGTACCAGAATGGACATGGCACATGATGTTGTTCATTGATGTGTGTGCATCAAATAAACATGTAAGTAAGTTTGATGATTATTCTGTGCTTTAAGAGTGTTTAATCTAAGAGTGTTTAATTTAAGAGTGTTTAATGTGTGAATGCTTTTTGCATTCACACATATAATATTCTGCGCCACTTTTCATCAATTTACACTGAAGTTTTTAAAAACCTATGGAATCTATCGACCACAATTGTGATCATACATCCACAGGAGAGTGCCAAGACTTACTAAAACGGGTAAGGAGGCACATTTCCCAATAATAGAAATAAAAAACAGGGCTGATAGCCGCTACAAGGCAACTACCTGCCCAGCTGCCAAACAGAAGTTGACAACAACAGGCCGAAAGACATCAAACCTCAGCGTCTGACAAAAAGGAGAGAGACAAAATTGGCTACAACTTGGACTGGCGTGAAGTACGGCATTTTGAAAGGCGAAATTGGAGCACAGACGGCAGTTTAAGGCAAGCTAAACGGCTAACCGCTACACGGCATTGCTTAGCAACAACCAAACAATAATGCCAAATTTAAAAAAAGGAGAAAGAACGAGGCGCGAGCTCAAGCAGCTCGACTCAAAGTACCCCGGAAATGTTACTGAAAATGTCTTTCAGAGAAAGTCTGTCAGAAGAAAAAGACAAAATCATAGAGCAACTGCAGACCACAATTGATGACATGGATCAGAAAAACCGAATGAACGATGTAATCGTGACGGGGCTCAGGATCAAACCCAAGTCATGTGCTAGAGCAGTCGGGAATGAAAAGGAATTAGACGAAGAAGACGTCGCTTCTGCTGAGCAACATGTCGTACAGTTTCTACATTCAAAAGAAGTAGAAGTAGACATCAACACCATGGACACCTCCATCCCACTGTATGGCAGGAACAGCACCACACCCGTCATCATTGTTAAATTCACTAACAGGAAATTCAAAGTCGCACTGCTGAAGCAGGGAAGGAAGCTGAAAGGAACAAATGTCTGCATGAATGAGCATTTGACAAAACGCAATGCTGGAATTGCCAAGAAAGCAGGATCTGAGGACACCTGAGGAATTTCCTCGAGGACCTGAGGAAGCAGGGGAAAATACAAGGCACTTGGAGCGCCAACTGCAAAATTTTCATTAAGCTAAATGAAAGAGCAAAAGCGAGAGTGCTTGCAGTCAAACATTTAAAGGACTTGGAAATATACTAAAGACCACATCAAAACAACAACATGGAAAAGGAAAAAAACTCAGAAACAAGACCAACACAGAGGGAAATATTAGATTCATTATTATTTGGAAATGCCATCAGCAGGACACAAGGAACTGATCAACCAGATGCACTTGAACTAGGAACACATCAAAATACAACTAAAAACACTCAGAACACAACACTACAGCTCCTGGACAAGAAGATCTTCAACTGGACACCTTTAGTCTCACAGACCAGGCAATACTTGGATCAATTCAAAGAGCCCTTCAAAGTAATTGCAATCTCAGAAACTTGGATAAATGCTGACAAGGATATGGACCTTGAACTGGAAGGTTATAAAATGAACAGCATCAACAGAAACAACAAAAGTGGAGGAGTAGTGGCTGTGTACGTGGACAAACATCTGAAGCACAAAATGGTGAAGAGCATGTCATTTTCTGTTGACAACATTTTAGAATGGATAACAATTTAAATCTGTTCAGAAAAAGGCAAAAACATTCTAATAAGCTGTCTGTATAGAACACCGAAGTCAAGCATGGAAATATTTGAGGACTGGATCAAGACAACCTTCTCACACATCAACCAAAAAAATCATCTTTGTTTGTGGAGACTTCAACATTGATCTTCTGAATCCAAACATGCAAAGTAGAGTAGATGACTTCAGTGATACAATGTACATCCTCAGCTTATATCCAAAAATCACAAGACCAAGCAGAATAACAGACTACAAGTGCCACATTAATTGATACATATTCACTAATGACTTTGATAACGACACAACTAGTGGCCTTCTAATCAATGACATCAGTGACCATCTTCCAGTGTTTACCATTTACAACAAAAACTACAAAAAACGAAAGATGGAGGACAAAAGAAGTAGCAAAAGACTACACACAGAGGACAGCATCAATGCTTCCAAGAAAGATCTGGACGAACAAAGATGGGAGAGTGTAAAGTGGAAGCAATGTGGATGAAGCATATGAACACTTTCTAATGACTTCTATGAAGCTCTACCATAAGCTCTGTCCATGGAGAGAAATGTCTAACAAGCAAAAGAAGAAGAATCAGCCATGGATGACAAAAGGTCTCCAAAACGCCTGTAAGAAGAAAAATACATTATATAAGAAATTCATAATTCTACAAACAAAAGTTGCTGAAATAACATATAAAACGTATAAAAACAAGTGAACAAATATTTTGAGAACGTGCAAGAAAGAATATTATAAAGAAATACTAGATAGGACTAAAAACAACATCAGAGCTACTTGGGGCTTTCTAAACAATATTATTAGGAAAGTAGAAACCCTCAAAACTTCACAGTTGGGAATGTTAATAATGATGATATGCGGGACGTAGCTGAGAAGTTTAATAACTACTTTGTAAATATTGGACCAAAGCTGGAAGAGGACATCCCAAAATTCTGGTCAGTGGAGGAAGAGAAGGAGACTACAGACAGGAACCCAAACTCCATGTTCCTCACTGATGTGAGCAAAGAGGAAGTCATTGACATTGTACATAAATGTAAAGCAAAAACATCAGCTGGTTGTGATGGAATTGGAATGGAAAAGATTAAAAAAAGGTTATCAATGAGATCGCAGAACCGCCAACGTACATCAGGAATCTGTCATTCCAGACGGGCAAATTCCCAGACAAAATGAAGACAGCTAAAGTAGTTCCAATCTTCAAAAATGGAGATAAACATAATTTCACAAACTACCGACCAATTTCATTATTCCCACAATTTTCCAAAATCATGGAAAAGTTATTCAAGCATAGGTTGGACAAATTCCTGAATAAGAATGACATCCTGGCGGACAGCCAATACGGATACAGAGCTGATATTTCCACTTCCATGGAACTGATTGAAATCACAGAGGAAATTAGGAATTCTATAGACCATAAAAGTGTGCAGCCTCGGTATTCATGGATTTAACAAAAGCTTTTGATACAATCAATCCCAACAACCTAACTACAAAATTGGAAAGGTATGGAATCAGAGGGTTAGTTCTGAACTGGGTCAAAAGCTACCTTGCCAACAGGAAACAATATGTGAAGCTAAGAAAATATACATCTACAAATTTAGAGATATTATGTGGCGTACCACAAGGGTCAATTTTGGGACCAAAATGATTTAACCTATACATTAATTACATCTGCAAAGTGACAAAACACTTAAAACTAGTACTACTTGCAGATGATACCACCGCTTTTTCCACTGCAGAAAACACACGAGCTAATAAAAAAAGTTTCAGAGGAAATGATTACTCTAAAAAGATGGTTTGACAAAAACGGATTATCCTTGAATAAAAAAAAAACTAAAATTATGCTATTTGGTAATAGCAGAAGAGATACTTGTGAGGAAGTACAAATTGACGGGGAGGAAATTGAAAGGGTGAATGAACATAAGTTTTTGGGCGTCATATTTGCTGACAGAATGAGTTGGAAACCTCACATTAAACAAACAACATAAAGTAGCAAGAAATACTTCAATACTGAATGAAATAAAATTTGTCCTGGATCAAAAATTACTCCAAACTCTCTATTGTTCTCTTATTGTGTGGAGATATGGGGAATAACTACAAAAGTACACTTCACTCGCTTGATGTACTGCAAAAAAGATTAATTAGGATAATTCATAATGCGGCGTACAGAGAACACACAAATCCACTGTTTCAAAAATCACAATTATTAAAATTTGCTGATTAGGTAAACCTTCAAACCGCTAAAATGATGCATAAAGCAAACAACAAGCAGTTACCAAAGAATGTCATACAATATTTCTCAACAAGAGAGGAGAAATATGATCTTAGGATAAACTAAAGTTAAAACACAAATATGCAAGAACAACACAAAAAACTTTCAGTTCTTCGCTATGTGGAATCAAACTATGAAATGGATTAAGTAAAGACCTAAAACAATGCTCTACAATACTATCATCTTATACTTGTACTAGGAATCTTTCATTCCTAGTGAGAACATTGTCTGTACAACAACAATGTTTTGTTACAATTGTTATACTCCACTCATCACTAATATCACTATTATGTTTATTATTATTTATTATCCCCTCCGTGAATTACCACCTTATCGTGGTGGATGGGTTTGAGTGCCCGAGTGATCCTAGGAGCTATGTTGTCGGGGGTTTTATGCCCATGGTAGGGTCTCCCAAGGGAAACAGGTTCTAGGTGACGGGCCAGACTAAGAGTGATTCAGAAGACCCTAATGAAGAAAAACAAGAGGAGAGACCGCACCTCGCCCGGACGTGGGATACCGGGGCCTCACCCTGGAGCCAGATCCTGGGAGAGGGGCTCGCAGGCGAGCGCCTGGTGGCCAGGTCTTCACCCGTGGGGCCTGGCCGGGCCTAGCCAGAAGAAGCCACACGGGAACTCCCCCCCCGCAGACCCACCACCTGCAGGGGCAAGCATAAGGGTCGGGGGCATTGTGATTTGGGCAGTGGTCGAGGGCGGGTGTCCGTGCAACCTGGTCCTCGGCGGCCAAATCTGGTTCATGGGACATGGAATGTCACTTCTCTGGTGGGGAAGGAGCCCGAGCTTGTGGAAGAGGCGGAGACATTCAGACTAGATATAGTCGGACTCACCTCAACCCACAGTTTGGGCTCTGGGACCAAATTCCTTGAGAGGGGATGGACCTTGTTCTTTTCTGGATTTGCTGCAGGGGAGAGGCGGCAAGCTGGTGTGGGCCTATTATTAGCCCCCCGGCTTGGTGCCTCTGTGTTGGAGTCATCCCCAATTAACGAGAGGGTTATTTCCTTACGCCTTAGGGCTGGGGAAAGGGTCCTGACTGCGGTTTGTGCGTATGCGCCGAACGGCAGTTCAGAGTACCCGGCCTTCTTGGAGTCTATCAGAGGGGTTCTGGAGAACACCCCAGCTGGTGACTCCATAGTTCTGCTGGGAGACTTCAACGCCCATGTGGGCAATGACAGTGTGACTTGGAGGGGCGTGGTTGGGAGGAACGACCTCCCTGACCTGAACCCGTGCGGTGTGTTGATGCTGCACTTCTGTGCGAATTACAGTTTGTCCATAACAAACACCATGTTCGAACATAAGGATGTCCATAAGTGCACTTGGCACCAGGACACCCTAGGTCGCAGGTCTATGATCGACTTTGTGGTCGTATCATCAGACCTGCGTCCGCATGTTCTGGACACGCGGGTGAAGAGAGGGGCTGAGCTGTCAACTGACCATTACCTGGTGATGAGTTGGATTAGACGGCGGGGAAAGATGCCAGACAGACCTGGCAGACCAGAACGCGTAGTGAGGGTGTGCTGGGAACGTCTGGCAGAGTCTCCTGTTCGTCGAGTCTTCAACTCTCATCTCCGGCAGAGCTTCGCCTGCATCTCGAGGGAGGACCGGGATATTGAGTCCGAATGGGCTGTATTCCGTGCCTCCATCGCTGAGGCAGCCAGTCGTAGTTGCGGCCGCAAGGTGGTCGGTGCCAGTCGTGGTGGCAAGCCCCGCACCCGATGGTGGACACCGGGGGTTAGGGCTGCTGTCAAGCTGAAGAAGGAGTACTATCAAGCATGGATGGCTTGCGGGACTCCCGAAGCAGCTGACAGGTACCGGCAGGCCAAGCGGCACGCGGCTTCAGCGGTGGTCGAGGCAAAAACTTGGGTGTGGGAGGAGTTCGGTGAGGCTATGGAGCACGACTTTCGGTCGGCCTCGATAGTTGGTCGGTGGAAGGAATACTTCGAGGCCCCTTTCAATCCCACTGACATACCTTCCGTAGAGGAAGCAGAGTCTGAGGATAGGTACGTGGACAGTTCTATCATCGTGGCTGACGTAATTGGGGTAGTTAAATCACTCCCCAGTGGCAAGGCTCCGGGGGTAGACGAGTTCCGCCCGGAATTCCTCAAGGCTCTGGATGTTGGGGGACTGTGTTGGTTGACACGCCTCTACAACATTGCATGGAAGTCGGGAACAGTACCTCTGGACTGGCAGAGGTGACTGGTGGTGGTCCCCATTTTTAAAAAGGTTGACTGGAGGGTGTGTTCCAACTTTAGGGGGATCACACTCCTCACCCTCCCTGGGAAAGTCTACTCCAGGGTCCTGGAGAGAAGGATAGTCGAACCTCGGCTACAGGAGCTGCAATGTGGTTTTCGTCCCGGTCGCAACACACTGGACCAGCTCTACACCCTTACAAGGGTACTGGAGGGTATGTGGGAGTTTGCCCAACTGGTCTACATGTGCTTTGTGGACTTGAAAAGGCATTCGACCGTGTCCCTCGCGGTGTCCTGTGGAGGGTGTTTCGGGAGTACGGGATTGGTGGCCCGCTACTACGTGCCATTCGGTCCTTGTACAATCGAAGCAGGAGCCTGGTTCGCATTGCCAGCAGTAAGTCAAGCTTTTTTCCGGTGAACGTTGATGTCACGGGTTCCGGGGACAAAAAAAAAATGAAGAAATGATGGCACAGTCGTAGAACTGCTGTTGGTGATTTTTTTTTTTTATTTCCACGTGAAAGCCAAAAGAAACTCAAAAATATTTACAAGAAGGAAAACCTCCAACTACTTGTAACCAACACTGTTACCGTTCGCCTTGACACTTCCAACCTAAATCCGCCTCTGATAGGGATAAAACCTTCCCTTTAAATACCCCACCCCAACCCCTCCCTCGGGCATACCAACACACATTACAGGGGTATTGCAGCAAACCCGTTTACATTCAACAATGGGTTACTCAATGCAATTATGTACGGCAGACATGTCATAATAACCACCAATACCCATGTCCCTCCTACGGCATAACAAACATGGATTCACAAACACATTTTAATTTAAACCCAGCACTTAGTTTAGTCCACCGTCACCTGACCACCGCAAGCGCGCCAATTTATGCTTCTTAATGAGGCACTGCGGAAGTGCCTTGTTTGGCGTGTGTGGTGAGTGAGGGTGATCCCAGCCTTGCGTTTCAACAGGTAAGACCTTAATGCGTGTAAGGTGTAATGTGGGCATAACTGTGGCATGAGCATTGAATGTGCAACCTTGGATGTCTGGCACTCAACAGTGATGCAATGAATAGTCCGTGAAAGGTATAGCCCATTCGCTTCCAGCACGCACACTACCTTTGGGAGAGAGACAGAGAAAGAAGGAGAGAACAAGAGAGACGGAACGAGAAAGAAAGAGAAACGCTGGGTCTTAAAGGGACAGAGGGGGTGCCTTTTTTTACGTCGTCACAGTATCCCCTTCCTCACCGAGGTTGCCGATGTGCGGCAACCTTGAAAGGTAGTCTGCCACAATGTTTGTCTTGCCTGCTCTATGTTGTATCCTAAATTGGTACGGCTGCAGGGAGAGGTACCAGCGTGTTAAGCGACTGTTGTGGTCCTTCATTGTGTTTATCCAGGTGAGTGCACGATGGTCTGTCTCAAGATCAAACTCCTTCCCCAGAAGGTAGTAGCGTAAGGANGCGACTGTTGTGGTCCTTCATTGTGTTTATCCAGGTGAGTGCACGATGGTCTGTCTCAAGATCAAACTCCTTCCCCAGAAGGTAGTAGCGTAAGGACTCTATGGCCCACTTGATTGCGAGGCCCTCTTTCTCCACTGTAGAGTACCTTGTTTCTCGAGGCAAAAGCTTACGGCTCAGGTACATAACCGGGTGTTCCTCCCCCGGACTACCTTGTGCCAGGACCGCCCCCAGTCCTACAGCGGAAGCGTCTGTCTGCACCAGGAACCTCCTTCCGAAGTCAGGTGTCTTCAGTACAGGGGATGAGCACAGGGCCGTCTGCTGCTTTCTAAACGCACTTTCACAGGCCTCGCTCCAGACGACAGGGTTTCTTTGGTCATTTGCTCTCAGTGCTGTGAGCGGTGCGGCAATGGTGGCAAACTGAGGCACAAATCTTCGGTACCAGCCTGCTAGTCCCAGGATGGACCTCACCTCCTTCTTGGTTCGTGGACGTGGGCAACTGCGGAAGGCCTCCACCTTGTTCATTTGAGGTCGAACCTCTCCACATCCTAGGCAATATCCCAGATACTTTGCCTCGTCCTTGGCCCATTGACATTTGCTCGGGTTAAGTGTCAGTCCTGCCTGCTGAATCTGGCCCAAGAATTGCTCCAGGTGATACAGGTGATCCTCCCAGGTATTACTATAAATGACCACATCATCCAAGTATGCTGCACTATAATCTTTGCACCCTTCCAACACTTGGTCCATCAGCCTCTGGAAGGTGGCCGGAGCTCCATGAAGGCCGAAGGGCATCACATTGAATTGAAAGAGGCCTGAAATGTGGCGTAACAAAATTCATAATAAACGCAGTCAAATGTCAAGGGAGACTCATTTGGATTATGAAATCTCCCTTGGCAAAGAAATTTTGCTCAGCATTTAAAGGCAGCTTGACTCCCATTCAGCTGTTATGATGCTGGACAAGACAAAAAAAAAAAAAAAGAGAAAAAAAAAGAGGCCTGCAGGCGTCTAAAAGGCAGTGTAGGGGTGGCTGGATTATTCCAATGGCACCTGCCAGTAACCTTTACAGAGGTCCAGGGTGGTGATATACCTGGCCTGGCCAATCCTCTCCAGCAGGTCATCGATCCGGGGCATCGGGTAGGCATCAAACGCTGAAATGGCATTGAGCTTGCGGAAGTCCATGCATATGCGTAGGGAGCCATCTTTCTTGACCACTATGACTACAGGACTACACCACTCTGATTGTGAGGGCTCAATCACTCCCAGAAGCTGCATCTCCTCCACCTCTTTCATGAGTGGTGACATCAGCTGTTGGGGCACACGATAGGACCTCTGACGGATGGGCTGACTGTCTTTGATGCGGATGACATGCTTGACTAGTGTAGTCCTTCCTGGGCTAGCCAAAATTAACTCAGGCATCCTCTGGAACACTTGGCTGAGCTGCTTGGTCTGTTTCCAAGTGAGATGGTCAAGCATCGGTTCAGCCCTATCTGTGAGGTCTGCCAAGTTGATGTCCTCTTCTCCTTTGCTGTCCACCTCTGTCACCAGCAGTGATGCCGAAGCCTGGATCGGGGCCTCCCTCCATTCTTTGAGTAAATTGACATGGTATGTCTGCTTCACCTTTTTTTTGTCAGGGTAATGGATTTCATAGGTTACTGGGCCCATTTTCCGGATCACGGTGTAGGGGCCTTGCCACTTGGCGAGTAATTTGCTGGTGGCGCTTGGCAGGAGTAGCAGGACCTTTTGCCCGGGCTGAAGTTCTCGTTGCCAGGCTTGTTGGTCATACCATGCTTTCTGGGTTTGCTGGGCCTCACGCAAGTTGACCTCGGCTTCATTCCGATACTTTGCCAACCGCTCCCTCATCTCTAGTACATACTGCACCACATTGCGCTCACTGACTGCTGGCACTGGTGCCTCCCAGCCCTTCAGAAGCAGGTCAAAGGGCCCTGCACCTCCTAGCCATACAGCAGCTCAAACGTAGAAAATCCTGTGGAGGCCTGAGGGACCTCCCTGCAGGCAAATAACAGGAAGGGCAACCACCGGTCCCAGTCTCGTCCAGTATCCGTCACAAACTTCTGTAGCATCTTTTTCAGGGTCTGGTTGAAGCGCTCCACCAACCCATTTGTCTGCGGGTGGTAAGGAGTGGTTTTGATGGGAGTGATTCCCAGCTGCCGGTGGAAAAGCTGCATAAGTCTGGAGGTGAAGTTGGTCCCTTGGTCTGTCACGATCTCATCTGGGATTCCCACCCTGGAAAACAGCTACACCAGACATCGCAACACTACAGGAGTAGTGACAGTTTGCAAGGGGAATGCCTCAGGGAATCGAGTAGCGTACTCACTAATTACTAAAATGTACTGGTGCCTTCTGCTACTTTTCACCAAAGGACCCACAATGTCCATAGCAATACGACGAAATTGTGTCGTAATTATTGGCAGTGGCTGTAAGTAAGCACGGTCCGATTTGCGAACATTACCGGTTTTCTGGCATACTGAACATGTTTTACAATAGGTCTGAACATCCGCATACATAGAAGGCCAATAAAACTTAGAGCTCACTGTTAGAGCCAAAAGTGTGTTATGTGTGTGTCTGTATTTCTTGAGTTTAATTACTTTTATTGGTCGATAGATGGTGCTAAAGGTACACTGTTTGAGGGATATTTAAGGGCTGTTACCATAGCTTGCCGACACGCTACCGGAAGGAAGTAATAGTCTTTGACCGTTCGTTGAAGAGGTGTATGGGGAACTACCATGGACACTGAAACGTTTGAGCACTGGATTTTAACTAAAGAACTGTAAATGGAACGTCAATAAAGCTGTAAGTGCATCTTTTTATATCTCAAGTACAAGTCTGGAAATCTATGATTTTACACCTCACAGTTAAATAACGCGTCAGACAGAACTTCCGGGTAGCAAGTAGTGTCCGTGTGGCTGCTACAGCTCGGACACTACAAACAAGTCAAAGACTGGCTTCACTATGCGGACATGGAAGATTTTTTGGAGCAAGTATCATGGAGGATGTCATTACAATGTGTGACTTTGACTAGCAAGCGTTGCAAACTTGTTGGCGGCCAGGGTGGCTCACTAGCGGGCATGCCGGGTTTTTTTGGAACTATGCCAACTTGTTTATTGACAAGCTGCGTCGTGGATTTATGAAAGAGCGACGATTCCATGGATTGCAAGGCCATCGTTGGACGGGAGGACATCCACGCCTGATATCATCTGCTGCCATCAACCTTTTCAACCTAAGGCGCCCAACGGTACCATTTAGCAAAGTGTGCACATGAATTTCAGACATAAATCCAATGCATTGGTGTATTGATTGATGAACATTCTATTTTGAGCATTCTGTTATACTGAGGGTTGTGTTCCATTAAACAGCAACAGTATGGAGGAAGCTGAGAGTGGAGGCGCTGAAGCGTTTGCTGAGGGCGTTGATAAAGATAATAAAATGCAAATTAATGACGGATCTGTTAGAAGTAAAAGACCAGTTAAGTTAACACATAAGGCACTTGCCAATAAGATAGAAAAGCTGGAATGCTCCAGAAAAGGTTTATTACATAAACTGAAACACTTAAGAGACGGCATAAAAGACGCCATAGAAAATAATAAGTCAGCCGAGGTCAAATATGTCCTGGACAAAATGTCATTGGTGCGCGATGAAACCAAAGGTATTCACAACACTATGGTGACTTTATTGCCTGTAGAAGAATGTCCATCCATCCATTTTCTATACCGCTTATCCTCATTAGGGTCACGGGGATGCTGGAGCCTATCCCAGCAGACTCTGGGCGAGAGGCGGGGTACACCCTGGACTGGTCGCCAGTCAATCGCAGGGCACATATTGACAAACAAACATTCGCACTCACATTCATACCGATGGACAATTTAGAGTCACCAATTAACCTAACATGCATGTTTTTGGAATGTGGGAGGAAACCGGAGTACCCGGGGAAAACCCCCACACACACGGGGAGAACATGCAAACTCCACACAGAGATGCCCAACGGAAATTTGAACCCAGGTCTTCCAGATCTCCTGACTGTGTGGCCAATGTGCTAACCACTCAGCCACCGTGCGGCCCCTGTAGAAGAATGTGAAAGACAAAATGTGTGGTTTAAAGCAAAAATGTTGGTTGAAGACTGTTTTATGGCTGAGGTTAAAACCTGGTTGAATACGGGATCGGTGCATGATGCACTAAGGGTTGATGATATAAATCCAGATGATAGTATATCTAATGTTTAATGTAAAAGGTCAAACGTTTCAAGTAGAGGGTCAGGCAAGAGAAGTACATGTAGTGGTGGAACTACAACTTCAGAACACATCAGAGCAGAAGCCGAGCGGGCATCTCTACTTGCTCGTGCAGCCAGTTTAAAGAAAAAAACATGAATTAGAGGAACAGGAGGAACACCTGGAGGAACAATTGAGGAGAAGAAGGGATCAGTTGAGAGAAAAAAAAGGAAATGATTAAGCTGGAATCGGAAATTGATGCCTCAAATGCAAAAATAGCAGTCCTGCAGGCAGCTTCGGATTGTGGAAGTGGATCAGGAAATTTAACTACCCGCAAGAATTCTAACAGTCCTAGATCCTGACGCTGAGCCTTTGGTACAGATGCACCTGGAAAACAGGACACGAGTCCGTTTCAACCAAAAGAGAGATGATGACACCAATATAGGAACCAACTCCTTACATAATGCCATGCAGGACATACATTTAACAAATGTTACACCAGCAGCTGCAACCAATGAACGGTTGGTTCCTCCCTCACAAGGACATGTCATCTATGATATTATGCATCGACAAAATGAAATAACAGCGACCCTAGTGGAACAACAACGCTCAATATCACTACCCAATAGAGAAATTCCAGTGTTCGATGGAGATCCCCTTCAATATTTGCAGTTCAGAAGATCATTTGAATACGGAGTGGAGTTGAAAGCAAACCAAGCGGATTGCTTGCATTTTCTGGAGCAATTTACCACCGGGCAGCCAAGAGATTGATTTGGTTCGTAGTTGTCAGCATATGACACCTGAAAGAGGGTACAGAGTGGCCAAGAAGCTGCTGCAGGAAAACTTTGGGAATGAATATAAAATTGCAGCATCATATATTGAGAAAGTATTGGCGTGGCCAGCTGTGCGTTCGGAAGACGTTAAATCATTGAGATCCTTCTCACTGTTTTTAAGGAGCTGTTCTAATGTAATGGAAAAATTAAACCACCTGCACGAGTTGGATATGCTTGTTAATATGAAGAGTATAGTGGCCAAACTACCATTTAGGATGAGGGAACGGTGGAGGACAAAGGCTCATGATATTCTGGAAAAAAATAAACATAGAGCTAGAGTTAAGGATCTTGTGGAATTTTTGGAAGGACAAACAACAATATTGTCTGATCCATTCTTTGGAGAGATACAAAGTACAACCTCAAGTCCAACAAGAGGACCTAATAAAGGCACTGTGAAATCATCATTTAGCAGAGGTACAAGTTTTGCCTTGAGTGCTACAGCTATGAGAACATCTAATGAACAAGCCACTTTAAGCTCGTATTCAGATGAATCTTACAGGTGTGAATGCTGTAATGTTGCTCACAGTTTGGAAAATTGTTCAAAGTTCAAAGCAATGCAGCATGAGGAGAAGATCTGTTTGCTGAAGAAAAGTGGTCGTTGCTTTGGTTGCTTGAGCAAGGGGCACATAAACAAGGACTGCAAAGAACGAATGATTTGCGGGACTTGTGAAAGAAAACATCCAACTGTGTTGCATGTAAATCGCAGGAAAGGGCAGGGCGTGGACACTGAACAGTCTCTAAGTAAAGAGGCCTCAACCATTCTCACGGCTTCTACTGAAATGTGTGGCCATACAGGGGCCGGAAGGAGTGATTGTTGTTTGTCAGTTTTGCCGGTACAAGTCAAATCCATCAAAGGAGACAAGATCATTCATACTTATGCCTTTCTAGACCCTGGTAGCACTGCAACCTTTTTTTCAGAGCGTCTTGTGCGACAACTAAATGTTTCAGGCAAAAAATTGAACTTGCTTCTAACCACGATGGGTCAGCAGAAGGTCATTTCTACTGAAGCACTTGAGGATCTAAAAGTGGCCGGTGTGGAGGGGAACCTTTTCTATGAACTCCCTGAGGTTCTCAGGCAAAGGGAGATGCCGGTGAGCAGACAGAACATGATAATTCAAGAGGAGCTTTTACAGTGGCCGTATCTTTCAGATGTTCAAATTTCAAGTATAAAGGCCAATGTCGATTTACTGATTGGAATTAATGCACCTAAGTTGCTTGAACCATGGGATGTAATAAACAGCCATGGCAATGGCCCATTTGCAATAAAGACTGTTTTGGGATGGGTAGTGAATGGACCTCTGCAGAAAGCAAAAAATGTAGTCACCAAGACCAGACTTTTAATGGCCACTGTTAACAGGATCTCTGTCAATACGCTGCAAGAAATGTTGAATCGCCAATACCAGCATGATTTTAATGATCAAGAATTGGAACAGAGAGCAATGTCGAGGGAAGACCTCAAGTTTTTAGATGTTATGGAGAAGCCTGTTATTTTAAGAGAGGGCCATTACAGTTTAAAATTACCAGTAAAGCATGAACCGCTTTCTCTGCCAAATAATATCACGATGGTTAAGCAAAGGTTACTTGGCTTGAAGATAAAGTTTAAGAAAGATGAACAGTTCCATAAAGAATATGTTCAATTCTTTACAGAAATGTTTGACAAGGGATACGCCGAAAAGGTCCCGATTGGTCAATTGCAACGGGATGATGGAAGGTTGTGGTATGTACCGCACCACGGTGTCTACCACCCTAAAAAGGGCAAGCTGCGTGTAGTGTTTGACTGCGGAGCAGAATTTAGAGGAACGTCATTGAACCACCATCTTTTGCAAGGACCTAATCTGACCAGCTCACTTCTGGGAGTGCTTACCAGATTTCGTCAAGAACCAGTAGCTATCATGGCAGATATCAAGGCAATGTTTTATCAGGTGGGAGTGGCAAATGAAGATAAGGACTGTTTGCGTTTTTTGTGGTGCCCAAATGGTAATGTCAGCCATGACGCCATGAGCCATAAGTACAGGATGACAGTGCATCCCTTCGACGCTGTGTCATCCCCAAGTTGTGCTAGTTATGCACTTTTGAAAGTGGCAGAAGACAACTCCACCAAATTTGCTGCAACTGTAACAGACACAATAAAGAGAAACTTTTATGTCGACTATTGTCTGAAAAGCCTGTCGTCGGAGCAAGAAGCTGTTGATATGGTGGAGGCTCTGACAGATTTTTGCAGCAGAGGAGGATTTACACTAAGAAAATGGGTCAGCAACAGCAGAAGAGTCTTGCAGACAGTGAACAAGGATCACCGTGCTAAAGAGTGGGAGACTTTGGACTTGGACCGTGATTACTTTCCCATTGAAAGAGTTCTTGTGTTGGAGTGGTGTGTGGAGACAGACTCCTTTAAGTTTTGGATGGCAGTAAAAGAACAGCCATACACGAGGAGAGGAGTGTTGTCAGTCATCAGTTCTGTTTATGACCCATTAGGGTTGTTGACGCCAGTCATCTTACCAGCTAAGATGCTGTTGCAGGAGCTGTTTAGGAATTGCACAGGTTTGGTTTATATTGCTATTCCCATCCCTACATGGTGCAGCTGTGAAAAACCTGCCACTGAAAATGGTGATTCCCGCAAAAGCAATGTATTTTTGTACATTGGATACTGCTTGATTTATTTTTATTAAACTTTCTCTTTCAATTTGGTAATAAATGAATATTCAGATTAAAACCGTAGCCATCATGAGAGGACAAGAAATGTGTCAAAGGGAAGGATGCCAACATCAGACTCGATATGTAGGACAACTACTTATCTGTTTATCAGTGCTCATATCAAACTTGATCAAAACCATCCAAAGTGCACATTTAGACACGGAATAACTGTGAAATAATTAACCAATTAGCTATGCACAATACTTCTAAAAGATATGTAGAATGAACTCATCTATGATACTTATCCGCTCGGGAAACTTTATCAAAATGTGATCATGCAAAATATATTTTGACCCAAAATTACAACAGTATAAAATTCATTAAGTTAATTCATATTTAAAAAAAAGTGTGCAGGAGTAGTGGGTGCTTGGCTTCGGGTCAAATGTCTGAAGAGGTAAAAAGCTAGGGAAAGACTCTTCTATGGTATTGTCCCTTGGGAAGATATAAGTCAGGGATGTACTCGTTTTTGTGAGACATGCTACATCAAGGTAAAGACATCTAATCACATTTTTGGGGGTTGAACTGTCCTGCATGATGCCGAAGGATTAATACAAGTAAAACCTCAGCTGCTTCAAAAGCTTGGTTTAACTTTGTTGCCAAAGGCATTGTCTTTTGGAAGCTATCCAAATATGTTTGTCCTCTGTGTTCCTTAAGTCCAATAAGACAAATATGAGTCATCCATCCTTCCCCGATGCTCTGGCACAGGCCGATCATCCGTCCCTTCTCTATGTACAGCAAAAAGAGCAGTTCGATTTATTTTTTTTTTTTTGCTTGCCACGCTTCAGCAGGAAGATTCATCCATCTTCTGAGGTTTACAAGAACACATTAGCATCATCACGCTATCTATCATGGCTTGAAATGGAAGGGAATGTAAAAAAAAACAGTTTCACATGTCTGTTGCCATTATATGTACATATGTCATCCATTCATTCAATCGGGCTATTGTTGTACCACATAGGCGGGTTAAGGCAATAGGATGCTTAAGCCTATTCCAGCTGCTGTGAGAAGCGGGGTACACCCTGTTCTGATTACAAGCATATGCACTTCACATGCTAATAAACATTTACACAAAAGAAGAAAAATTCCACACAGCCCTGTAAACATTTAGCAGCGTGGGATGAATGAGAAAATAAATATTATGTGGTAATTAAAAAAAAATAACATGTCCAAAAATGTTTGTTTTTACTTTTAATATACATTTACACAGATCATTTTAAAAAGGGACAGTTACCGTATTTTTGTGACCATAAGGTATTATTGGGCGCAGTCTCAGTTACGGGTGCTATTTCTGTATTTAACACATACATAAGGCGCGCTGTATTATTGGGAACAGGCACGGTACAACATATGCTAGCATGCATGCTGGGCGGGCAGCGGGAGCAAAACTCAGTTTGGGTATACTTTATTGAAGTACAATGTACTCCCGTTAAAAGCTCCTTGAAAATGTTCGAGTTTTATTTCTTCTGCAAGCGCTATTTCCCTCAGTCGAATGGTGACTGCAGAGACGCTTCTGCCGGCTGTTCTTTGATTATTAATCCTTTGCTCAAATTGGTCTTCGTGGATCTTGAATTCTTATGCGTCTGTTCGATTCCCACGTTGCTCCGCGTAACTGATAGCTTGCGGTTTCAACTGTGCTTAATAAGCGTGTCTCTTTGTAGGTGCCATTTTCGGGGGTCCTTAGCCAAACTAATGTTGTTTTTCACAACACACATAGCGGCACTATATTGCTATTTTTTGACTGGAATCAAATACTTGAACTAACTAGGCCACTCATAGTGTGCATAGCGGGCACAGGCAGCTTGATGAAGAACGCTTTGTGATCAACCTAGAGGGCAATATGATGTTTTTTTTTGTTGTTTCTCTAAAAAGGAAAATAACCACCAGGAGCATTTATGGAGGATTTATCCTATGGTGCTGTTTACTACCCTGCAGAACAATGGGCAAAAAGCCAAAAGATATGCAGTTTTTCCAAGTGAATAAAGTGCTTCAGGGAAGAAGAACAACTTTATCTTTGCCCTAGATTGCTGAAATAATGTCTCCCTTTTGAGTAACCTCATTCTCAGGTTCAATGTGGCCTTCATTTTGTTGTGGGACTGCCATTTCCAAGACGAGAGAAGACATACTGCACATTGTTGCTGAGTGACAAAAGCAAAAGGTGCAAGTGATTTTAAAAGTGGCACCAGAGACACCTGTGCATTCATTTTTAGGCATTTTCTGCCCAACCTCACTCCAAGGATGTCATGCTACTTTCGGTATCCTGTAGCATTTTTGCCGTTGTATGCAGTAAGACGGAAATACCTTGTTTTCCTGTGTGTGTGTGTGTGTGTGTGTGTGTGTGGAGTTTTTTCTAATTACTTCCCAAAGGAGCCCTATCCTGCTGCCATAAGAAAGTAGAGAGAGCGAGGGTGTTGGCTTGGGTTTGGTGGGTGGGTTGCTAGACTGGGGAGACCGGGAGACAAAATGTTGATGAAATGTTGGCAATAAAAACAAAGAAAGAATCCTCAGAGAGCGGAACCTTTGCATGTTATCCCCCATTTAGCCTCACTGCAACATGCTCACCACATGACTGTCATTTCAGCTTGGGAAAGCAGATAGTTTGCCTCCAACTTCAATGAGCTTTTCAAAAATGCATGAAGCGACGTTCTGAGCCCAAACAGCTCCGGCTAATGGCTTAGAACATAAATGTGGAGTATTTTTTTTATTGCCGTGTTTTGCAGCCTACAGCAATGATGTGGTGTGAGTTAACAAAGGTATGGTCAACCAGGCTAATGCTGCTCCAACTACATTGACATCAGTGAATCCCATTTGAGCAGGGCTGTCAAATTTGTAATTGTTGAGGGCCACACTGAAGTTAGGACTGCTCTCAGAGGGCCACTTGTAACTGTTAACAGCTGGGATACGCTCCAGCATACCCGCGACCCTAGTGTGGTGGAAAATGGATGGATGAATAAATATGAGGCCGCACGGTGGATAAGTGAGTAGCACGTTGGCATCACAGTCAGGAGGTTCAGGGTTCGAATCGCTGTTGGGCATCTCTGTGTGGAGTTTGCATGTTCTCCCCGTGCCTGTGTGTTTTTCTCCGGGTACTCCGGTTTCCTCCCACATTCCCAAAACATGCATGTTAGCTTAAGTGGGGACTCTAAATTGTCCATTAAAGTGTGAATGTGTGCATGTCTTTCCTGTGATTGACTGGCGACCAGTCCAGGGTGTACCCCGCCTCTCGCCCAAAGTCAGTTGGGATAGGCTCCAGCATACCCGCGACCCTAATGAGGATAAGCGACATAGAAAATGAATGGATGAATAAATATGAATATAACCTCATGATATTATTACACAATTGCCCGTGCATTTGATTATTAGAATTGGTAGATAACTTGCCTAGAAATGAGGAGTGAAGTGAATCAGAAAAACTTTATTGCCATTGTAAGTGAACAATTCACGAACTAGGAACTTTCTTTGGCGACTCAGTGCAACGTAGAATTCTAAGTAAACATAGAGCATTAAATAAACATAGAACTAACCAAACATAGAACCCTGAGTAAAAAGGTGAAATCACTGATAAGTAAAGGCATGAGGGTGTTTTTAGTGCAGGTTATAAAGTGAGCATAGTGCAAATGTTATAAAGTGTTCATGAGTTCAACAGCAGCAGGAAAGAAACTGTTCTTGTGGTGAGAGGTTCTGGTCCGAATGGACCGTAACCTTCTGCAAGAGGGGAGTGGCTCAAATAGTCCATGTCCAGGGTGGGAAGGGTCAGCAAGTATCCGGCCTGCTCACCCCCGAGTTCTGGAGACATACAGGTCCTGGAGAGATGGAAGGCTCCGGCCGATCACTTTCTCGCCGGAGCGCACGTTGCGCTGCAGTCTGTGTTTGTCCCTGGCAGTGGCCCCAGCGAACCACACTGTGATGGAGGAGGTGAGGATGGACTCAATAATGGCCGTGTAGAATTGCAACATCGTCTGGACAGGCATCTTGGCTTTCCTCAGCTGCCTCAGGAAGTACATCCTCTGCTGAGCCTTCTTGATGATGGAGCTGATGGTCTGCTCCCACTTGAGGTCGTGGGTGATGTTAGTGCCCAGGAAGCGGAAGGAGTCCACAGTTGTGATGGGAGAGTCTGTCAAGACGAGGAGGGGCAGGGGGGCTTTGATTTTCCTGAAGTCCACGATCATCTCCACTGTCTTCTGAGCATTGAGCTCCAGGTTGTTGCAGCTGCACCACGACATCAGCCGGTCCACCTCCTTCCTGTAAGCAGACTCATCACCGTCTGAGATGAGCCCGATGAGGGTGGTGTCATCCGCAAACTTAATCAGTTTCACCGAGTCGTGGCCGGAGGTGCAGCTGTTGGTGTACAGGGAGAAGAGCAGGGGGGAAAGTATACAGCCCTGTGGGGATCCCGTGCTGATAGTCCGAGTGTTCGAGACATTCTTCCCCAGCCGCACGCGCTGCTTCCGGTCCGTCAGGAAGTCAGTGATCCACCTGCAGGTGGAGTCAGGCACTTTTAGCTGGGTGAGCTTGTCCTGGAGCAGAGCTGGGAGGATGGTGTTGAATAGATGTCAAGGTGACAAGGAACAAACAAAAGCTCTCAATATATTCATGTCACATAATATTAAAGATTTTTCTGTCAAAATGAAAGAACAAAAACATTGAGAAAGAAAAGAAAATTATTGACACATTATGCTCAGGCCTTCGCGGGCCACATAACATGGTTTGGCCTGCCACATCTGGCCCCCGGGCCTTGTGTTGGACACCTGTGCATTTTAGTAAAGGTGCACATTGAAATGTACTTTTCCAATTCATCTCTTGAGTTAAACCTGCTTTGAAAACATCCTTCACCATCTGGTCTGGCTGAATGGAAAACTAAATAATAAAAGAAAAAAAGTAGAGATGAACAACTCAGCAAAACCAGTAAGACGCCTACATAGCTAAAGTGCAAAACATTTATTATACCATGATGAGGCAATGGTATGAAGGAAGAAAACTTAGCTGTAGGAATTAGTACTGTAAGAAGTCCAACCTCTGGGTGTGTCAAGGAACGAACCGGCGTCTCCCAGCTGTAGTGCAGATGCACTCACTTCTCCCTACTCTAATTGTAAGTCATCTGGGGACGCAACACAAAACAGAACAAGGAGGAGGCAACTGCTACCAAAATAAGGAACCTTTTATTCTCAGTGACTGACACATTTGACGACAATAAAAGTTGTGTCACTTGTCTTGCCATTAGGTAGATGGATAGATAGATACATAGTATAGTATAAAGGATACGGGACCTTCACATGTGAAAAGATGATTGGAGTAACTACACTTCTCATGATCACAGCGAGCCTCATTGTGACCCATTTATTTTTTTATGTATTCACCAAAACCATGTTACTCAGGTCAAAATGTAGCTCACTGTAATTGGAATAGAGACCCACAAAGAACACGCTCCACACTAAGCGTAGACAAAGAGATGTATTTTGGTAGATTGACAAATGCAATTGTACTTCTACGATGGCGTATTGGGGCTACATTTTTAAAAAACAAAAAATAAATAAGATTTCAATTATAAAAGACATATAATTACAAGATTTAATGTTGTAAATTTACAAGATTTACGGTTGTAATTTTACAAGAAAAAAGTCGTAATTTAACCGCTGACCCAGGTAAAGACCCAGGTACAAGTCCCCTGTGTTTATAGCGGTCTTAGACAATGCCTGTTAAATGAAGCATTAAAATCATCAAGATTTTGAGAATTATGTCGTAAATTTGCAACAATAATGTTGTATATTTACGTGAAAAGATCGTCACGTTACGCAAGTAAAAATTTACCTGTAAGAGAATAAAAGTCGTAAAGTCATTTTATAGGCTTTGCCTGAAACCGCTATGAGACCGGGAGCCGTGTGTGGAGTGGCGGAGTATTAGAGTGTAACTGCGAGACGTTAACCTGGTTGTGGCCAACTGCTCTGTTTTGCTGTCCCGTTATAAATAAAAGCTTGTCTGAAGCCAGGGGGGAAGTTTCCTTCCTTGCCTGAGACACCTACAAAAAGCAAGCTTTGTGTGGAGGCGATGGGGTACGTGACTGTGAGATGATGCTAATCATGATGCTAACCCAAATTAACCTGTTTTGTGCCCAACTGCTCTGTTTTGCTGTCCTATTGTAAATAACATCTTGTCTGAAGCCAGAGGGAAGTTCCACTCTCCACTGAAGAACTATGCTATAGTTTCCCTTGGACAAGTATGACACAATGACAAGTAACATTACGACTTTAAATCTCGTAAAGTTACTAGTTTAAAGTTACAACTTTTAATCCCATAAATGTAAGACTTTTAATCTTGTACATGTACAACTTCCAATCTCGTTAAGTTACACGTCCGAGGGAAACTATAGCATAGTTCTTCAGGTTAGCTTGGGTTAGCATCATCTCATCAATAGACTCACGTATCCCGCCCCTCTACATAAAGCTATCTTTTCATTGCTGTCTCAGGCAGGGAAGGAAACTTTCCCCTGGCTTCAGACACGCTTTTATTTACAACAAGACAGCAAAACACAGCAGTTGGTCACAACCAGGTGAACATGGGCTAACGTCATCTCACCGCTACGCTCTAATACCCCGCCCCTCCACATAAGGCTCCCGGTTTCATAGCGGTTTCAGGCAATGCCTATAGCAGTGCCTATAGTTGACCTTACATGTAAACAGTTAAGTAAACACACACAGGGAAACTACTACTACTACAGGGAATAATAAACAACTATGTTAACATTTCATACATTACATGTTAACATTAATTTCAGCAACTTTTTACAAAGCAAGTACACTTGCTGGGAGACAAAACATCTTTGTCACCAACTATCACCATATTAAACCCTACTATAGATTATTATTATGCTTTCACCCTGTGTTGTGTTTTTTTAAATTATTATTAAAATATAGCCACTTAAAAGCCACTTTGCCTTCCGGCTCAGCTCTCTCTTCACCACGACGGTCCGGTACAGCGACCGCATTACTGCAGATGCTGCACCGATCCGTCTGTCGAGCTCATGCTCCAACCTTCCCTCACTCGTGAACAAGAACCAGAAATACTTAAACTTCTCCACCTGAGGCTAGATCTCACTCCCAACCTGGAGGGTACAATTCCCCTGTTTCCGACTGAGAACCGTGGCCTCAGATCTGGAGGTGCTGAGTCTCATCCCAGAAGCTTCACACTCAGCTGCAAACTGGTCCAGTAAACAATGAAGGTCACAGCCTGATGAGGCTATAAAGACCACTTCGTCTGCAAATAGCAGAGACGAGATCCTAAGGTCACCAAGCTGGACTCACTCAACGCCTTGGCTGCGCCTAGAAATTCTGTCCATAAAGGTTATAAAGGGCAGCCTTGGCAGAGGCCAACGTTCACAACAACAAGCTGGACTTACTGCTGGCAATGCGAACCAGGCTCCTGCTTTGATTGTACAAGGACCGAATGGCATGTAGTAAAGGACCACCAATCCCGTACTCCTGGAGCACTCTCCAAGAGACACCACGAGGGACACGGTCGAATGCCTTTTTCAAGTTTACAAAGCACATGTAGACCGGTTGGGCAAACTCCCACATATCCAGTACCCTTGCAAGGGTGTAGAGCTGGTCCAGTGTTCCGCGACCGGGACGAAAACCACATTGCAACTCCTGTAACCGAGGTTCGACTAACGGTCGTACCCTTCTTTCCAGCACCCTGGAATAGACTTCCCAAGGAGCCTGAGGAGTGTGATGCCCCTATAGTTGGAACACACCCTCCGGTCCCCCTTTTTAAAAATGGGAACCACCACCCCGGTCTGCCAGTCCAGAGGTGCTGTTCCTGACTTCCATCCGATGTTGAAGAGGCGTGTCGACCAAGACAGTCCCCCAAATTCCAGAACCTTGAGGAATTCAGGGCGAAACTCGTCCACCCCAGACCCTTGCCATTGGGGAGTGTTTTAACTACCCCAATTACCTCAGCCATATCCTCAGTCAAGGTCCGCACTGTAAACAGTGAGAACTGGGGACCGCTTCCCCTTTCTGAGGTGTCGGACGGTTTGCCAGAACCTCTTCGAGGCCGACTGAAAGTTGTGGTATATTACTATACTACACTAGATATTTATTTTTGTTACGCTTCTATTTTATAGGGTTGATTGACTTGAGAGACGTGAGATGAGAGTTGTGTTTTCAGAGTGTGTTAAAAACCCTCACTACCCTGCCACTGTTTGACACCTAAAGTAAACTTATGTTTACAATTACGTTGTCCCAAAACAGTTACATTCTTTTTGCAACATTGCTGCTTGTATTCAGGCTAAAATATGCTAAATTAAAAAATTCCATCAATTTGTATTTAATTTTTGCCAACTTTTTACGTTTTCATATCCATATGAGGTACCCTTAGATCCCTAGCACTATTCCCAATATTGATGTGGCCCATCCTCACCCAGACTCTACCTCCAATGACAGCCAGTGCAATTGAGTTTAAGACCCCTGGTCTACAGGGTCCTTGTAATGCAACATAATTTTCATCTGATCTTCAAACGCTCTGAGGACTAACACAGTGTATTCAAGTGTGCCAGTCAAAACATATAAAAATGTCATGTTATCAAGCTTGTACCATTCTGACGACATGGGGGATGCCCAGGGCTGCTGCTGTGCATACTTTTTACAAATAACGTCTTTTTTGTTATAAATAGCTTACTTTACAAAAACAGCCACATAAAAAATTGAACATGACGTGTAAAATCAAAAGACCTAGTACATTTACCACCACTTGTGGTGTCTAGACACCCAACACCCAACACATGAGACAAGACGACCTCACACAAGATTGCGTCCACAAGAACGAGAACAGACAGGAGTTTAACATTAATTCTAAGAATATAGAATGAAAAAAATCTGTCTGGTCAAACTATTTTTTATGTAACCAATCACAAAACAACGCAGGCACGTTTTCAAATAAATGTTTACTGTCCCACAAAATAGCACTTAACAATATTATTGTAAACATTTTTTTAGCCCTAAAAAACCCACTAATATTATGATAAATAATAATTATAATAAAAATTGGGAATGTCCGACACTGGGTTCTTTTTTGGGGAAAAAAATGGAATGGAATATTAACCGATACTGATGCATGTAACATCAAATATCTCTGTCGAACCAACAGATCTTTGTCGTTTTGTTTTTCCTCAGTTGACTCTTTAGGCCTCGTTTGTGTGTTTTTTGGCGCTTTCTGTCCCTGTTTCTTGCACCAGCAGTGCAGCATCACACTCAATTCCACACCACAGTACAAAATGCATCTACACCAGGGTTGGGCAAATTTCTGACTCGCAGGCTGCATTGACTTAACAAAAATGGTCGGGGGGCCACGCTATATACAGGGTGAAACAAAAAAACAGGGACTTTTTAACAATCCATGGAAGAAGATATTTAGTTAATAGTAATTGAAAACTTGAGACATGCCTTATAAAAAAAAATGATGGAATTTTCCTTTTTAAAAAAAAATTACTTCCTGCAAAAACGTCAGAACTCCCTCTGCGCAGTTGTCAAAATATCACTGTTTTTATGAAACATTTTTATGGCTAACGCCTGCCCGTTGCCCATCCCTCTGATCCATGATTACTAAAATGGGGGTGTGTTTACTTCCTCAAGGTCACTATTTTGCAGTGCTGCCACTTGCACATGTCTGCCAATGCGCACTTTCCCCATTTTATTGGGTCACCCTGTATTTGATACACGCACACAATTTACGCTTATAACTGTAACAGTCCACCTGGAATTATTTGTCTTTTTTTTTTTCTTATTTTGAAATGTCATACAATCTGCTATATGTTCTTGTGTGCCTTTTTTAAGGAGCACTTTAAACATTAGACCACATCAAGTAACGAAATACAATTTTACAGTTGTTTTTTGTTTTCTTTTTTCTTTTTACTGTATAAGACATACTAGAATATACATGAATGTGTGACTTATAATATAAACTATTAATGATAACACATTGACTATTTACGTAGAAGACAGTGCAATGAGTAAGTTTGTTGTTGTTGTTCTGTTCTTGTGTGGCACATATGGGTTGACTCGTGTTTTTTTGGCCCCGTAGTTAGAGGTTAGAGGTAATTGCTGCATGTGAAAAGCTACTTGAAAACTAGACCTGTGCAATTTCGGTAGAAATTGTGTGTGAATGCCGGCAATGCTGATGCCGAAACGGCAGTGCTGCTGTCGTTAACATTGTTAATGTGCTAATGCTAGCATGCTAACACATATCATAATAACCTAAATGTTTCTTCCTCTGTAAACATTTAAAAATGCCGCTACACTACATGCTAGCAGTGCTCTAATGAGCCGGACATTTTGAAATATCAATGATTACAATCGGTTGAAAACTAGAGTACTTGTCAAAAAGAGTAGAGTAGTTGTCAAAAAAGGGTGAATTAAGAAGAGAAAAAACGAAGCACATCCATGCGACAATGGACTTTGTTTTCCCTCGCCCGGACGCGGGTCACCAGGGCCCCCCTCTGTAGCCAGGCCTGGAGGTGGGGCACGATGGCGAGCGTCTGGTGGCCGGGCCTGCACCAATGGGGCCCGGTCGGGCACAGCCCAAAAAGGTAACGTGGGTCCCCCTTCCCATGAGCTCACCAGTCGTGGGCGGGCCCAATGGGCTCGGGTGCAAAGAGAGCTGGGTGGCGGCCGGAGGCGTAGGACACGTTGGAGAGACTATGTCTCCCAGCGTGCCTGGGAACGCCTCGGCATCTGCCGGGAAAAGCTGGACGAAGTGGCCGGGGAGAGGGAAGTCTGGGCTTCTCTGCTTAGGTTGCTGCCCCCGCGACCCGACCTCAGATAAGCGGAAGAAAATTGGTGGTGGATGGATCCCTGTGGCAGGAGCCGACTCTTGTCGTTCATTTCAAAGAGCCGATTCGTTCGCGAATGACTCATCATTACACACGCATACAGATCTGCTGCAGAATGTTTATATACGTTTTTATCTATGAAAACGGCGAAAAATACTACTACGCTAATATTGGCATACATTGTATCACTTAGCTATCACCCGGCATGTTTTTTCAGTATTTAAGTAGGGATTAAGGCATAGTCTGCGCGGAACGTAGCTGCGGCTAGAGCGACCTGAAATGGGACGGTCTAGCCTTCAGAAAACACTTCCCGGTTGTGTCACGTGTTGACACCATTTCGCTTCTTGCCATACGCTGTCTGCAGAGAAAGAAAGTAGGATATGTATCTTCCTCTGAAAACAGTTTAAATGGTCTTAAACTACTCAATGCTGGCAATGCTCTATTGAGCCGGATATTTTGACGTATCACTGATCACAATCGATTGAAAACTGTCGGAGTCGTGTGCCGTCAAAAAAAGGAGAATAAAAAAAAAAAAAGAAGAGGAAAAATGAATCGTCTCCCTGCGTCAGGAGCCGGCTCTTTTTGTTCATTTCAACCAGCCGATTGGTTCCTGATTGACTCATCATTACACACGCGCACACACGTCTGCTGCAGTGTTTATCCTGCAAATGTTTTTATCTATGAAAACAGCTAAAAATGCTACTGTGCTAATATTAGTAAGCTGGCTATGACCTAGCATAACAGTATAATTGTGTCCTCCAATGAAAACAGCTTAAAATGCTATTATGCTAATGTTAGCATGCAATCATTGCTAGCAATGTTGGCAATGCTAGCATTGAGATGCCTAGCCAGAGGCGGATTTAGACGCACGCAAACTAAAAAAATTTAAACATAATTTTTAGGTAGCAGCTTTCCCAGACAAGCCGGACATTTTGTTGTATGTTTGCATTAAATCGGTTGAAAACTGTGGGACTAGTTAGCAGACAAAAAAAGGTGGAATAAAAACAATAAACAGACGAAAGGTGGTTCAGAATATTAATACTAATATTAATAATAATATTAATAATAATAATAATATTAATATCGGTGGACCGATATTATTGGTCATCACTATTCATAATATATCATATTACAGGCTCTCAATATGAGGGTTCGATTGTCGCACCCTAGCTCTATCACATTTTTTCAAACATGAATAAATGAATAAATGATCGCTGTTTTGTGGTAGACTATGGTGTATTATTAAGTGTGTTGAAAATATGTTGTATTCGGGCCACTGGGCATCAGTAATGTTCCAATATTGACACATGACATTAGAATAGCGTCACACTGCAGGGAATGTGAAAGGAAGTTTTCATCCCATTCTGTGTGGATGTGAGGTGCATCTGGTGTCAGACATATCATGAGGCAGCAAACAAACATGCGTCTTGTCAAGCAGGTAGGCTTAAAAGTTCATTTTATACTGACAATTAATCTTAATGCAAGAAATTAGGCTGCTAATTGAGAGTTTTGGAAAGTTGGTTGTTTATCAAGCCCTATTGTTAATGTTTGATGTACACATTTCTGATGTGTGGCAACAGCCACCGTGTTTTGCTTTTGTTTGATTTGCTTTCTGTGTCACTAAATAAATTAAAGTACTGTTTTTGCACACCTACCATGCTTATTTGTTTATCTGAGTGTTTTTTCTTAGAGGTGGAAAAAGTTGCAAATGAGATCGATTCTTGGAAAAATAAAAATAAAGAAAAAAATTATTTCACTACTAGTCGACTATTGAAAAAATCTAACAAATCAGTCTACCATGAAAATCCTCATATAGCAATAAAGATAACTACACAAAATTGATTAGATTTTGTATAGTGCTTTTTGAGGTACCAAAGGAGAGGCGCAACAGCCAATCAGGAGGGGAGCTTAATGTCCGCTGAATGATGTTATATAGACGTTATATACATGCATTATATATATATATATATATATGTATGTGTGTGTGTGTGTGTGTGTGTGTGTGTATAGGTATATATTTAACCCTAGAGACCCAACGGGGTCAAATGTTGTCGCTGTTAATTGCTGCTATCTAAAATGAACAAAAATAAAACAAAAATAAAAAAATATATTTTTACTTTAAAAGCCACTTCTGGCCCCTGCATTGAGACACCTATTTGATTATTATTGAACTGACATGAGTCAGAGATTTCGTGACAAGATGGTTGACCACATTGTGTTTTTTTGAGCTGGAAACTTTCCCAAACAAAATTGTCTTCTATTTAGCAAACTAGCGATTAGTAAAATTTTTTATTTTTGGTTATTCTATTTAGTATAAGCTTGCAGAATGCCTGGAAGTATTTTTTATATTATTTTTGGATAAATTAGCAAGTCTGAGCTATCCCAAAACTCTTTGGGCCAAAAATGACCCTCTGGGTCTATGGGTTAATAATGTTGGGTCAAAATTGATGCTTTGCTAAAGCCCTGAAATACAGTAAATTCATTTGTATAATATATTTGATTAAGTTACCTCAGTAGTACAATGCAGAAATTGATCACATAAATACCTGGATCTTTTCAGGATGTTTGGCCGGTCCATTTTTATGACGGGAAAAGCAACAGAGAAAGTTCACTGAATTCACAAGTATTGGAAAAACATGGAGCTGATGATAGTGACTTTGGCCCTGAATTGGACAGTGATGGCAATTCTGATGAATTGTTTCAACCCCATGAAAGTGATGCTGGTGAATCTTCTGCCCGAGACAATGACTCGTTCAGTGACTTGTCCAGTGTTCAAGATGAGATGTTTGCCGAGACTGCAAGCCCACAGATGGAGCAGAATTCCATCCATCCATCAATTTTCTTCCGCTTATCTGAGGTCGGGTCAGCAACCTAAGCAGAGAAGCCCAAACTTCCCTCTCCCCAACCACTTCATCTAGCTCTTCCCAGCGGATCCCGAGGTGCTCTCAGGCCAGCTGAAAGACATAGTCTTTTCAACGTGTCCTGGGTCTTCCCCGAGCCCTCCTACTGGTTGGAGGGCCCCTGAACACCTCCCCAGGAAGGCGTCTGGGAAGCATCCTAACCAGATGCCCGAGCCACCTCATTTGGCTCCTCTCAATGTGGAGGAGCAGCGGTTCTACTCCGATTCTACTCTTCTCACCCTATCTCTAAGGGAGAGCCCAGCCACCCTGCGGAGAAAACTCATTTCGGCCACTTGTACCCGCGATCTTGTTTTTTTGGTCACTACCCAAACCTCATGACCATAGGTGATGGTAGGAACGTAGATCGACCGGTAAATTAAAAGCTTTGCCTTTTGGCTTAGTTCTCTTTTCACCACGACAGATCGGTGCAAAGTCCGCATCACTGCAGACGCTGCACCAATCCGCCTGTCCATCTCGCGTTCCATCCTTCCATCACTCGTGAACAAGACCCGAGGTACTTAAACTCCTCCACTTGAGGAAGGACCTCATCCCCAACCTGGAGATGGCACTTCACCCATTCCCGGGCGATAACCATGGACTCGAACTTGGAGGTGCTGATTCTCATCCCAGGCGCTTCACACTCAGCTGCGAACCGATCCAGTGAGAGTTGAAGGTCACGGCTCGATGAAGCCAACAGGACCACATCATCTGCAAAAAGCAGAGATTGAATCCTGCGGCCACCAATCTGAAACCCTTCAACGCCCTGGCTGTGCCTAGAAATTCGGTCCATGAAAGTAGTGAACAGAATCAGTGACAAAGGGCAGCCCTGGTGGAGTCCAACCCTCAATGGAAACGGGTCCGACTTGTTGCCAGCAATGCAAACCATACTCTGACACCGGTCGTACAGGGAACGAGATGCCTGGATTAGGTGGTCTGATACCCAATATTCCTGGAGCACTCCCCACAGTATTCCCCGAGAATCACGTGCGAATGCCTTCTCCAAGTCCACAAAACACATGAAGACTGGTTGGGCAAACTCCCATGCACCCACAAGGACCCTGCCGTAAGTATAGAGTTGGTCCACAGTTCAACGTCCAGGACAAAAACCACACTGCTCCTCCTGAATCCGAGATTCGACTATCCGGCGGATCCTATTCTCCAGAATCCCTGAATAGACCTTACCGGGAAGGCTGAGGAGTGTGATCCCACAATAGTTAGAACACACCCTCCGGTCCCCTTTCTTAAAAAGTGGGACGACCACCCCGGTCTGCCAGTCCAGGGGCACCGACCCTGACGTCCAAGCAATGCTGCAGAATCGGGTCAACAAAGACAGCACTCAGGGCCTTAAGGAACTCCAGCCGGATCTTATCCACCCCCAGGGCCTTGCCACCAAGGGGCTTTTTGACCACCTCGGTGACCTCATCCCCAGAGATAGGCGAACCTGCCTCAGAGTCCCAAGCCACTGCTTCCATGTTGGAAGGCGTGTTGGTGGGATTGAGGAGGTCTTAAAAGTATTCCCTCCACCGCTTAACCTATTGCAGTCATTTAATACATAGTTCATAATTTTCGAAAAAATAAAAGGGACATATAGAGATATACTGTGTATATATATATATATGTGCGTGTGTGTGTGTATACAGTATATACAGTGGAAACCCGGGATACAAAAAAATTAATTCGTTCGAAAAGGATTTTTGTAAGCCGAATTTTTTTGTAACCCGAGCAACATTTAACATGAAAATTGGCTAATTCATTCCACTGACCCGAAAAACCCCTCATACAATGAAAAAAAACACTGTTCTGCACATTTAATACTGTATAAATAATGAGTATTGTAATACAAATGTAATGTAATAATAAAACCTGAAATACAATGCATATTGTGTTAAAACTCTAAAAGTTTCTTACCATTAATACGCAGCGAAGTGCAGTACAGTACACAGTACCTAAACTGGCAGCGATAAACCAATGAGAGAACATTGCGTAATACGGACAGTACGTACATTTCCGCCATGCCTCCAGTAGGTATCCTACTGGTATGCTACAAAACAACATTTCACAACACAATATGTAAATGGATTTTTTTATGCCTGGGCTAAAATATCTGCTTTAACTATTGTCGGAGCTTTCACGAAAGCCGACATCATTGCTGAACAACCGACGGACAACGAGACTGACGGCCGGCAATGATGACAGGGAACCCGGCATGTTTGATGGCAAAATTGCCCGGCTGTTCAAGTCCAATGCAGAAGATGGATTTGTGGGAGAAGAGGGATTCAAATACAGTGAGGGTATTGTTAAATAGTACAATAAAGTTCAACCAAACTCACTCTTTTGCTTCTGTTGTCTTTTTTTGTAGACCGTATGTTTTAGCATGCACCTGAAAATACGCTTAAGCCGAAGCAAAAAAAAAAATCATCAAGGTATTTTTGTATCCCGGATTTTTTGTATTCCGTGGCATTCGTGTCCCGTGGTTCGACTGTATGTGTGTTTATGAGGTGGGACACACATGCGACCGACAGTGCCTTTGCTATCAACAAAATGGGCACCCCTGTATCAATTGTGTTAAACGCTGCGGGACATTTTCAATCAAGATCTGGAAAAGAAATGCATACACTTCCCAAAATGAAAAGACAAAATTCTAAGTGTTAGAGACTTTTCTCCTTACATTGACTTCCTAGACAAGCTCATGAGAATCTTCCATTAAAGATCTGACAGCTTTGGCCTTGAAAAGCAGATCCTTCTTCTCATCCAAAATCCATTCCTCATCATAGATGATCAAATGTTTATTTAAGTTTATTTTTCTTGTGTTCAATTATTTAGTTTTCTTTCTTTTTATTATACTGTATATATTTCATCCGTCCATGTATTCATTTACAGGCGGTAAAAGCGGTATGCTGGATCTCTGCTAGCACATTTTGCAAAGGGAGACATTAAAAGTAAGTGACCCTTTGACTTTCTGGCTTCAAATTGTATCCGATGGTTCTGTCCCTGGCCTAACTAAGGTATTTACATCTACCATGTTACCATGTTTAGATACTACTACTTGCTGTGAGTCAGCATTCTCTATGAACATTATGAAAAACTGTTCCGGGCTCACTGATGTGCACCTTCATATGTGCGTGAGAAAGACATTAATTATTTGAGGCAAGATTCAAAGTACTGGCTGGGCAGCAACATGCAAATTTTTCAACAAACACAAAAACAGGCTGCCTAACTGAAGACCCCTGGCATAGATGATCTGATTCAGTGCTCTGCCAGTCACAATTTTCAGTATATTTTCGTCCAATATGAATTGTTGTTCACTGATTTTTTGACCTTCCTGATAGGCGCTATTCATATTATATATGATCTAAGAGGGTATAAAATTATTTGTTCTCATTAACAAATGCATAAATATACACAAAAAAAATACCAAAGAACAGGGTTTGCCTTCATCATAATCCGAAGTTGCAATTTTAACACTAGGACTTTACCAGTGGATAAAGCAGTGACCACTGGTGACAGTTAATGTTGTCATTTTAGCAAAGTTAACTGTGACAGAAGGGCTTAAACAGTATTATATGTGTTGGGCTTAACAACATTTAGGTAAGTTTTAAGGATGCCACCATTTGTTGTGACCTCCCCTAGTGGAAAAAATCACATATTTCCTATTTCAACCATAAGCTAAATATTGTAACAAGATTTGTATTTGCCTACTATGATTATGTGTATGGGCCGCACGGTGGCTGAGTAGGTAGCATGTTGGCCTCACAGTCAGGAGGTTCAGGGTTGGAATCTCCGTTGGGTATCTCTGTGTGGAGTGTGGAGTTTGCATGTTCTCCCCGTGTGTGGGGGGGTTTTCTCCGGGTACTCCGCTTTCCTCCCACATTCCAAAAACATGCATGTTAGCTTCATTGGCCACTCTAAATTGTCCATTAGAGTGTGAATGTGAGTGTGAATGTTTGTTTGTCTGCCCTGCAATTGACTGGCGACCAGTCCAGGGTGTACCCCGCCTCCCGCCTGAAGTCAGGTGGATTATGTGTACCCTGTGTATGGGAGAGTATACAGGGGTAAAGACATCTGCCCTTTAGTCCATTGTCATTAAACACAATCCCTGTTCTGTAGATACTGTATTTTTATCGATTACAAAAACATCAATATTGTCTAGCTGATGGTCCTACATTACGGTTTTCATGCATCAGGCTATTGGCTAGCTATGTCTTTCACACATGGCCGATCACTTTCAAGAGCAGATACTGTTGAAAAAGACAATAAAAGACAATCAATGTTACTGGCTATTATTTTTTTTTACCTCAGTTTGGGCACTTGATTCTGTGAAGTGATACGCAGGCAAACAGAATAGTTTGTTACATGCAGTATTTGGCACAAAGCTGAGACAAAATTTCATAAACATTTTTGACTAAAAAAGTGACAGCGATTAATTTGTGAAATCGGTCACGATTTGAATGAACAGCGGCTGTCAAGATGACCAATGACGTGTCATCTTATTTTTAATAGTTTAAATTTATTTAGGGGAAGCAAAATCCCAGAATTTTTTTTTATTTTAAATGTATACAAAATACATTAAAAAAAACATAAAAAAAATAAAAGGTATTGTTTTAAACATATTTTAACTCATAAAAAAGTGCATTTATATTGTTCAAAAATGCACTTTTTTATGTGTTGTAAATATTCTCATTCATCCAGATCTTTTTATTCTCTGGGCATTCATTTGATCGTAATTAGAAGGTTGAAGTTGTTATGCCTCTCATCTGAACAGGCTTCACCAGTTAATGCTAAGACTAGATGGGACACACACCAATCAAACTAGACAGGACAGCTCTAGTCTGGTTAGATCTTGCTGCAAGATCCACTCCATTTATCCTCTAAAGGAGGAGTCAGGTCCAAACAAGAATGGTTGGCTTTTTAGTGTTGTCAAAGAACGATTGTTAGGTAGGATACAATGGAGTGGGGCCTCTGGCCGCCAACGATGGTCGTTTTGGGTGGTATCACGGTCGTTAGCACCCATTCAAAAGTAATGATGGTTATTGAACCACCTGAAACCAAGGTGGCTGTGCCTTGTTTTTTTTCTTAAGAGGCTAATGACTGAATTGTTTAGGAAGGGATTAAAGGACAGCATTGTATGTGGGTGAAAGGTGGTATCGCAGACTACCCACCCCCACCCTACTTTATTCAGAGATGGCTTCCCTCACTTCTCTTTCAAACCTTCCTTGGTCCAGAATGTGTACATTTCTGTCCTCAAAAGATTGATCTTTCTCTTTGAGGTGCAGGTAGAGCGCAGAGTCTTGACCTGAAGAGTTGTGTTGTGGCATGAACCGGCTCAGTGGCTGCTTGGTTTCCCTGATGTAACAATTGAAGGGTTTCCGTTTTTAGGTATTTCAATCCACTAAAGCGCTAAGCATTCATATTTTATTCAGCTAAGCATCCATCATATATTCAATAGTTACTGGCAGTTACTAAACACATAGAGCTTGCAGACCTTGCACACATAATCACACACCCAAACACCTGACTCACAAATGATAAACTACCCAAGGCAGGAACACTCCGATCGCAAACACCTCCTCCTGTCCCAGACGGCTGGCGCCAACATCCAGAGCGAAGGCCACCTTCACACGGATCAACGGGGGCTACCATCCTCTGGCTGATTGGTTCCTGAAAGCTGCAATTCTCACTATTGTGGCCTCATCTGACTGGATCCATACCATCTGCAAAACAGGGCGCTGTCTTCACCCATTGGCTGAGACTCACCCGACATTTGCATCTTCAATGTACAAAAGGCTGGGGAGGGACTGTGTTCTTGTCTTGTCTGTCTCTGTAGTAAGACTAACTTTTGTGTAGGCCTATAGGGACAGGCAGGCACCCCGGAGCTCCGTGTATTAGGTTTGTTTGTCAGAAAATAAATATTCATATCTAAATCACATGGTAGTAATTTAGTCTCCTTTCCTCCAACTCGACACCCACGGGAATTGCTGGCCTGAAGTCACAGGAGGCCGAATTCCAACAATTCGGTGCATTACTCACTGCACTGGACATCATACACTGTACTGTTCGTCTGGGTATGGGGTGTCCTGTTTGAGGGGTGTACCAACCAAAGTGTTAACATGTTTGAAGTGCACTGGTGTTTCTCAGATAGACCTGAGACTTGTGGAATGACATTGTTATTGCATCTACTACTCTTTGCTTCCCCATCCAACTTACTTTTGTTCTTTGTGGAATGAGATGCACTTTTAACAACCAACCAACTGGGGTAAGCACAGGTTTTGAGGGCATCCCTCAGATGCTTATGCTCTTTCTCCTTGGCCTGTGGGCTCATGGGAACATTTCATTTAAAATGAAAACAATTAATTGAATTAAACTTATGAATATATACTGTATGTTTTAAAAAGGTTTCATTCAAATGAGGTGAATCCAATAAGATATTAAAATGTTTTGCAGTAACCAAAAAGTAAAGTAGGGTAACGAGGATGCCTTGTCATCACAGATGATATCAAGTTCGGGATGCAGCGCCACATTGCCTCTTTGGTGGAAACCAAAGATGGATTTCTGCTTTTTATATGAATGCACTCATGGACGTGAAATACGATCGGGCAAGAAGTATTATTTATTAATGTAGCCAGCATGGGGCATTATCTCGGTAGCATATTATTTTCTACTCCACGGTGCCCCCCCCTCGCCCTCCACAGGCGGCGCTGGCAAATGTGCGCCGACAGCAGAGGTTACCTTGAACAGGTCGCTGGACCTGGGGGCTGTATGTCTTCATTTAGCCCAGTATCTGCACATGCCAGGGAAAAGGGAAAGTTATTTTCTGTGTCTGGCCCAAGGGGAAAAGTGAAGCTAACGATGTCGGCCATGTTGATTGTTACCTTGGTCCTAGAATAGCAGGACACGTTCAGCCAGTAACCAGGGAATGCAAGCAGGAAAGCATGAAAAGGCCGGGATAAAGTGTGTCTGTGTGTGAGGATGGATGAGGAGGTGGTGTTTGGGTCACAGCCTGGGCACGCATCCACACACAGCATGGGGGGGCTTTGAGCATAGATCAAGTCATCTGGGTGGTGTGATTAGACTGAACTTTGGTGTCGTCCAATTAATCATCTGGTCTGTTTGAGGTGGACACCACAGACATGACATGACAGCACGATGGTTTTATTGTAAGCGGCTTTTTACGGCATTAATTTGGCATATGCCAATCATATGTTTTATAAGAAAGGGTGCAGAAGAACCTCACAAACATATTTCAACCATATTATAAACAACCGTGATAATCAAGATTTCAGCAACAACCAGAACAGTCAGAGAGCAAAATGAGCAAAAATACAAGGGAAAAATAATAATAATAATAATAATAATGATAATACTAATATACATGTACACACATTCATATACATATACATATATATAAATATACATACACACATTTATCCACATATATACATATACACACACACACACACATATATATACATGTATATATACACATAAACATATATACATATATATATGCATATATACATACATATATATACTCATATTCGTACACGTATACATACACATACTGTGCACATACACATATCCATGCTGTACATACATACATAAACACATATACAGTGTGCATATATATGTGTACACACATACATACATATTTACTAATAATGATAAACATAGAAGAAAAACACAGAGAAAAGAAACAGAACCTCTTGAACAATGACCATCCAGATGACACGTGCAACAAATCTACATTAAATCTACATTACTCTGCAGTGACAGGATAACTGCATCAGAGTGAAACAGAGAATGAGGAGATGTTTGTGGTGAACAGAGCCATGCATCCCAAACCACACTCCCTCCAAAAGCAAGGGTCCGACTAAAAAGACGCCGGAGCACGGCCCACCAGCAGGCTCCCTACAGAGGGGAAGGCCCAACCCCGCCACCCCAAGAGGCAACCGCGAGTCCACTCTGAAGAGGTGCAAGGGAGACCCGGCCGGACGCCACACGGCAGCTGAGCAAGGGCCACAGGGGGGCCTGGGCGCCAACCGCCGGAACACCCGCCGCGGGCCGGCCAGCTTCGGGCAAGCAGGACAACCGCCCCCGAGCCCCCGGGCCCAGAAGCCACCCAACCAAAGCAGGGGCCATACCCAACACCCCGGGAGCTCCAGGCCACCCCAGACAAAACTGCCGCGGGCCATCACCTTCCCCAACGCCAGAGGCAGGCGCCCATAGAGGGCCCATGGGTCTACCCCCCCCCACCCCCCGTGACCCGTCCACCCCAGCCCCAGTACCCACACCAAACCCTGTTCCCACACATGCCAACACACATACACCCACACACCTACATTTTCACATATGCACCTGGATGTGCCACCCCCCCAATGCAGCGAGCAGCATCACCGTGAGCTCCCCCGAGACACGGGGCCATACCACCAAATATGCCAAATATGCATAATTTCAATCTAATGTTTAGAGAAATATTTCTTCTACACTATGGTTTTCTACAATGTAATATATAATATCTTTAACGTAAGTGTGACATCATTATTCTTGCTAGGGAAATTGTTATTCGTGTTCTGCTGAAGCTGCTCTGCTGTTGCGTATCTGCTTTCTGTTGCAGTGCACTGCAGGTCCTGCGTGGGTGGAGCCTCCTGAGCACACCTGATGGCTGTAATAATCAGGCTTTCATAAGCCATATCCTTGACTTCACTTATTCTCTGCCCAACCGTTCTTTCATGTTATGCTTCTGTTTGTGTAGCTACTTTCTGGACACTTGCTAGCATTTTGTGCGAGTAATTTCTTCTGTTTGGCTTTCTCCAGCAGCTCCTTTTGTTAGCTTGTATTTCTTTGTTAGCCTTTTTGAGTATTACTCTGCAAATGTTTTTGTTAGCTTCTCTTCCTGCGTGGCTTTTTCCAGCAGTGCTCTTGGTTCTCTAGCTAGTGTGGCTTCGCCCAGGAGTTTTATTTTGTACTTTGTTGTGTATATTATTCCACGCTGTTGCAGTGTGCCCTGTGTATTAAAACCTTTTTTATATTTATACCTTGGTTGTTGTTGTCTCTGCATTGGGGTCTAATCAGAAATGTCACGTGGATGTTTATCAGCTGATCAAAATTTTATGAACCATCCATCCCCAAATGTTCTCTATGGGATTTAAATCAGGGGAACATGCAGGATGGTCCAAAAGAGTGATGTTATTCTCCCTGAAGAAGTCCTTCGTCAAGCGAGTAATGTGGACTGCAGCGTTGTCCTGTTGAAAAACCAGCTGGTACCACACAGACGAAGGCCCTCAGTTATGAGGGTTGCACGCTGCAACATCTGCACGGCACACAAAACAGACTTTTTGTTCTGCTTTGGAGTTTTTTGTCATTTTTTGAGCAATGGTCTTAAACTTTTGATCAGCTGATAAACAGCCTATTTGAGTTGAATTGTTGTTTTTTCAACAAATGACTTTTTCACAGTTCTTCTTGTCACACTCCCCCTTTTTGCTTTTGCATATTGTAGCTCTACTTAAAACCTCATTAAGATCCCAACATGCAAAAGCTCCAATCCAGCACTTTTTTTCAACTGGTCTTGAGATTTTGATCAGTCTGTATGTGTGGTGGTGGTGTTTATCTCTCTCTGCGTTGTAGATGACGTTGTTCGAGTGACGACTGACACGGAGTTGCTGTGACTCTGAAGACTGATAAGTGCAACAAAAAGACGATACAGTCATGTGTAGAATGAGCGCGTCCCTAAAGATCACAATGACACATAAGAAAGAATAATTAAATAAAGTTCTAAAATAAAGAAAACATTTTTGGAGCCATACGGACACCTACCTCTCACATGGAGATCACGAACAAAAGGAAGATAGAAAGGCGTGGCTCAAACTTATTAAGAAAGGTGTCACTCGAATTAGAGCAGTAGGGGGTACACAGTGACAGATGTTGACGTTCCACATTTATGTCATGACGCTGTGAACACATCAGGTATTACTGCCACATATATTTTGTGTAATTCTATAATAGTAATAACATATTTACAATAACTAACTTGACCCTGTTACATATGTATGTATATATTTTACATAAATGTGTAAAAATTAAGGCTGTCATGATGGGATAAGCCGAAAGGAAAAGAAGAAGATTCATTCTCTGCTATGGACTCACCTAAGAGAGGATCCAGTTGGGGTGGTTCTGGCATATAGTCTGGATGCCTCAGGGACGGCTCCCTGGCGAGGTGTTCCGGGCATGCCCAGCCAGGAGAAGGCCCTGGGGTAAGCCTAGAACACACTGGAGGGATTATGTCTCACAGCTGCTGTGCGATCGCGTTCGGGTCCGGCTGGGGACCGGAAAGTCTGGACTTGCCCACTGAGACTGCTGCTCCCATGACCTAAACCCAGATGAGCGGACAAAAATGGTATGGAATGGACTGGAACAATCAAATTTTGTGTATAGTTAAATAAGCAACTTAATGGCAGATACGTTTTTTAAATCTAAAAATAAGTAAAAATGTAAAACTCGTTTTCGTTCAAAAAATATTATACAGTTAGAAAATTGTGGCATGTTTAGCGTGAGCGGTGTTATGATACGCCGTTGGGCTAGCTCGGCGCGGCATGGCGAGAACCCCGGGGAAGAAGCGAACAGGACGTAAGTGCAAAAAAGTCTTTAATAGCTGATGAAAAACACAAACAGGTCCATAGGAGAGCGAGGCACAACTGTCATCCAAACTGGTAATGATGGCAAAATGGCACTAACGGCAAACATGACAACATGGCAATAATGCAATAACCCGACAACTAAAAGGTGCACACACCTGAACTTAAATAGCCCCACCAACAAATGAGGAACAGGTGTGTGTAATTAAGGGAAAACTAAAGTGCACGGAAACCACCACAACATAGGAAAATCCCACTAGAACCCAAAACTGTCACGGTAACAACACCCGGATCGTGACAGTACCCCCCCCTTAAGGACGGATTCCAGACGTCCAAGGCGATGGGAAAAAACAAAGAGTCCAAGAGTCACACGAAGATGGGAAGGGCGGTGGGAGGTCAGGTGGTGGGTTGCCGGCGAGACCCCTCCGGGGGTCGGCCGGGACGGAGGCGCGGGCGAGACCGGACCGGACTCCTGGGTGTTGCTGGAAACACTGGAGGGCCCGGCGGCGTGGGAGGCGCCACTGGAGGGCCCGGCGGCGTGGGAGGCGCCACTGGAGGGCCCGGCGGCGTGGGAGGCGCCACTGGAGGGCCCGGCGGCGTGGGAGGCGCCACTGGAAGAGCCGACGCCCTGGGAGGCGCCACTGGAGGGCCCGACGCCCTGGGAGGCGCCACTGGAGGGCCCGACGCCCTGGGAGGCGCCACGGGAGGCGCTGGAGCCGATGCCCTGGGAGGCGCCACGGGAGGCGCTGGAGCCGATGCCCTGGGAGGCGCCACGGGAGGCGCTGGAGCCGATGCCCTGGGAGGCGCCACGGGAGGCGCTGGAGCCGATGCCCTGGGAGGCGCCACGGGAGGCGCTGGAGCCGATGCCCTGGGAGGCGCCACGGGAGGCGCTGGAGCCGATGCCCTGGGAGGCGCCACGGGAGGCGCTGGAGCCGATGCCCTGGGAGGTGCCACGGGAGGCGCTGGAGCCGTTGCCCTGGGAGGCGCCACGGGAGTGGCGAACGGTGGCGTCCTGCTGCGCGACGCGGCTCTCGGCAATGTCCTGGGAGGCACCACGGGAGTGGTGATTGGTGGCGTCCTGCTGCGCGGCGCGGCTCTCGGCAATGTCCTGGGAGGCACCACGGGAGTGGTGATTGGTGGCGTCCTGCTGCGCGGCGCGGCTCTCGGCAATGTCCTGGGAGGCGCCACGGGAGTGGCGAACGGTGGCGTCCCGGCTCTCGGCAGACGCCGCGTGTCCTCCACCATCAGACCGCCTGTAGTAGGCCCCCCTCCGGAAGGCGGTTTCCAGACGCCGTCCTTGACCGTCGCAGGAACCAGGGAAGGGTGGAGGGAGGTTTGGAGGAGGGCTTGCGACTCACCCCGTCGACGTCTCCAGGTCGGTACCGCCGGGTCTCTCCGACGCCGACGGGCCGGCGCGTCTGTGGCAGGTTCAGGCCACACCGACGCTATGGGAACCAGCTTGCCGCCTGGCCCCCACATCATGCCCTCCAGCTCCCTCGGCGAGTACCGGGCCGTCTCCTCTTTCATCGCCGCAAAAAAAATCCTGGCCCATTCGCGTCCGGGGAGCCGTATTGTGGTCGGGTCATTTTGTTACGATACGCCGTTGGGCTAGCTCGGCGCGGCATGGCGAGAACCCCGGGGAAGAAGCGAACAGGACGTCAGGCAGGTAAGTCCAAAAAAGAGTCTTTAATAGCTGATGAAAAACACAAACAGGTCCACAGGAGAGCGAGGCACAACTGTCATCCAAACTGGTAATGATGGCAAAAAGGCAGAAATGCAAAAACAGCACTAACGGCAAACATGACAACATGGCAATAATGCAATGACCCGACAACTAAAGGTGCACACACCTGAACTTAAATAGCCCCACCAACAAATGAGGAACAGGTGTGTGTAATTAAGGGAAAACTAAAGTGCACGGAAACCACCACAACACAGGAAAATCCCACTAGAACCCAAAACTGTCACGGTAACAACACCCGAATCGTGACAAGCGGCACTTTGTCCCACTTTGCTTGACGGTCCTTAAATGCACCACATAACCTTGTCCCACTCTGTGCCAACACACTACTATACATAGTTGTACCCTTTTCTTTCACCTTGTATTTAGTCCCAAATGCTGATACCATGTGGGAATGTATACATGTAAGATTTGATGACCTTATCAAGTGCTAACGTGCATATTTTGTTCCGTACCCAACCTATCTGAAAAGCAACCTGCAGGCTTGTACTGGTGGGTCTGTATTCATTATGTCTTTTTATTTTGACGTTCCTGTTTTTAAAGGTTCGCAGGTCTATGATCGACTTTGTGGTCGTATCATCAGACCTGCGTCCGTATGTTCTGGACAGGCGGGTGAAGAGAGGGGCTGAGCTGTCAACTGACCACCACCTGGTGATGAGTTGGATTAGATGGCGGGGAAGGATGCCGGACAGACCTGGCAGACCCAAACGCGTAGTGAGGGTGTGCTGGGAACGTCTGGCAGAATCTCCCATTCGTCGAGTCTTCAACTCTCATCTCCGGCAGAGCTTCGCCTGCATTTCGAGGGAGGACCGGGATATTGAGTCCGAATGGGCCGTATTCCGTGCCTCTATTGCTGAGGCAGCCAGTTGTGGTTGCGGCCGCAAGGTGGTCGGTGCCAGTCGTGGCGGCAAGCCCCGAACCCGATGGTGGACACCGGGGGTTAGGGCTGCCGTCAAGCTGAAAAAGGAGTCCTATCGAGCATGGATGGCTTGCGGGACTCCCGAAGCAGCTGACAGGTACCGGCAGGCCAAGCGGCACGCGGCTTCGGCGGTGGTCGAGGCAAAAACTCGGGTGTGGGAGGAGTTCGGTGAGGCTATGGAGCACGACTTTCGGTCGGCCTCGAAGAGGTTCTGGCAAACCGTCCGACACCTCAGAAAGGGGAAGCAGCCCCCAGTTCACACTGTTTACAGTGCGGACGGGGGCTTGCTGACCACGACTGTGGATATAGTTGGTCGGTGGAAGGAATACTTCGAGGCCCTTCTCAATCCCACTGACATGCCTTCCATAGAGGAAGCAGAGTCTGAGGATACGTACGTGGACAGTTCTATCACCGTGGCTGAGGTAATTGGGGTAGTCAAATCACTCCCCAGTGGCAAGGCTCCGGGGGTAGACGAGTTCCGCTCAGAATTTCTCAAGGCTCTGGATGTTGGAGGACTGTGTTGGTTGACACGCCTCTACAACATTGCATGGAAGTCAGGAACAGTACCTCTGGACTGGCAGACCGGGGTGGTGGTCCCCATTTTTAAAAAGGGTGACCGGAGGGTGTGTTCCAACTATAGGGGGATCACACTCCTCAGCCTTCCTGGGAAAGTCTACTCCAGGGTGCTGGAGAGAAGGGTACGACCGTTAGTCGAACCTCGGTTAGAGGAGCTGCAATGTGGTTTTCGTCCCGGTCGCGGAACACTGGACCAGCTCTACACCCTTGCAAGGGTACTCGAGGGTATGTGGGAGTTTGCCCAACCAGTCTACATGTGCTTTGTAGACCTGGAAAAGGCATTCGACCGTGTCCCTCGTGGTGTCCTGTGGGGGGTGCTCCGGGAGTACGGGATTGATGGTCCGCTTCTACGTGCCATTCGGTCCTTGTACAATCGAAGCAGGAGCCTGGTTCGCATTGCCAGCAGTAAGTCGAGCTTGTTTCCGGTGAACGTTGGCCTCCGCCAAGGCTGCCCTTTGTCACCGATTCTGTTCATAATCTTCATGGACAGAATTTCTAGGCGCAGTCAAGGTGTTGAGGGAGTCCAGCTTGGTGACCTTAGGATCTCGTCTCTGCTATTTGCAGACGATGTGGTCCTTATGGCCTCATCAGGCTGTGACCTTCAGCGTTTACTGGAGCGGTTTGCAGCTGAGTGTGAAGCTTCTGGGATGAGACTCAGCACCTCCAAATCCGAGGCCATGGTTCTCAGTCGGAAACGGGTGGACTGTACCCTCCGGGTTGGGAGTGAGGTCTTGCCTCAGGTGGAGGAGTTCAAGTATCTCGGGTTCTTGTTCACGAGTGAGGGAAGGTTGGAGCGTGAGATCGACAGACGGATCGGTGCAGCATCTGCAGTAATGCGGTCGCTGTACCGGACCGTCGTGGTGAAGAGAGAGCTGAGCCGGAAGGCAAAGCTCTCTGTTTACCGATCGATCTACGTTCCCACCCTCACCTATGGTCATGAGTTATGGGTCATGACCGAAAGAATGAGATCGCGGATACAAGCGGCGGAAATGAGTTTCCTTCGTAGGGTGGCTGGACTCACCCTAAGAGATAGGGTGAGGAGCTCGGCCATCCGGGAGGAGCTCAGAGTAGAGCCGCTGCTCCTTCACATCGAGAGGAGCCAGTTGAGGTGGCTCGGGCATCTAGTCCGGATGCCTCCCGGGCGCCTCCCTGGTGAGGTGTTTCGGGCATGCCCGGTCGGGAGAAGGCCCCCGGGAAGACCTAGGACACGCTGGAGGGACTATGTCTCACAGCTGGCCTGGGAACGCCTTGGTGTCCTCCCGATGGAGCTGGAAGAGGTCGCTGGGGACCGGGAAGTCTGGACTTCCCTACTGAAGCTGCTGCCCCCGCGACCCGGACCCGGATAAGCGGTGGAAAATGGATGGATGGATGGATGTTTTTAAAGGTATAATAAATAAAAATAAGATAGCTATAATGTATTGTATGTAACTTGATGTCCTAGATGATAATTGACTTTAAATGACTTTGTTGTATTTTTCAAATATCCAAAATATACCAGTATGACTGCGTTTTAACAAGTCGGCTTTCGCCTGCTTTATTTCACGCATGCGCTGACTTTGGCGCAATCTGGCAGAACACAACATGGACAAGCCGGAAGGAAAAGAAGACTGAAAGATTTTGGGAATGTTCGTTTATATACCTCGTTTCCAAACATAACAGAAAAGTCGATTTTTAGCCTCAGTTACCGCTGAAGTTGTTCTCTTGTTCTTCTCACGCAGCAGTCCAGCCTGAGGGAAGTTCCCCTCCCCACTGAAGAACTCCGCTCTGGTTTCCCTTGGACGCGTATGACAAAATAAAAAAATTACCACTTTTAATCTCTAAATCTTAAATTATCAGGACAACTAATTGTATTATGTATTGTTTTGTTTTTGTTTTTTTTAACTCAGCTCTCTTTGGCGCTACAAGTTGTTTGTATTTGTTGTACTTATTTTTAAACGTTGAATCTGTAAAGTAAAAGTAAAACGTCTATGACTTGACACAACTCGCAGACAAAAAGCAATGACTCGACTTAACTTGCTCATTTCTCATAAAGATTGGCTCGGACTTGCTTGTAACTTGAAGGTAAAGACTTGTGACTTTTACATGAGCAACTTACTCCCACCTCGGTGGTTTACTGATGATCTTTCCCAGTGACTAGCTGGCGTGCTAGCTCTTCATCCACATTGACATTAGCCTCCAAATATCTGTCCTTGGCTATGCCTGCCATTGACTAGCATCTTCTACCCAAATTTAGCTCACAGTTCAAAGCAAAAAGCAAAAACATGTAGATATTGCTTGCACCTAAATATAACAATTGTTGGTTGGAACATTCGTATGGCAAGATACCAATGCACAATGAAAAATAAACAATAACATGAACAATGAAAAATACCGGCAGTACTTCAGTACCTTCTCACAGCAAGTCGACGTAATACGAAATCATTCAAATCCATTTTGACGCAAATTAATCGTGCGTCAAAAAACCTGTGCCAAAGTTGTGCCTTTAAAGGAAACTTCGGTTAATGCGTTAACTTTGACCGCCGCAGGTTTGTGCTTGAGAAATATGAAATATGTAGATGCCAATGAAAACTAGCTGCAGTATGAAAAACTGTTTCCTTCCTTATTTTCCTCACAGTGCTACCAACATACAAAATAATACTTGCATTATATGGAGAAATAGCTGGAAGTATTTACAAAGTGAAACATTTATATCAGCGATGACATTGTCCATACATTTGATAAGACCATAGCCTAAATAATAAATCATTTGCACTGACTTGTCACCTGGCCTTAACCTTTCCAAACTCAAAATCGCAGCAGCAGTGGCAGCAGCTCCAATATGCAAAATTACCTTTTTGCTAGTGGCCCGAGGTATTGCGAGCGCGACACTGATGCGCTGGGTGCGAGTGTGTGGTGAAGCTACCTGCATAGTAACAGTGTGGTGTGGCAATGTGTCACTACGCCACTAATGTAGTTATTGAGCGTAACAATTTCCATCCATTCATTTTCTATGCCGCTTATCTTCATTAGGGTTGCGGGTATGCTGGAGCCTATCCCAGCTGGCTTTGGGCGGGAGGCGGGGTACACCCTGCACTGGTCGCCAGTCAATCGCAGGGCAAACATAAAAACATTCACACTCTAATGGACAATATAGAGTCAACAATTACCCAAACATGCATGTTTTTGGAATGTGGGACGAAACAAACGTAACAATATTAACAATAATAATAACAATATGGGGCCACACGGTGGTCGAGTGGTTAGCATGTTGGCCACACAGTCTCAAGCATGTTCTCCCCGTGCGTGTGTGGTATTCCGGTTTTCTCCCACATTCCAAAAACATGCATATTAGCTTTATTGGCCACTCTAAATTGTCCATTAGAGTGTGAATGTTTGTTTGCCTATATGTGCCCTGCGATTGACTGGCAATGCCCCCCTTGCTCCCAAAGCCAGCTGGGATGGACTACCTAGCATACCCATCACCCTAATGAAGATCAGCAGCATCGGAACCAAATTTAAAGTGAAAAAAAATCTGTATTTACACTACTGGTCAAAAGTTTTAGAACACCCCAATTTAATTGTTGATATGGTCTGTCTCTCTTCCATTTTTAATTGCCTTTGTCTTTTGCAGCAACGAGTTCTTTCTGCAGTACAGTACTTTTCAATTGATGCTGTGGTGTAGTACCACAGTGTGTTCCAAACACTACTTTTATGCACATAGAGGACATAGTAAGAACACATGGAATCTCTTTGGGAATTAGTGCACCAACTGTCAAGGCTTGATCCTTCTCCATTTCCTCTGCAGAACAGCTTCAAAATCATAACACATTTCATGTTACCTAGAAAAATGCCTTTTGTGTATAATTCTGAACTATACATTATGTACTGTTATGGGTAACTTTTACTTTTTTGAAACCTCTGGCTGTTCACCATTTACCTTTGAACCATTTCAAACTATTCATAGGACTTCAGCGACTTGATTTGCAGTAAATAACTGGACAAATTGGGGTGTTGTAAACCTTTGACCGCTGGCATGTACTCTATAGGCCACACTTGTCTATAAGCAACAGGTGTCCACATTGTAACTTGGGATATTTACACACAAAAAACATTGCAAACCAACCTACACTCAGTGTTCTCAGGGTTACTCGTTAGCTCCGGTAAGTCATGGGGCACTTTTTGGCAACAGTTCAAAGTTAAACAGCTGGGGTGGTTCAAGCAAAAGCTATGGTAATTCTACACTTGATCAAGCTCACTTATAATTTGTCTGATCAAAATGTGATTGTTGCATAAGACTTCAAAATATGTGCTATTGGCTTCTGTTTCAGCACTTTCAGCATCATAAAAACGGTAGGTTTTTAGCCATAAATTAGCCACATCAATGTATAAGCCACATGGTTTAAAGAGTGTGATAAATGTAGTGGCTTTTAATCGTAATTTTTTAAATGGTAAAGAAATGTGACTTTTTTAACAAAAGTGAATTATTCTCTTGTTATCATTTTAAACAACCTGTATTAACATAAAAATCAATGCCTCGCCAGCCACATGTCACTAAGTCCAACATAGAACCAAAATGCATTAGAGAACACGTTGTAAAAGGTGTCTAGCTTTGTCAATACTGTTGAACAAATGCAAAACCATGCTATTTGAGATGATTGCTTTTACCAGTTTTTGAGTGCCAAAACAAATTATCTTGTAAAACCAGACTTGTTGATACAGCAATAGATAATTTGGTATGTTGTGTATATACACTCCCGATCAGAATATTAAGACCAAAAATTGAAAAATTGCTAGAATTTACTGAGGTATTAAGTAGAGACAAATTACTGACAAATGTACACACGGTCATTATTGTTCAGATTTGAGAAGGGCCCTGCCTTGTAATTATCCATTCATTATATTGTACTAGAAAATAAAGTGTACTTTCAGGTGATGGAACGCTGGTGTCTCCTTGCACAGAGATAAAATGAAGCGTCGTAATGTTAAATACAGACTGAAAGTGTCTAATAATCACTGCTGTAGCTATTAGGAAGGGGAAAAAAGTGGACACATCACTGCCAAATTTACTGTTTTTATTTCTCAACCAAAAAGCACCTATGAATAGATCCATGCCAATAATTCCACCCTCTATCGTTTAAAATTGAAATTACCTGCATATTTTAGTCAAAACTTGTGTAACGGGTGCCAGCCAGTGTGGCTTTGCGAATGAATGTTGGTAAACCTCACTCCCTGACACCTTAATAATTGCACTGGACCGCTGAACCAGGTGGGTTACACTTGCAGCATAATATAACATTTTAGTGTAGCACATCCACCAGGTTGGTGGATTTACTCACCATTTGATTTAGTCAACATTTTTAAAGGTGCATCCCTGCAGGGCTTTGCGCATACATGAGCTCCACTCCCAACATGAGCTTTATTTTCCCTACACTACCTAGCTGCAATAACCATTTTGGTCATTGTTGATTTAATCCACTGGTGGAATGAAGACTCTCAATTGGATGACTGGAGGATTGTCATGAAACCAATCAGTGACCTGTCATGCTCCGTGAATGGCAGCATTGTCAACTTGGAATTAATCCAATTTTGTTTCTCCTGGATAGAAGTCATCTCAGGTTAAAGGTGATCACACACAACAGCTTGCTATTGATTTGCTGTAACCTCCCTGGAAAAAACATCTATTTTCTTACCCTTTATCTGTATATGAAGTACATGCACCCTTGTTCCGAGGAAACGTTCTGATACTTTTTTGTGAAAGTCAAAGCACCAGCTAGTGAGGTTGGGTATAGAACCCTCTATATTGGCGGTCAAATTCATTCACAAAAACATTTTGCCTCCTATCTTTGACTTATTTGTGAATCTAGCTCTAGCCGTAAATGCTGTTTTTGTGTTTAAAAAAAACAAAACAAAAAACATGCTGACTTTTCTTCTGTGCACTTTTCTTCCTGCACGTCGGACCCCTTCAGGCGACATCGGTACTGCAAGTGCTTTCTGTATGATACATTTATTGTCCAATCAGCAACACTATTGATGCCACACTTTCATTAGAGACAAGCTGTGAAAAGTCATGGCATATGTTTCTGTAAAATTATATTATTGGCGACATGCTAACAAACTAACTGGGCGGCACCAGTGAACCAACTCAGTCTGCACTGAGACAGTAGGTGGGGCTTGAGCATTAACCCCAGAAGCGACTTTCGCAGTGGCTTTAGGTTTCTGCCCTGTATTTGATCTAGAAATGTGCAAATTCCTTGAATTTTGATGTTTTTACTAGGACTCAGTAGCTGCACCATTCTTGTTTTGGGGTGGAACGTTACACTAAAATGTAATTTCGGTTCGGTTCAGTTTCTTGAAGGGCTCGGTTCGGTAAATTTTTGGTAAAAAAAAAAAGGCAAAAAAATAACATCAAATGCTTTTATAAAAAAAATGCAAACAATACATATATTTTTCAATTAAAAAAGACTAATTTCGGTGATATTTCAAATAACTTAGACTGTGACTTTTTTTAAAAGAAAAATATTAATCTTTTGCCTTTAAAAATGTGAAAATATGTATAAAACTATAAATTAACAAGTTAAAACTGTAAACACTTTTTAGGACTTGTGTCTTGCTTGTTGCAAATGTTGCAAAAAGACTGGTCTTGACTTTGACTTGATGTTCTTGACTTGAGACTTAACTCAGACTTGAGCTAATGGACTCGAAATGTCTTGTTTTTTTTGTAACGCTTTGTTGTATTTTTCAAATATCCAATATAACTATGACTCCGTCGGCTTTCGGCAGCTTTATTTTACGCATGCGCTCAATTCGGCGCAATTCGGAAGAACACAACATGGATAAGCCGGTATGAAGACAGAAAGATTTTGGGAATGTTTGTTTATATACCTTGTTTCCAAACACTGAAACAGAGAATGTCGTTGTTTTTATTCTTCCTCTTTCTGTCGAAGAGCCTCAGTTAGGGCTGTTCTCCTCACGTAGCAGTCCATCCTTTTCAAATCAGTTGAGTTCCTTCTTGTTTGGTCAGCTATCATGTAGCCTGGTCTGGCCTTAATATTTGTTTGACTGTTTTATCATAGTTTTTGCCAATGTTGTGTGTGTGTATTTGTTTGTGTGTGTTCTAATAGTTGAAAAGTTAGAAAAAAAAATCGTGATGTAACCTTTGACCCAGGTCAAGAGTCACACAAGTCCCCTGTGTTTATAGCTGTCTCGGTGAATGCCTGTTAAATGAAGCATTAGAATCATCAAGATTTTGAGAATTAAGTCGTAAATTGACGACAATAACATTGTATATGTACGAGAAAAGATGGTCATGTTACGCGAGTAAAAACGTAACTTTATGGGAGTAGAAGTCGTTACTTCATTTCATAGGCATTGCCTGAGCCCGCTATGAACAGGGGAGTCTCATGCGGAGGGGCGGGGTACTAGCGTGTAGCGGTGAGACGACGCTAGCCCAAGCTAACCTGGTTGTTACCAACTGCTCTGTTTTGCTGTCCCGTTATAAATAAAAGCTTGTCTGAAGCCAGAGGGAAGTTTCCTTCCTTGTCTGAGACAGCTATGAAAAGTTAGCTTTATGTGGAGGAGCTGAAGGGTAACGGTGAAATTATGCTAATCATAATGCTAACTCAAGCTAACCTGTTTGTACCCAACTGTTCTGTTTTGCTGCTGTTTTAAATAAAAGCTTGTCTGAAGCCAGAAGGAAGTTCCGTCCCCACTTAACAACTATGCTCTACTTTCCCTCGGATGCGTATTATACAATGACACATAAAATTACCACTTTAAATAGCTTAATATTACGACTTTGAATCTCAAAATCTTAAGTTATCAGGACAACTAACTTTATTTGTTATTTCATTTACTGTATTTGGGTTTTTTTTTGTAACTCAGCTCTGTTTGGTTCTACAGGTTGTTTGTGTTTGTTGTACTTAGTTTTTAAATTTGAATCAGTAAAGCTGGTCTAAGTAAAACATGTATGACTTGACAAAACTTGCAGAAGAAAAGCAGTGACTCGACTTGACTTGCTTGGTTTTTATACAGATTGACTCGGACTTGCTTGTAACTTGAAGGTAAAGACTTGGTGCTTACTTGTGACTTGTACATGAGTGACTTACTCCCACCTCTGCTTAGCAGCAACAGCCTGAATATGGCAAATGTAACTATTCAAGTTTTGGCCTAAAAAATTAACTTAACCACATTTCTGCAGAAAGCAAGGTGTACGGTGGTTGCAGGGACAATATCTCCAGCAGTGGAGCAAACCTGCTCACTAGCAACAGAGGTAGTGAGCTGAAGCGATCGTTGTTTGCGCTAAGCTGCTTTTCTTTCTTGTAACATTCACTGCCAGATGATAGCGGTTTAAGTGCGCTAACATGTTAAATGTGTTTCCTGCAGCAAACCCGATCTCTGTGGAACAATGTCCACACACAACTTCGGATGTCTTGCCTTTGTCCATCCACAATTTTAAGAGGGAAGCCAAAGTGTTCCCAAACAGGCGAGCAGAGTGAGATTCCAGCTCAGCCTTCTGGGTGGTTTTTGCTATGATGAGAGCTACTAACGTTCCTCCCGCTCAGTCAGTAGTGCCCGACACTTAGAAGTGTCCATGCGGAAACTTGGCCAGGACTTCTGTTCCACGCAGAGCGCTTAGATCACTCAAGTAATAAATTTTAAGAGAAAAATAGCATAAAATATGACCGAAGCGGTATGGAAGTGGACCGAACCGAACATGCAAAACTAAAATGGTTCAATACATACATGTGAACCGTTACACCCCTATTTTTCGTTAATCACCTCAAAACTTGTTTTGGACATGCTTTATGCCAGTGTTTCCAGTAGGCTAGTGGGAATCTCACTTCAGGTGGTCACCATGGTTTCACAGAGGTCATCCAATGTCTTTAACTATGTCCATTTTTGTAAACTTCCCTTGTCATCTATCCCCAAATTTTATTTAGATCAGGGAAAAGCACAAGATGGTCCAAAAGAGTGAAGAAGTCCTTGTCAGGCGAGCAAAGTGAACTGCATTGTTATGCTGTTGAAAAACTCAGTTACTATCACACGGACGGGGATCTTCAGTTTATTGTTTGACACTCCTACACAATCTGAGGCCCACAGTGAATTTTGTAAATTGTGTTTTTTTTTCTTATCAGACTATAATACTTTATATTTTTCAATGTCACATGTTCAGTGCATTCATGCAAATTTCAAATGGGCGTTTTTTTGTGATTGAAAAAGCCAAGGTTTCTGAAAAATTTTTTGTTCCTAAAAGCCCTTAAATGCACAACCTTCACTTGGACTGAGAATTGTCCCGTTTCTTGACCGACAGCCAATCAAACACTGCAGCTCAGGGCCAGTGAAAGTTTTTGAGTCTATCACTTGATTTTTTCTGCTGGCCCTGGATACATGGACTCAAAATCACAAGCGGGAGTCTTGTTGCCAGATGTGGAGGGGGAGGACGACTGCAGCCATGAGTCGAGTACATCAAAAAAACAAGAAAAAGAGGAAAATATACGGGAGTGCTAGATGCAAGACTTTAGGAAGTTAAGACAGACAGAAATGAAGATGCAGAGTCAGGAGATACAGGAGTGTACTGCAGCACAACCAGATTTGTCACAGATTCAACATGTACAATCGCAGAATGACAGTCTCATCGAAAAGATCAGAGGGGTTCATGGGGATGTCATAAACCTAAACCTAAACCAAAGCTCTAAAAGAAGAAATCGAGAAGTTGCAAGATAAAAATGTTGCGTTGTGTGCTGCTCTTAAAGAGGTTAAAAACCCTACGGCAGATAATAAAGCACCACGCACTGATACACAAGGCTTTGCAGGATAATATAACGCCAATATTGGAAGAAAATGCTGCCTTGCGCACTGCTCTCAAGGAGACATTAATGCTCTACAGGATGATATCAGGACACTATTGTAGGATAATGTCGCCTGGTGCACCACTCTGGAGGAAGAAAAAGAAGCAAAAGATAACATCTTTGAGCAAATGAAAACTATATTGGAGGAGATGGATCAGAATTCACGATTGAACTATGTGATCCTCACAGGGCTCAGAATTACACCTGGGTCAAAAGATAGGGAAGCTCATGACAGAGGAGATGCAGATGGAATGAATGTTTCTTCAGCAAAGCAACAGATTGTCAGTTTCCTACAATCAAAGGAGGTGGATATCGATATCAACACTTTTGATACTTGCATCCCACTGTATGGCAGAAACAACACCACACCTGTCATCATCAAGTTCACCACCAGGGAATTCAAAACTGCACCGCTGAAACAGAGAAAGAACTTGAAAGGCACAAACGTCTACTTAAATGAGCATCCGACAAAACGCCACGCTGACATTGCCAAAAAAGCACGAGACTTGAGGAAGCAGGGAAAGATACAAAAGTACTTGGAGCACCAACAGAAAAATATAGATCAAGCTACGCGGAGGTCCCGGAGAGGCAGGACTGCTGGTTGTCAAATATATCAACAATCTGGATACATACTAAACATCATATGATCATGACAACCAGGATAATACAATGTACAAAAACAGTAAGATTACATTCAATAATATGAACATTGTTTTTAACGTTGAAAGGGCACGCTCAACAAAGTATTAAAATCAGGAACTCAAGTACTTCCATTTAATGACACTCATAGTACAACACCAAGACAGCAAGATGTTGATCCGGAAACCAACAGGGGAAGAGGGAAGGAAAGAGGAGAAAAAGAAAAATATGATATATGCATGTATGTATGTAATATATATATGTATGTATACATATGAATGTCGGTGTGTATGCATGTATATACACAGTATGTATTAGCAAGTCATGTGAGAAGGGAGTAGGATTAAATAAGATCTGCTTCTTCCTAGTCCATTTCGGACATGTAGTAGTGAGGAATGTAACATTAATAATTATTTGTACAATGTATGCATGTTCCAAACAAATTCAACCATACCAAACTTTTAAGACACAAAAACTGCCACAAGGCTGCAGAACTGCATTTGATAAGAGCTCGGCACAACTCTTTTGCATGTAATAATACACTCGACACTAAGGAGAAAGTGGAAGGATGGGGAGGAGTGTAGCGTGTAGAAGGTTATGCATTGTAGGGAAATTTTAACGCATGCACACACACTGTCGCACATGCGTGCACACACACGCTTCAGTTCCAAATGTGAACATTGTTAATATTGGTGTTATTTTTGTAAGTAAGTTATTTTGATGTAAAACAACTATTTTTCGTGTTGTTTATGGTGTGGTGTAGTGGTGGTTTGGATATTTTGGCTAAATATTTATGGCCAAATTTGTGCTTGAAATGAAAGCTGGTTTTCTCTCTTTTTGTTTTTTGTTTAGAACTGATATTTTCCTGAAACTTCTACTCTACTACTACATCATCTACTCTCTGAAGCTTCTACTGCTGATTACTGAGCAGAGCAGAAAAAGGTAGAAAGTAACTTTTTCTGATGGAAGACGCAAGTCTAATCCATCCATGTTTTATATAGCCTTAGACGCAATATTCTGTGTGCTCCAAACAATAAGTCAAAATTGTTTTAAATGGCTGGTTAAGATTAAAATTTAAATTTTGATCTGGATTGTACAGTATATATGTATGTATGCATACATATATACTGTATGTGTGTATGCATGTATATACACAGTATGTATGTACTGTACGTGTATATATGTATGTAGGTGGGACACCTACAATTAGTAGTCACGAATATTGATTTGGTTATGAGAATACAATTGAATATTCAGTGGCCTTATATTTTATTATTATTTAATGTATATTCTTAAGTAGGTCATGTTGTGTTAAGTAAACGAAGGGCCATACTAGGAGGATTATTTCGCCACGTCAGCAGGGGGAGTATCACTTTAAGAAAGTAGGGAGTGGTTGACGCCCCTTTTCTCATACTGGCTTCATACTGGCATGAGAACGCAATCAACCACAGCGTGTCTTCCTTTTATTATGCCAAACAGACACACACCTTTAAAACGTACACTGGGACCAGGCTACTCAGTGCGAGGCCTGTAACATAGGCGTGTATGTATTAGCAAATCATGTGAGGAGGGGGAAGAACTAAATAAGCTGTGCTTCTTCCTGCTCCTTTTCAGACATGTGGAACTGTGTAACTGTGTAACATGAATAATTTCTTGTACAACGTATGTATGTTCCATACAAACCTAACCATAACCATACCTGAGCCATTGTTTTCTATCTTCCTGCAATAACTTTATTCACAGCCCTGTCAGTTATAGTCCTAAAAAGGAATTCAAAACAGGTCTGGCTGTGTTGCGTAACATGTTTGCTTGGATCTAAAATGTTGCACTTTTCGTTTCTTTATTTTTTTAAGAGCTAACAAGCATCTGTGGCTTTACAGGGGTCCGGCTGTTAGGCTTTCCTGGCGACAGTGACGAGCTGTGCTGACTCATTTTACCTCCCCTTGCAGTTCACCAGCTTAATTCTGCATTAAATCCACTGCAAGCTGGCCTGTCAGACTCACGAGTCTGTCTCTCTTTTTGCAGTTGTCTTCAACTTACTGTAGTGTTGGTGTCTTATTCATGGATTTAAATCAAATAAATGCAATATTCCAAGGAAGTATTTGCCTGGCAGGATTGTGGATCATACCAGTGGTGATAGTATCTTTCCTATGATAGCATAGTGAAAAACAGTAGGGCATTCAAAGACAGTCCATAAAGGCTTCATTGAAGCTTCTGGCAAACACCCGCCATAGGCCCCCAAAGTGCACCTGCCACAGCCGAGTGGAGCAGTGTAGAACCAGAGAGGGAGCAATATAGAGGAAAGCAGAAGGAAATGGCTGGAAAGGTAGCCAGTGGGGATGGAAAGGGAGGTTTGTGTGTGATGAGGGCTTATGGTTGTGCATGAATTTCTCAGTGGCCATTAGCCAGCGGACAGTAATTTACACAGCATGACTTGTTAGGCTACTGGGTGATGCAAAGATGATGTGCACAGAGGAGTAGGGAAGGGGTTGGCAACTGGAGGAACATGCACCAAGTCCATACTTTTGCTAAGTAAAATTATCATTTTATCTTTTTTCTGCAACACTTCCATAAGTACCACAGACAAAACATTTTTGGCTTCAAAGTTTAGTCCATGACAACAAATTAAATGCAAGGTCACACCAATGTCAAACATGAAAATCAGTGGCGTTTTCTTGTTTCCAATTTTCATCCAGTTCATAGGTTTTGGTGGCAACTGTCATTTACGATTAAGAGCTACCCGAAATTCACTTGGCCAAAAATCCAATTACAAAAAAGCCCATCAAGTCAAGGCCTTCTCTTGGCTTCTCCAGATCTAAAGCTTTTGTCAATATGGCGTCATTAGATGATGTAAGATTCCAAAATCTAGGATTTTTTGTTTTTTTTTTCATGGAAAAGGTAACAAGATATAAAATACTCTTTTTGAATAAGTTTAAAAAATGTGTATAATCGTGACACGCACAAAACTTGTATTAACTGTACAGGTAATGTTTAAGTAGAGACGTTCCAATCAATCGACTACCTATCAGTGTCAGCCGATTTCTGTGGAATTGCACATGATAGGCATATGTCGATCAATGCCTTTTAATTCTGATCACAAAAACAGACCACCTATGGCTTGTACCACGGCAGCCTACACGCACAAAACTTGTATTAACTGTACAGGTAATGTTTAAGTAGAGACGTTCCAATCAATCGACTACCTATCAGTGTCAGCCGATTTCTGTGGAATTGCACATGATAGGCATATGTCGATCAATGCCTTTTAATTCTGATCACAAAAACAGACCACCTATGGCTTGTACCACGGCAGCCTGCAGATAACCATGTGTGCAGTGTAGTGCCTTGCTCTAATGTCTTGAGTAGTGTCCCGCCCCCCTATTTTCCTTCACATTGTACAGTCGTGTGGCGGCAAACTAAAAAAAACTTGTGGCATGTAAGTAGCCTACTACACGCACACATTCCGTGTAGTAGGCTACTTACATGCCATTTGTGGAGGCACGATAAGGTGCTAAAGGAAATCGCCAAATGGGTAAAACAACAGCGATTTAACAAGTAGGCCCAACCGTCTAAAGCAATAACCTTTGTGAGGTAAGGGGGGAAGGGTTGCAAGACCACCACGTTGGCCAAGGACCCACATTTTATCTTACAGTGTGCCTTTGACTGCGAGCTGAGTGTGAACCTGAAGAGGAGGATTGTCTTCCCACAGGACGTAGCAGTGACCCCGCTCTGACCAGACATGTTCCAGTTGTCTAGGAGCACAAAAACCATCATAGTTGCAGATCCCTGGCAAGAGAGGGTATCCACGTCCCACTAGCTGAAGAAATCCAAATACCAAGACCTGATCAATGAAGTGGTTTTCAAAGGGTGGGCATGCGACCATCTTCCCCATCAAAGTCGGCTGCCGCGGGTTTCCTGCAAAATCTGTGCGATACTTCCTCCAAGGGGTTGGGCTGGAACCAAAACAGCTGAAGATAGCCACCAGGGACATAGCCGCAGCAGCCGAGTCCAGCTTAAAATGGCTGTGGCTGAGGAGAGCCCACAGTTGGAACCCCTCTGCAGGTGAAGCCTAGTCAGTCTTCGACGCCCCACTCAGGCGATGAGTAAATGTTAAGGGGCGAAACACCTGAAACCTGAGATACCTGCTGACGATGCAGAGGGGCTCTCAACAATGTGGATGCTCCAAAGAATACCCAATTGGAAGAAGATCTGCATAACCATATGTAGTGTAGTTCCTGCGGTTGCAGTTTGTGGCAAAGCATCTGTTTACTTCACCGATTTTTTGTCCTTTTCTTTCATTACTGAATCAGCTGTCTACAAACCCTATCTATCAATATAACTAAGCTTTTCGTTACCTATTAGAAAAAGATAACATGCTGATACAAGCAGAATAGAGATAGGATTAAAAAAGCTCTGCTTTCTACTCTTTTTCAGACATTAAGGCAATTTTAATTGGAAGACTTTAAAGGAAGGCTCAAAGTAGCTAATTTTGCATAAAACTGTTACTGTTGATATCCTCTGATGAGAAACAATTTGATAAATATATAAAGGGGGGAAATTTCATTGAGAAACTGCATTGCCTGCTGTTGATTCACCACAAGGTCTCAGAACATTCAATTAAAAAATGTCTCCTGCCTCTAAACCACTCATTATAAAACAACTATTCTTGACATTTTGAAAGCACAGCAAAAAAAAAAAAAAAACACCATCCAACCAGGGGGCTCATTAGCCATGTCAAGATATTTAATTGCTCCCACAGCAATAGAAATTATTTTGTTGTTTGTTTTACAAAAGGATGCCTGTGCAGAGTCCAAACTAGGCAAAATGTGGTAATTGATGTGCAGCTAAAATACAATAAATCCTTTAATTGGTGTGTTCCATTTGGCTGGAACTTCAAGGCACAGCAAGGTGACAGGAGAGAAGAGGCTTGCTATTAAGGCTTGAACTTTGTATGGTAGGGCACTTGGTGTAATCAATCAACCTTGGCTGTATCGAGGTCGCAAGGAGGTTAAATTTGTGGCAGATGTATCTGAAAGCCGCTAAAAGATTTCCTAAAAAAAGAGCAATGTAGTCAGTTGCCTTTGACCTTACATTTTCTTAACTCTTTAAATGCTACAATTTAACGTTAAAAAAACCCAAAATTTGTTAAATAACTGTTAATGTTGTTATAATAAATAATGTTGTAATAAATGTAAATGTTAATGCATGAGTGTGGAATGCACTTTGCATCTATTTATATACATTCTGTCAGTTTTTTTAACTCCTGTATTTATTTACATTTGATTTTTATTCATTTTTTATATATTTTAATTTAATATATTATATATATATATATATATATACTATATATTAATATTATTATAATTATATATTATCATATATATATATATTTATATATATACTTTTTCTTTCAGCACTTTTCAAGTGTCTCGAAATCTTGATAATTAGTTAGGGAAGGCTGGAGCAATCTTCCCTCTAATTTTCCAAGCATCTGAGCAAAAACCACTTGAGCATTCATTGGATCTCTGTAAGCATTATCAGACTATATTGTGCACACTGTAGTATCACACCTGTCCAAAACCTGAGAACTTCTATTCTGTCATTTTGTATGACTGGTTTCAACTGACGACAAGGAGGATTCCACAATGTAGCTTTCTTTATACTCAACCTCAGACGAAACAAGCCAAAATCTTATACAATTAACCACCTGAACCTCCTCTTGTAATTATATTGTTTCATTTTCTTTTACCATTAGTAATGGGGTAGTGGGCTAGCGATGCAAAACAGCGGCATCTACTATGTAACACACTGCTAATGAATTGATTGGGTGGGTAAGTAAATACGTACGAACGGGATCTCATCAGCTTGGCCTAGCCCGAAGAAGCCACACGGGAACTCCCCCCCGCAGACCCACCACCTGCAGGGTCAAGCATAAAGGTCCGGTGCTTTGTGATTTGGGCAGTGGTCGATGGCGGGTGTCCGGGCGACCTGGTCTTCGGTGGCTAAATCTGGTTCTTGGGACATGGAATGTCACTTCTCTGGTGGGGAAGCAGCCTGAGCTTGTGGAGGAGGTGGAGAGATTCCAACTAGATATAGTCGGACTCACCTCAACCCACAGTTTGGGCTCTGGAACCAAATTCCTAGAGAGGGGCTGGACCTTGTTCTTCTCTGGAGTTGCTGCAGGGGAGAGGCAGCTAGCTGGTGTGGGCTTATTGTTAGCCCCCCGGCTTTGTGCCTCTGTGTTGAAGTCATCCCCAGTAAACGAGAGGGTTATTTCCCTACGCCTTAGGGCTGGGGAAAGGGTCCTGACTGTGGTTTGTGCGTATGCGCTGAACGGCAGTTCAGAGTACCCAGCCTTCTTGGAGTCTATCAGAGGGGTTCTGGAGAGCACCCCAGCTGGTGACACCATAGTTCTGCTGGGAGACTTCAACGCCCATGTGGGCAATGACAGTGTGACTTGGAGGGGCGTGGTTGGGAGGAACGGCCTCCCTGACCTGAACCCGTGCGGTGTGTTGTTGGTGGACTTCTGTGCGAATTACAGTTTGTCCATGTACAAACACCGTATTCCGGGCCTCTATTGGTGAGGCAGCCAGTTGTAGTTGCGGCCGCAAGGTGGTCGGTGCCAGTCGTGGTGGAAAGCCCAGAACCTGATGGTGGACACCGAGGGATTACACTCCTCAGCCTCCCTGGGAAAGTCTACTTTAGGGTGCTGTAGAGAAGGGCACGACCGTTAGTCGAACCTCGGTTACAGGAGCTGCAATGTGGTTTTCGTCCCGGTCGCGGAACGCTGGACCAGCTCTACACCCTTGCAAGGGTCCTGGAGGGTATGTGGGAGTTTGCCCAACCAGTCTACATTTGCTTTGTAGACCGGGAAAAGGCATTCGACCGTGTCCCTCGTGGTGTCCTGTGGGGGGTGCTCCAGGAGTACGGGATTGGTGGCCCGCTACTACGTGCCAACGAATCTGTTCATATTCTTCATGGACAGAATTTCTTGTTGCAGTCAAGGTGTTGAGGGAGTCCAGCTTGTTGACCTTAGGATCTTGTCTCTGCTATTTGCAGACGATGTGGTCCTTATGGCCCCATCAGGCTGTGACCTTCAGCGTTTACTGGAGCGGTTTGCATCTGAGTGTGAAGCTTCTGGGATGAGACTCAACACCTCCAAATCCGAGGCCATGGTTCTCAGTCGGAAACGAGTGGACTGTTCCCTCCAGGTTGGGAGTGAGGTCTTGCCTAAGGTGGAGGAGTTTAAGTATCTCGGTTCTTGTTCACGAGTGAGGGAAGGTTGGAGCGTGAGATCGACAGACGTATTGGTGCAGCATTTGCAGTAATGCGGGCGCTGTACCGGACCGTCGTGGTGAAGAGAGAGCTGAGCCGGAAGGCAAAGCTCTCTGTTTACATATCGATCTACGTTCAAACCCTCACCTATGGTCATGAGTTATGGGTCATGACCGAAAGAATGAGATCGCGGATACAAGCGGTGGAAATGAGTTTCCTTCGTAGGGTGGCTGGACTTACCCTAAGGGATAGGGTGAGAAGCTCGGCCATCCGGGAGGAGCTCAGAGTAGAGCCGCTGCTCCTTCACATCGAGAGGAGCCAGTTGAGGTGGCTCGGGCATCTAGTTCGGATGCCTCCCGGGCGCCTCCCTGGTGAGGTGTTTCGGGCATGCCCAGTCGGGAGAAGGCCCCCAGAAAGACCTAGGACACGCTGGAGAGACTATGTCTCACAGCTGGCCTGGGAACGCCTTAGTGTCCTCCCGGTGGAGCTGGAAGAGGTCGCTGGGGACCGGGAAGTCTGGACTTCCCTACTGAAGCTGCTGCCCCCGCGACCCGGACCCGAAAAGCGGAGGAAAATGGATGGATGTACCGGACTCTTGTGGTGAAGAGAGAGCTGAGACAGCAGGAAAACCTCTTGATTTACAAGTCCAGCTATGTTCCTTCCTTAACCTAAGGTCACAAGCTTTGAGTGTTGACCAAAAGAGCACAATCGCAGACAAAACCGTTCAGAATTAATATAGGGTGGCTGGACTCCCCCTAAGGCAGGTGTCGGCAACACGCAGCTCTGGAGCCACATGCAGATCTTCAGCCTCCTTGTTGCGGCTCCCTTCGCTAAGCGTGTTGTTTTTTTTAAACACCAAAGTAGAGGAAATGTGCGTTTTTTAAAAGAATATGAAATATCTGACAAGCCACCAAGTCCGTGAAAGCATCTAGAGCCATTTTGTCTCCTCTACTAGACAACCAAAAATTTCAGGAGCCACAAAACATTACAGAACTTACAAACTTTTAAAAATTGTAATATTTTGTATTGTTACCTGTTAGAACCACACCATTCAACTAACAAAAGAGCAGCTACACGAGAAGACCTACTCTGAGCTAATTTAAACACTGAACTGATTTGTGTAAAATACAAAAAAAATGTGGCCAACTTTAAGATAAAAAAGTCAATCAGAGTTCATAGATCTGCACATAAGTGTTGTTTGTTTAATACTGATTATTTCTGCACTGAATTGTCATCAATAACCATTCTATTGATACTGTTCTTGACTGTCTTTGCAAAGTGAGACATTCTTTTATTTTCATAATAATTTCCTGTTTATTTTTTTAGTTAGGAGAATATATGCTCTGATTTCTTTTATGACCAATTATTTCATGTATTCTAACTGTGAATGTATTTTATTTTTATAAATTTAAAATTTTATAAATTATTATAAATTATTATAAATTATAATTTATATATTCTTTATTTATTATCCATCCATCCATTTTCTTCCGCTTATTCGAGGTCGGGTCGTCGAGGTTTGCCTTTTGGCTCAGCTCTCTCTTCACCACGACAGATCGGTGCAGAGTCCGCATTACTGCAGACGCCGCACCAATCCGCCTGTCTATCTCACATTTCATCCTTCCCTCAATCGTGAACAAGACCCCGAGGTACTTCCTCCACTTGAGGCAAGACCTCATCCCCAACCCGGAGATGGCACTCCACCCTTTTCCGTGCGAGAACCATTGACTCAGACTTGGAGGTGCTGATTCTCATCCCAGCCGCTTAACACTCAGCTGCGAACCGATCCAGTGAGAGTTGAAGGTCACTGCTCGATGAAGCCAACAGGACCACATCATCTGCAAAAAGCAGAGACCGAATCCTGCAGCCACCAAACTGAAACTTCTCAACGCCCCGGCTGCGCCTAGAAATTCTGTCCATGAAAGTAGTGAACAGAATTGGTGACAAAGAGCAGCCCTGGCGGAATCCAACCCTCACTGGAAACGGGTCCGACTTATTGCCGGAAAAGCGAACCAAACACTGACACCGGTCGTACAGGGAACGAGATGCCTGGATTAGGTGGTCCAATACCCCATAATCCCGCAGCACTCCCCACAGCATTCTCCGAGGAACACGGTAAAATGCCTTCTCCAAGTGCACAAAACACATGTAGACTGGTTAGGCAAACTCCCATGCACCCTGAAGGACCCTGCTGAGAGTATAGAGCTGGTCCACAGTTTCACGACCAGGACGAAAACCACACTGCTCCTCCTGAATCCAATATTCGACTATCCCAAAATTCTCCTCTCCAGAACCCCTGAATAGAACTTACCGAGAAGGCTGAGGAGTGTGATCCCACGATAGTTAGAACACAGTCTCCGGTCCCCCATTTTGAAAATCGGGACCACACCCCGGTCTGCCAGTCCAGGGGCACCGACCCCGATGTCCACGCAATGCTGCAGAAAAACATCGCCCACTCTCACTCAATGTCCGGTGCCTCTTTCGGAACTTGCTCAAAGCTCTCCCGCAGGTAGGAGTTGAATCTCCTTCTGACAGGAGACTCTGCCAAACGTTCCCAGCAGACCCTCACAACGCGTTTGGGTCTGCCAGGTCTGACCGGCATTCTCCACCACCATCGGAACCAACTAACCACCAGGTGGTGATCGTTTGACAGCTCCGCCCCTCTCTTCACCCGAGTGTCAAAAACATGTGGCCACAAGTCCGACAACACAACCACAAACTGTCAATCATCGAACTGCGGCCCAGGGTGTCCTGGTGCCAAGTGCACATGTGGACACCCTTATGCTTAAAAAGTGGTATTCGTCATAGACAATCTGTGATGAGCACAGAAGTCCAATAACAAAACATTGCTCAGGTTAAGATCAGGGGGGCCGTTCCTCCCAATCACACCTCTCCAGGTCTCACTGTCGCAGCCAACATGAGCGTTGAAGTCACCCAGCAGAACATAGGAATCCCCTGAGGGAACACTCTCTAGTACTTCCTCTGAGGACTCCAAAAAGGGCGGGTATTCTGAACTGCTGTTTGGTGCATAAGCACAAACAACAGTCTGGACCCGTCCCCCCACCCGAATGCGTAGGGAAACTACCCTCTCGCTTACCGGGCTAACTCCAACGTGCAGGCTTGGAGCCGGGGGGCAACAAGAATTGCCACCCCTGCCCGTCGCCTCTCATTGCTGGCAACACCAGAGTGGAATGAAGTCCAGCCCCTCTCGAGAGGACTAGTTCCAGAACCCTTGCTGTGCGTCGAGGTGAGTCCAACTATATCTAGCCGGAATTTCTTCACCTCACGCACCAGCTCAGGCTCCTTCCCCGCTAGAGAGGTGACATTCCACGTACAAACAACTAGCTTCTGTAGCCGAGGATCGGACCACCAAGGCTTCCGCCTACGGCCGCTACCCAGCTCACTTGGCACCTGACCCCTTTGGCCCCTCCTACGAGTGGTGAGCTCATGGGAGGGGGGACCCACGTTACCTTTTCGGGCTGTTCCCGACCGGGCCCCATGGGTGCAGGCCCGGCCACCAGACGCCCGCCATCGTGCCCCACCTCCAGCCCTGGCTTGGTCCCCCTCTGGAGTGGCGTTCGGGCGAGGGAAAACGAAGTCCAATGTTTTTAAACATCATCAGGGTCTTTTGAGCCACTCTCTGTCTGGTCCATCCACTAGGACCTGTTTGTCGTGGGTGACCCTACCAGGGGCATGACACCCCCCGACAACTTAGCTCCTAGGATCATTAGGACACGCAAACTCAGCCGTATTGGTCTGTGCCATACGGTGAGAGTGTTTTCTTTGAAGATACCGCCACGTGCTGCTCCCAGAGATCTCTGTCTTTGCAGAGGATGCGTGTGCGTGGACTGTAATTGAAGGTGCATGCAGCCAGAGGGCAGTACTGCTTGTTTAGAGCCAATGTGTAAGTAAAGAAGGATTAGAGGAAGAATTACATTCAGGAAGTGTTTCCAAGATTTGCACACAGACTTTGAATTAATCACGCCGCACTAACATTACCATAGTAGCATTTTTAGCTGTTTTAACTTGAAGACACATTTATACTATTATGCTAGGTGATAGATAAATGACAAAGATGCCAGCATGCTAATATTAGCATAGTAGCATTTGTAGTCGTTTTCATAGATAAAAACATTAAAACACACACTGCAGCAGATGTGTGTGTGTGTGTGTGTGTAATGATGAGCCAATCGCGAGCGTCAAGAGCATCGCGCCAACACAAAGTGCTCAAATTGTTGGCCAATTTATTGCTTTGCAGTGGTAGTGGTCTGAGCCATAAGGTGAAGGCGTTTTCTTTGAAGATTCTTTCAGGCGCTATCCAAAGCTGCCTGTCCCCTTCTAAGAAGATTTGTGTGCCTAATTGCGTTAGCATGAAACAGAGGGCGGTACCGCTTGTTTAGAGCCAATATGTGAGTGAAGAAGAATCAATTCAGGAAGTGTTTTCAAGATTTTCACGCAGACTATGCAGTTATGCCTGCTTAAATACAGAACAAATTCTCATCTTATTTCAGACACTGTACACTTGTAAATATTTAAGATCTACTGTTTGATGTTGAGTCACTTTTGTGTGAACTCCAGAATTGCCATTCAGGTTGCAAGTAGCATTGCCAGCATTGCTAGCATTGCTACCATGCTAACATTAGCATTTTAGCTGTTTTCATTGGGAGACAAATTTTTACTAGCATGATAGGTAATAGCTAAGTGATAGAAGATGCCAGCATGCTAATATTAGCGTATTAGCATTTTTATCCATTTTCATAAAGAAAAACATTAAAACACACTGCAGCAGATGTTTGTGTATCTGTGTAATGATGAGACTATTGTAAACAAAACAGCTCTTTGAAAAAAATGAATCTGGTCGCAGAGAACCGATTAGTTTGTCCTCTTCTTTTTGAATGTATCTTACTCCACCTTTCTTTGACAGCTAACTACCAGCTAGTACAGCTAGTAATACTACTCGCATTTTGAACTGTTTTCAGAGGAGGATACATGTATGTTATTATGCTGGTTGTTAGCATTCTAGCGTTAGCATGCAAACACCGACAGCGGCATGTGTGAGTTAACACATGGAGGATAAGACGAAGAAAAGATAAAGGAAGTGTTTCCTTGATTTTCACGCAGCGTATGCAATAATACCTACTTAAATACTGAGTGAATGCTCATCTTATTACAGACACTGTACACTTGTAGATAGCAAGCTGCACTATTTAATGTATTGAGTCACACAGGTGTGAACTCCTGGGCTGTAATACAGGGTGCAGGCACCAGCGCATGGGGCAGAGGGCATCATTGCTTGATTAGATTCAACATGTGAGGGAAGAAGAATAAATACAGAAAGTGTTTCCAAGGTTTCCACACAGACTTTGCATTAATTCCTACCTAAATACTGAAAAAATGATTATTTTATTTTAGACACTGTACACTGGTAAGCAGTTATGCTAGGTGATAGCTAAGTGATAAAAGATGCCAGCATGCTAATATTAGCAATGTAGCATTTTTGCCGTTCTGATATATACAAATATTTACAGTATAAACACTGCAGCAGTTATGAGTGTGTAATGATGAGTCAGTGGAAATGAATCGGCTCTTTGAAATGAACAAAAAGAGCCGGCTCCTGTCGCAGGGATCAGTTTTTGGAAAAACGCCACAATGTAACCTTTGACCCAGGTCAAGGGTCACACAAGTCCCCTGTGTTTATAGCTGTCTCGAGCAGTGTCTGTTAAATGAAGCATTAAAATCATCAAGATTTCGAGAAGTAGGTCATAAATTGACGACAATAATGTTGTATATTTACGAGAAAAGACTGTCATATTACAAGAGTAAAAAGTCATAACTTCATTTTATAAGCATTGCCTGAGACCGCTAATGGGGAGCTGTATGTGGATGGGCAGGGTATTAGAGCGTAGCGGTGAGATGATTCTAGCCCAAGCTACCCTATTTAGTTAGCCCAATTGCTCTGTTTTGCTGTCTCGTTATAAATAAAAGCTTATTAGTACATGTGTATGTATGTGTGTGTATAAATATATATGCACACTGCATGTCTGTGTATGTATGTATATATACATGTGTGTGTGTGTATATATGTATATATATATATATAT
>QODF01000272.1:690278-728170 GCA_024372805.1 Oostethus manadensis | reverse complement strand
GTAATCAGTTTTGTTAACAAATAGTTTTCACCTCAATGCTATTCTTGTTTGCAGCTTCTGCTTTCTCCTGCTTGTCCATACGTCCTGTTAGATCCTGCAAAAAAGTACAATTTTGAAAGTGATTCTGGAGTACTTTTTGTCCTGGTATGCAAATGAAGTATCAATGTGCAATTAGTTTTTTCCTCAAAGGGGTTATGGAGACTAAAATGTAGAGCAATTGGCACCAAACACTCATTGATTCTCAATCCCACTGACATGCCTTCCATAGAGGAAGCAGAGTCTGAGGATACGTACGTGGACAGTTCTATCACCGTGGCTGAGGTAATTGGGGTAGTCAAATCACTCCCCAGTGGCAAGGCTCCGGGGGTAGACGAGTTCCGCTCAGAATTTCTCAAGGCTCTGGATGTTGGAGGACTGTGTTGGTTGACACGCCTCTACAACATTGCATGGAAGTCAGGAACAGTACCTCTGGACTGGCAGACCGGGGTGGTGGTCCCCATTTTTAAAAAGGGTGACCGGAGGGTGTGTTCCAACTATAGGGGGATCACACTCCTCAGCCTTCCTGGGAAAGTCTACTCCAGGGTGCTGGAGAGAAGGGTACGACCGTTAGTCGAACCTCGGTTAGAGGAGCTGCAATGTGGTTTTCGTCCCGGTCGCGGAACACTGGACCAGCTCTACACCCTTGCAAGGGTACTCGAGGGTATGTGGGAGTTTGCCCAACCAGTCTACATGTGCTTTGTAGACCTGGAAAAGGCATTCGACCGTGTCCCTCGTGGTGTCCTGTGGGGGGTGCTCCGGGAGTACGGGATTGATGGTCCGCTTCTACGTGCCATTCGGTCCTTGTACAATCGAAGCAGGAGCCTGGTTCGCATTGCCAGCAGTAAGTCGAGCTTGTTTCCGGTGAACGTTGGCCTCCGCCAAGGCTGCCCTTTGTCACCGATTCTGTTCATAATCTTCATGGACAGAATTTCTAGGCGCAGTCAAGGTGTTGAGGGAGTCCAGCTTGGTGACCTTAGGATCTCGTCTCTGCTATTTGCAGACGATGTGGTCCTTATGGCCTCATCAGGCTGTGACCTTCAGCGTTTACTGGAGCGGTTTGCAGCTGAGTGTGAAGCTTCTGGGATGAGACTCAGCACCTCCAAATCCGAGGCCATGGTTCTCAGTCGGAAACGGGTGGACTGTACCCTCCGGGTTGGGAGTGAGGTCTTGCCTCAGGTGGAGGAGTTCAAGTATCTCGGGTTCTTGTTCACGAGTGAGGGAAGGTTGGAGCGTGAGATCGACAGACGGATCGGTGCAGCATCTGCAGTAATGCGGTCGCTGTACCGGACCGTCGTGGTGAAGAGAGAGCTGAGCCGGAAGGCAAAGCTCTCTGTTTACCGATCGATCTACGTTCCCACCCTCACCTATGGTCATGAGTTATGGGTCATGACCGAAAGAATGAGATTGCGGATACAAGAGGTGGAAATGAGTTTCCTTCGTAGGGTGGCTGGACTCACCCTAAGAGATAGGGTGAGGAGCTCGGCCATCCGGGAGGAGCTCAGAGTAGAGCCGCTGCTCCTTCACATCGAAAGGAGTCAGTTGAGGTGGCTCGGGCATCTAGTCCGGATGCCTCCCGGGCGCCTCCCTGGTGAGGTGTTTCGGGCATGCCCAGTCAGGAGAAGCCCCCCGGGAAGACCAAGGACACGCTTAGGGACTATGTCTCACAGCTGGCCTGGGAACGCCTTAGTGTCCTCCCGATGGAGCTGGAAGAGGTCGCTGGGGACCAGGAAGTCTGGACTTCCCTACTGAAGCTGCTGCCCCTCGCGACCCGGACCCGGATAAGCAGAGGAAAATGGATGGATGGATGGAATCTCGTAAATTTACGACTTCAAATATTACGATTCTTCTACATATTTCAGTTTGCACCCGTTTTTGATCCGGATTGCCCTGGAGTCACTAAGGCATTTGTAGCCAATGATGATGACATCACTTGAGAAGGAGGGCAGCTGTAAAAAAAACAAAATAAAGACAAAGATCGACAATATTAGCAGATTAATAAATAGCGATAGTTAGCGGTGGAAGTTAAAGTTTGGGACTCACATTGATGTTGGTGCAACCTGTGGTTTCCAGGGCCACACCATATTTGGAGTCAGTGCCCTTTAAATGACTGAGGGAGAAGCACATGCCAATATGCAGGGGTGTGAGATTGATGTCTCTCCATAAATGGACCTTGATGCTTGAATCTTCCTGGGAAAAGACTTATAGAATACTGCAATAGTGTTACAGGTGCTAGTTCTTTCTTGCTCTAAGTACAGTATATTGTTTGCAACTACAAACAAAGACATGTAGCACCCGTAAACAGGATTTGCTGACTACAATAACAAAATATGCTTACTTTCTTCCAACGGATGTGTCACGATCCGGGTTTTGTTCTCATGACAGTTTTTGGTTTTTGTTGGAGTGGGTTTTCCTGTGTTGATATTTTCCTAGTTTCGCATGTTTTTCTCTGTTAATTACACGCACCTGTTTCTCGTTTGTTCCCCTCGCTATTTATGTTCAGGTGTGTGCGCTAGTCATTTGTCGGGTCATTGTCATTTGTGCTTCGCTTTCCCGTGGACCTGTTTTTGTTCCTGCCATTTCCTCGCAGCTTTATTATAAAAAGATTCCTGCCAACCTTACCTGCCTGACGTCCTGCTCGCTTCATCCCCGGGGTCGTTTCACCATGCCGTGCCGAGCAAAACGTAACAGAATGACCCGACCAGAGTATGACTCCCCGGACAGCGACTGGGCCAGGCTGTTTTTTAAGGCGATGGAGGAGGAGACGGCTCGGTAATCGCCAGAAGAGCTGGAGGGCATGATGTGGGGCCCAGGCGGCAAGCTGGTCCCCATGGCGTCAGTGTGGCCTGGACCCCCCACATACGCGCGGCCGCTGGCATAAGCCAAGGGGACTCCGCCCACTCCACGTCCGAGGCAGCTTTTGTCGGCTTTGGCAGCCCAGCAGCTGCCGATACCGGCGCCTCGCTGCAGGACTCCACCCACTCCATGTTCCTGGCAGTTGCCGTCGGCTTTGGCAGCCCAGCAGCTGCCGATTGCCGCACCTCGCTGCAGGACGCTACCCACTCCACGTTCCCGGCAGTTGCTGTCGGCTTCAGCAGCCCAGCAGTTGCCGATTGCCGCCCCTCGCTGCAGGACTCCACCCACTCCACGTTCCCGGCAGTTGCCGTCGGCTTCAGCAGCCCAGCAGCTGCCGATACCGGCGCCTTGCTGCAGGACTCCACCCACTCCACGTTCCTGGCAGTTGCCGTCGGCTTTGGCAGCCCAGCAGCTGCCAATTGCCGCGCCTCGCTGCAGGACGCCACCCACTCATTATCCTCGGCAACCCAGATGCTGCCGATAGCCGCTCCCCGCTGCAGGATTCCGCTGATCGTCCGCCAGGGGCAGTTCCCGCCGGGGGCAGCCACTCCTGTGGTGCCTCCCAGGGCGTCGGACCCGGTTCCTCCTGTGGCGCCTCTCAGGGCGTCGGTCCCGTTTCCTCCAGTGGTGCCTCCCAGGGCGTCGGTCCCGGTTCCTCCAGTGGCGCCTCCCAGGGCGTCGGCTCCACTGCCTCCAGTGGCGCCTCCCATGGCTTCGACTCCAGTGCCTCCAGTGGCGCCTCCCAGGGCGTCGGCTCCAGTGCCTCCAGTGGCGCCTCCCAGGGCGTCGGCTCCAGTGCCTCCAGTGGCGCCTCCCAGGGCGTCGGCTCCAGTGCCTCCAATGGCGCCTCCCACGGTGTCGGCTCCAGTGCCTCCAGTGGCGCCTCCCACGGCGCAGGGCGTTTCAGTGGCGCCTCCGACGGCGCAGGGCGTTTCAGTTGCGGCTCCTACGCCGCAGGGCGTTCCCGTCGCGTCTCCCACGGCGCAGGGCGTTCCCGTCGCGCCTCCCACGGCGCAGCGCGCTCCAGTGCTTCCAGCAATGCCCAAGGTTCTGGTCCTGCCTAGGCGTCTCCGTCCCGGCCGACCCCCGGAGGGGTCTCGCCGGCCTCGCCTGTGTCTCCGTCCTGGCCAACCCCCGGAGGCGTCTCGCCGGCGGCCCACCACCAGTCCTCCCACAGCCCTTCCCGTTTGCTGGTGACTTTTGGACATGTTAGGACGTCTGAAATCACTCCTTAAGGGGATCTCCTACTGTCACGATCCGGGTGTTGTTCTCGTGACAGGTTTTGGTATTTGTTCGAGTGGGTTTTCCTGTGTTGATATTTTCCTAGTTTCACATGTGTTTTCAAATCTGTTAATTACACGCACCTGTTCCTCGTTTGTTCGCCTCGCTAGTTATGTTCAGGTGTGTGCGCTAGTCATTTGTCGGGTCATTGTCATTTGTGCTTCGCTTTCCCGTGGACCTGTTTTTGTTCCGCTTCATCCCCGAGGTCGTTTCACCATGCCGTGCCGAGCAAAACGTAACAGGATGATTCTCATTGGTGTAAGCATCCTGTTACATCTCAGCATGCGAACGGCCGGGCTCTAGTGGGTAACAGAAATTAAAAACATGGATTCATGAATGACAATGAAGAAAATGGTTAGAAATCTTGCATTAAAGTGTAGAGACACCTGTAAAATGAAGATTAAGTAAAAAATACAAATAAGTGTGGATTATGTTACATGTAACAACCTTACCTCAATTATGATGCCTTCTATGATGATTAGTTTATCCACCTGATCCATGGCAAGAAGGGCAGAAATACTGAAGACCTCACTGGGTGGGAATAGGAGCTTTCTTCCTTCTGTAATCAAAGGCTTTGCTACATTCACTTCAGTGCCAGTATAAAGAACCATTTGGGCTGTGTGGGGAGTTGAAGATCATAAGATTGGCTAATTTGCATATTATTTGCAAAAGGTGTTGTATGAGATGCTGTTGGAAAAAAGCATAACCTCGTAATAGAGACAAAAAAGTGGGTAAAACAGCTTAACTACAAATAAACTTGATTTATAGTATTTTCAATTAAAAATAAAGTAGTAAATTCAAAATAAAGTGGAGATGCCATGGAGAATGTTATGCTGGCTCCAACATTTAGCATGACCGGTTTGGTGGTGGGTCAGTGATGGTCTGAGAGCCATATCCCTGGAAGGACGCATAGACTTCTACAGGTTAGATAATGGCACCCTGGTTGCTATTAGGGATCAGAATGAAATCCTTGGAACCCTTGGTCAGAATCTACGCAGTGGTACCTGGGTTCCTCTTGGTCCACAACATTTCCCGACCTCATGTGGCTAGAGTATTCAGGCAGTTCCTGGAGGATGAAGGAATTTATACCATTGACTGGCCCCCACGTTCACCTGACCCTAAACCCAATAGAACACCTCTGGGACATTATGTTTAGGTCCATCTGGTGCTGCCTGCTTGCTCCTCAGACTGTCCAGGAGCTCAGTGATGCACTGGTCCAGATCTGGGAGGAGATCTCCCAGGACAGCATCCGTGGTGTCATTAGGAGCATGCCCCGACGTTGTCAGGCATGCGTACAAGCACCTGGGGGCCTCACAAACTACTGACAATCATTTGTAGCTGCTACAATGACATTTTGGCAAAATGGACCAGTCTGCTGCATCATTTTTTCACTTTCAGTTTTGGGATGTCTTTGATTTCCTCCCTCTATAGGGTGATCATTTTTATTTCTATCAAATGATGTGGCATCATTTTGTTACTAATACATCACCTACTTATTATCAGGAAAGATATTCAAGATCATCCCCCCAGTTGGATCTGATGTGTTTTCAAAGTCTTCCTCGTGTTTTTAGCAGTGATATATACAGTGGTGTGAAAACTATTTGCCCCCCTTCCTGACTTTTTATTATTTAGCATGTTTGTCACACAAAATGTTTCTGATCATCAAACACATTTTAATATTAGTCAAAGATAACACAAGTAAAGACAAAATGCAGTTTTTAAATGAATGTTTTTATTATTTAGGGAGAAAAAAACTCCAAATGGCCAATACATGGCCCTGAGTGAAAAAGTGAATGCCCCCCTTGATAAAAATTACTTAACTGTGGTTTATCACACCTGAGTCCAATTTGTGTAGACACCCCCAGGCCTGATTACCACAGCGAGAGCCATTATCCACAAATGGCAAAAACATGGAACAGTGGTGAACCTTCCCAGGAGTGGCCGGCCGCCCAAAATAACCCCAAGAGCGCAGAGACAACTCATCCAAGAGGTCACAAAAGATCCCAGGGCAACATCTAAAGAACTGCAGGCCTCACTTACCTCAATTAGGTCAGTGTTCACGACTCCACCGTAAAAAAGAGACTGGGCAAAAACGACCTGCATGGCAGAGTTCCAATACGCAAACCACTATTAAGCAAAAAGAACATTAAGCCTCGTCTTAATTTTGTTAAAAAAAACATCTTGATGACTGCCAGCTGCCGGAGGTAGCTGGTGAAGATCTCCAGCAGCTAGAATAGACATTCCCCCAAAGGGTTGATTTGTTCCTTTAATTTGTTATAATCTAGCATCCACATAGGCAAAAAGATCTTTAGACACCATGGAAATTTCATCAATAATGAGAATTTTAGCATTGGACAGCTCCCCTCTCACTTCATCCAGTTTGTTGCCAAGCCCTTGAAATGGGCTGGGAAAGTTGAAAATTCAACTTTTAACTATTTGACATCTCTGTGTCAGGTTTGCATCCACTGCAAACTGTCACCCTCTGATTGACTGACTGACATGTTGGATTTTTGCGGTTTCTGACAGCTTTGAAGAGTTTTAGATGGCACAAAGTTATTGCTTATGATTATTTGTGCTAACTGAGGAAAATATCTTCTGTAAGACCAAAAAGACAAAGGTCTGACAATCTGTACATGTTTGCTAAAGGGAGGGGCAAGGATAAATTTTGATTTTAAGATGTTCATCTTGACTGAAGAACATGTGATCTTCACGACTAAATCTGTTCGAATCTCCATTGGGCATCTCTGTGTGTAGTATGCATGTTCTCCCCATGCACGTGTGTTTTTTTCTGGGTATTCTACTTCCAGCCCACAAAAACATGCATGTTAGGTTAATTGGCAACTCTGAATTGTCCATAAGAATGAATGTGAATGTGAGTGTGAATGTTTGTTTGTCTGCCCTGAAATTGACTGGCGACCAGTCCAGCGGGTAACCCGCCTCTCGTCCGAAGTCAGCTGGGATAGGCTCCAGCATACCTGCGACCATAATGAGGATAAGCGGCATAGAAAATGGATGGATGGACGATTGAAGCCCAAATGGATATTGGTCATCTGTGTGTCATCTGATTAAAGATGACAAAATGTGCTTTGAGTAACTGTGGTCTGTTTCATTGTTGTTTTTTATTGCCTCCATATTTGCATAGCATATTTGTCAGTCCATTTTTGATTTGTGTTTTTCAGAAGACTGCCCCCCCCAACAAAAAAAATCCTCCTCAGTGTGAATTACATCTTGCTAATGAAATAGTGTGACCTCACACTACATAACAAGTTTACATGACTCAGCGTTTATGCAAATGTTCTGCTTACTAAAAGAAATACTGTGCACCAACAGTGCTGATATTTATGGCGCCATCCTTGAAACCAAAGATGACGCTGGTAAATGGAAGAAAAAAAAGAAACAAACATGTTTGCATGCAAGAGGGAAGTGGACACGCTGGCTATGCTCAGAGTGCTTTGTAGAGTTCAATTTTGGGATGGCAAGGCGCCTGGCCGCTTCTATGGGGGTCGTGTGATGTGTGGGGGGCTGTCCCAGGTGGTTGGTGTCCACTGAACCCTGCCTAGCCTGCATCTACGTCTGGCAGCTTTTTTGGCAGATCTGCACTCCTCTCCCAGAGATGTTTTTGTAGGCTAAGGAACACCCTGGTGGTCTGGGTTCAAATCCGCTCATTCGTCCGAGTCGTCGTGTTGTTGCACGCCGCCACGACCATTTAGTATTTAAACAGGTTCAAACATTTATCTTTATTTTGGAGTGATGATTTTTGTGGGTCTTCCGCTTTGTATGCGAAATATATAGTCTTATATTTGAAAGTTGTTGGAAACATTCATATAGCGATGCATTTTTACTCGTGTTGCTATTGTCCCTATTTTGAGTGTAACCATGTTATCCACTACTGCTCTTCTGAATGATTATTTACCATTTTGATCTTATTACTGCTGGCCTATTGCTTATGCTTAAGCTTTGTAAGTTGCTTTTAACCATGTTACTGTCCTGTAATTTTCCACAATACATTGCAATAATACACAGCACACACCACACAAGCAGTATATTAGACTGTTGTTGTCCCATAAGGCATACCCATTAGTCCGACTGTACGGCTGTCCATTCCAATTCCAGGGTTTAAAGACAGATGAAACACTCCTTCATCTGAATCTGAGATACTCTATTTGCTGAGCAGGCAATGTTACCCTCAAAGTGCTCTCCCTCCTTGGCTCCAAATGATATTGCACAAAAATGTCTATGTTTTTCACAATTACCAGCTAAGATTTGTCATTCTGCCGAAAAAAGTGGGAGAAGTGTTAATGGGTGTCACTCCCTCACCCTTTGAGCACACACATGCCCATAGTGTGTACACATACACACTATCTCAGAGAAGATATCAACAATTAGCAGTCATGGCTGAGCAGGAAGTACATTAGAACGCTAGCGCCACCAATGCAGTACCTATTTAAGACAGACAACTCCTTCGTGAAAACACAAGTATTTAGTAGTGCATTCGTACACTTCCTGCATTCCAGATGTTTAAAATACATAAGTCAGGTAATGTGACCATGTGGTAAAATAGTAGTCAAAGTTCTTGTTAATAAATTATACAACGGTCATAATAAATAATTGAGAGAACATAAGTATGGCTGACGTGCTGTGTTTAAAAACATATTTATAAAAAACTGTTACAAAAACCATTTCAAAATGTTCAAACAATCATGAATATAAGACAAGTTTTGTTGTCACCGATTCTGTTCATTACTTTCATGGACAGAATTTCTAGGCGCAGCCAGGGCTTTGAGGGGTTTCAGTTTGGTGGCCACAGGATGTGGTCGCTGCTTTTTGCAGATGATGTGTTCTTGTTGGCTTCATCGAGCCGTGACCTTCAACTCTCAACCGGAAAAGGGTGGAGTGCCATCTCCGGGTCGGGGATGAGGTCCTGCCTTAAGTGGAGGAGTTTAAGTACCTCGGGGTCTTATTCACGAGTGAGGGAAGGATGGAACGTGAAATGGACAGGCGGATTGGTGCAGCGTCTGCAGTGATGCGGACTCTGCACCGGTCTGTCGAGGTGAAGAGAGATCTGAGCCAAAAGGCAAAGCTTTCAATTTACCGGTTGATCTACGTTTCTACCCTTACTAATGGTCATGAGCTTTGGGTAGTGATCGAAAGGACAAGGTCGCGGGTACAAGCGGCCGAAATGAGTTTTCTCCGCAGGGTGGCTGGGCTCTCCCTTAGAGGTAGGGTGAGAAGCACGGTCATCCGGGAGAAACTCGGAGTAGAACCGCTGCTCCTCTGCATTGAGAGGAGCCAGATGAGGTGGCTCGGGCATCTGGTTAGGATGCCTCCCGCCCAAAGTCAACTGGGATAGGCTCCAGCATACCCACCACCCTAATGAGGCTAAGCGGCATAGAAAATGAATGCAATTTTTTGAATAGGAAAGAAAAACGCTCAGAAAAAAAGATTGTTAGCAAACAAGAGAGGAGGTCAGATGCTAATTTTACCATAATGGTGATCATGTCACACTCCTCTTTGACATAGGCGGGTTGGTCCTATGTTTCACTCACTGCTCTGTCTTGTGTAGCCTCTGCAGACATTGGCCAGCCGTGAGTCAGGTGGTTCTTCTGCATCAGTCGCACCGGTTTCCAACTGTTTCTTTTTATACCTGTGACTGCTGCTAGAGGTTACTGGATTATTTTTCCATGTCTGGCGCCCATGCCAAACCTTTGTCACCTTTGTCCCCGTCGCTCTATCGTTACCTGTTTAGATTCTGTTAGTTTTGTCTGTTTTTCTACCCTCCTGCTAGTATAGTAGTTCGCCTGACTCACAGCTAGTTTTATGTTTAGTCTTCTTCGTCCTGGCCGCGGTGCTCCTGTAGTTTCCTTTTATGCACCGACGCTTTATGTTTGAGAACTGCTCTGTCTGTTACAACACTGAGTAAAGAGACTTACCAGACCTGCACGGCCTCGTCTCCGCATCTTGGGAACCTTCCCTCCTGCTCCGACGCTCTCGCGTGACAGCTCAATGAAGCAGATTCACTTTTTTGGAATTTTGGCCATCACCCTCAATCTGTATGTGAGACACGAGCATACAGATTCACAAATTCAATTACGTTCTAAATAAACTGCTTGCACAAGGCAGCGAACAATGCAGGTAGTTTGGATTCCTATTCCACCTGTGAAGCCTTCTAAGCAAAAGCTCCAAAAAAACGGCAACAACGCTCCATTTACGTAACATAACCTGCATAATAACCAAGCTACAGCAACATTGTTTTTATAGGCGCTATTGTAGGCGGTGGCTCTCATGAAGTCTACCATGACTAGTGGTAGCAAACGCTCTCGCTATGCTGCTCTTGCTATGGGCTTTGTGAAATCAAGAAAAGAAGTTCTAGTTATTCTTAAAATGAACAAAATACAGCAAAGTACCTTAAGTATTCCATGTTTACAGCATGTACTGTATATAAAACAGTAAAGAGTTGTTGGATTTTTTAGAGGGCCTACTGTCACGGATCGCTCGGCTGGCTCGGCGCGGCATGGCGTAAACCCCGGGGAAGAAGGGAGCTGGACGTCAGGCAGGTAAGTTCGGCAGGAATCTTTAATAATAGCAAACTCACATGGAGAAAAAACCATACACCAACGACGACAAATGACCACTGAAATAATAACAATGACCCGACAAACTAAAGGTGCACACACCTGAACTTAAATAGCAAACAAGTAACAAGAGGCAGGTGTGTGTAATTAACCTAGCGGAGACAACTTAGAGGGAAAACGTGAAACTGAAACTACTGTCACAACACCGATCGTGACACCTTACAGTATAGGCGGAATAAGTGAATCCCCGCTGCATGCATTGTTAGCTTCCCCGTGCTAGCCGTTTTTCTGTATTTACAATCTTATAAGCAATGTGGATGATGGGCAAAATTCCAAAAAAGTGCATTGAGAAGAAGAAGAGAGAAAGAATGCAAAAAGAAGAAATGGGAATGAGACAAAAAATTGAGTAAGCAATAAACTATCATAAACAATTATTAAGCTAAAATGCTGATAGTTTAAGACAATAGCTCAAAAATACATCAACCAAAGAGAAAGCTTTTTTGCTATCATGACAGTGTGAATACTAGACAGAAAATGACATTGGGTCCTCATTTGGGTTTTAAAGGCTCTGGTCTTAAACTTTTGATCAGCTGATGAACAGCCTACTTGAATTTAATGGCTGTTTACTCAAACTCATTTTTTCCTCGCTCCTATTTCATCTTTTTGCACTACAATTTTTAACTGGTCTGTTTTTGTAATTGAGATCATACATGTGTACATACAACCAAAGCCCTACGAGAAGAAATTGAGAAGTTGCTAGATGAAAATGCTGCATTGGGTGCTGCTCTTAAAGAGGTTAAAAACCCTATGGAAGAAAATTGAGCATTATGCGCAGATGTCAAGGCTCTTCCGGAAAAGATAAAGCCATTATTGGAAGATAATGCCACCTCGTGCGCTGCTCTTAAGGAAGCTAAAAACCATATCGAAGAAAATAAAGCATTTTGCAAGGACGTTAGTGTTCTGCAGGATGATATCAAGACTTTATTGGAAGATAATTCCGCATTGTTTGCTGCTCTCAAGGAAGCTAAGAACCCTAAACAAGAAAATAGAGCATTATGCAAGGATCTCAGAGTGCTGCAGGATTATAACAAGGCATTATTGGAAGACAATGCCCCCTTGTGCGCTGCTCTTAAGAAAGCTAAAAAACATATGGAAGAAAATAGAGCATTATGCAAAAATGTTAGAATTCTGCAGGATGATATCAAGGCATTATTGGACAACAGTGCCACCTTGTGTGCTGCTCTTAAAGTGGCTATAAACGATATAGAAGACAATACTACAGTATACAAGGATGTCAGGGTTCTAGAAGGTGATATCAAGGGCACTATTGGAAGATAATGCTGCTTTAGAGAATCTTTGATTAAGATGGCGCCAGCAGTGTGCATAGCGACTGGTTTCCCGGTGTTTCTCTGGTTGTTGCTTGCTCTGTCCATTGTAATATTCTACAATGTCTTAGAAACACATGTTTCAATTTTCTGCTGATTTGATTTATTCTGGATTCTGGGTTGCTTAACACTTGCTCCTAGAGTGTTATGGACTTGGCTGAACTTTTTAAGTTAACTTGTACAGGTATCTTGGATTTGATTGCGTCCTTCAGAATTAAGCGCACTAAAGTTGCGTCTGAGCCGTGGCTGGATGAGAACACGCCTTCTCAGACGTCAATGCAGGCATTCTGAGAGACGTTGGAGGATAGGTTGCATGTGTCCTTACAGTTACTAAGAGAATGCTTTGCTAACTACCAGCAAGCTGTAAAGACCGCAAAGACTCATCCATTCATTCATTTTCTATGCCGCTTATCCTCATTAGGGTCGCGGGTATGCTGGAGCCTATCCCAGCTGACTTTGGGCGGGAGGCGGGGTACACCCTGGACTGGTCGCCAGTCAATCGCAAAGACCCAATTCTTGGCAAATCTTGTCCTCTTGTGTCGCCACAGGCCCAATATTCTTTTGAATGTACTTAATGGTATCGTGAAACCATGTGACAATGTTGGCTAGGTGCCTTCTTCTAGTGTCTGTGACCAGTTTCTTGAGTTCTTTACTGACAAGGTTTCAGCAATTAGGTCCTCTCTCTTAATTATGTCTGCTGTTGACCCCTGTGTTCCTCCTGTGTGTTCAGATGTCTTAGAGCAGTTTGGAGTTTCCTTGAGGGAAGCTATCACTGGTTGTCCATGACAAGAAAGCATCATACTGCTCATTGGACTGTGTCCCACCGAGTGTTTTGAAGGAAGTTTTTATTACCATTGGACCTTGTAGTCTGAAGGTTATTAATGCCTCGCTTACTCTGTGCTTTAAACAGGCTACAGTGTAGCCACTCATTAAAAAACATAACTTGGACCCCAATGTTCTATCCAATTACAGGCCAATCTCTAGGCTCCCTTTTCCTTCTAAGGCATTAGAGAAAGTTGTACATACTCAGTTACAGACTTACCTTGACACAAATGGCATCTTTGAAAATGTTCAGTCAGGTTTCAAATCGTATCATAGCACTGAGATGGCACTTTTAAGGCTTTTTAATGATCTTTTAACTCCAGACTCAGGTAGTTCTGCTGCCATTTTATTGTTAGACCTGACAGCAGCCTTTGATACAGTGGACCATGATATCCTCCTGTCTTGCTTGGACCTTTATGTAGGTCTTAAAGGCACTTTTCTCCACTGGTTTTAGTCCAACTTATCAGAAAGGTCCCTTTCCGTTACCATGGGCCACTTTAATTCAAAAGTGGTCAGTCTTGGCCGTGGTGTTCTTTAAGGCTCCATTTTGGGCCAAGCTTTGTTTGCATTGTATATGTTGCCTCCGGGGTCTATTTTGTCTAAGTATAATATTACCTTCCATTGTTTTGCAGATGATCTGCAAATCTGCCGGGTACAGCATCCTTTTGTGCTCTGTTGAACTGCCTCAATGATATTAAGCAGTGGACATCTCAGCTTCTTAAGCTTAATGACAATTTTTTTTTTATTATTTTTGGCAATTCAGCCCTTTTAGATGGCGTGGACAGTGTATTGGGCCCATTATATTCATTTTGCCAACCACATGTACAAAACCTTGGCATGTTTTTGAATGGTTCATTTAAACTTTGTAAACAAGTGAGTGCTGTAGTCCAGTCCAGTTTTTTTCATTTGAGACAGTTAGCTAAGGTGAAACCTTACCTTCCTGCTGACGTCTTGGAACATGTTCATCTCAGCATCTCCAGCTGGTTGAAAATGGAGCTTCCCGTCTGTTAACTGGCACCAAGAGGCGGAACCACATAACCCCTATCCTGGCCTCCTTACACTGGCTACCTGTTACTTATAGGATTCAGTTTAAAATGCACTCCTGAAACAGAGGAAGAACTTGAAAGCCACGAACGTCTACTTAAATGAGCATCTGACAATATGCACTGCCAAGAAAGCACGAGACTTAAGGAAGCAGTACTTGGAGTACCAACAGCAAAATATGCATAGAGCTAAAAGTGTCACGTATGGTTTGTGCCAGTGTTTGGAGCCCAATGCAGAGAGCACAAAACAGGTAGTTAGAAAAACTGTTTTAATACAAAAAAGGTACTCCACCAGAGTAAAGTCCATAAACAAAAAAAGACCGCAAGAGCCGGTGGACATACAACAAAAAACTCACAAAAATGATCTCACAAAAGGTGGAAACAAAAACACCTCAAGCAAAAAGGGCCCCGCGGGAAAAACACACAACAACTAAAGACGCCGCAGAGAAAACTTAACAGGAGGGAATAGTAAAAATAATTGTCCAGGCAAGGCCAAAAGGCTAATACAAAAAACTACACTCACAAAGCTGAAGATACAAAAGCCATAGAGAGAATACAAAAGTCCCGGGAACAAGGCTGTACAGCGACAGAGGTCAGAAGGAACAATCTGGCAACAGCGTCAAGACACAGGCTGGAATAAAATGCGGTCAGGAGATAGGCAGCAGGTGCGTGAGTCAAGCTCCGCCTCTGCAGGAGTCAGCAGCTCTGCAACACATGGCAGACAGGAGGCAGCAGAGCAGCACATGACAAAATGGAGGTCCAGGAGAAGCAAGAGTGCTGTATGTCAAAGATATCAACTATCTGGATACAAAAACATACGTAAACATCAATCATGTGAAGAGGGGGTGGGCTTAAATAAGCTCTGCTTTTTCCTACTTCTTCTGAGCATGTGGAACTGTGGGAGGTAACATGATTCATTCATTGTACGATGCATGCATGTTTGAAACAAATGAATCCATGACCATACATAACTGATACTTCACTACATTTTCTTCGGACAGGAGGGTGTGAATGTTTTATTTTCTTTATTTGCTCTGACACTGATTCATGTTATGGCACCCTCTTTGTTAAAGTTGTAAAACAAAGTTTGTTGTAAAAACATCAACATCATTGTGGTAAAAGCATGGGTTATAGTTTTCCGTCAGTATTCAAACACTTCAGAATTTACTCCAAAAGCAACACATCTTATAACACCGGAAATACAAAAATACATCACACTGTGTTGCTGAGGTGTGTTCACTTTCATTTTAGCAGAATTATGCATTGGGGTAAAACATAAAAATGACAGAATAGTCAAAACAAATGGATGTGCTCTAAATCTGCATACTAATTATGAACTTCATCAGACATCCTTTATGAGTGCACCAAAAATATTGTTAAAATTAGATTGGCTGCGATTATGAAGCTGCTTCCTAAATTCAAGATCCTCTCATATTTCAGCTTAATCAAACTATAATGATTGCTAATATTTAACAAAGGGATCGCTCTTCTCGAATGTTTAGCAGATAGATGTTTTAAGGTCGAGTTTTTACGCAAGATTTAAAATCTGTCTTTTTGTCGTTTAATTGGTGCAGCATACAGTTGGGTATAATGTGGCAGTTATGGCATTTGATATTTACACAGATACTTCTGGTTATTGTCTTAGTAGAAAGATGGAGAAATTACAGACCTTTGGGAAATAAATGTAAGTGCATGTCACCATCATGCACATTATGAGAATGTTCTCATTGAAGCCATTCCCTGATGGACATTGTTGCTTATCTTCTGATACAATGTGAAGAAAAGGGATTTATGCTTTGGGGTAGCCAGGTTCTGTTGAAAATGTCAAGAAAATCCATAAATTAGCAAATCAGTCAATGACCGAACAACCCTGAGCGCGCACCCTTAAGCTGAAACAAGGTCCAGGTTAAGGTCAAAGTAAACTTTATTATCCCCGAGGGGCAATTTGTTTTACAGCCAGCAGTATCAACAACAACAAGCAAACAAACAAAATACAGCACCAACATTACAAACAGTTATTGACTGCCAGAACCAAGGAATTCCTCATCCTATTGGTCCTACATTTAGGAACACCGTATCTGCGCCATGATGGAAGCAACCTGAATTTGTCATGCAGGGGATGACCGGAATGTCGAAGATATCTCATGTATCAGAAGGCCATAGACCAAAATAGATACTGACTTTTACTTAATCTATCAACTGTATTAGGTATTATATTTTACATTTTTTAATGTGGGTCCAAATGTTCTCATTGGACTGTTCCTAAAAAAGAGTCGTGGCACTCATCACCCTGACAATTACCCTTTCTTTTTTTGTGCTTGCGTGTGCATGCGTCATTCAATATGCCGTAATTTCCATCCCCCTTTTTTGACACATAGTTCATTGTTTGTCCCCAGGACGGTCTTCAAATTGGGAAGAAGAATTACACAGTTAAAGGTTATTATTAAAAAAAACAATTAATTAATACAAAGATGGAACAGAAATTATTTCATACATATTTACATTAGGGCTGTCAGAGTTAATGTGTTCATAACAAGTTAAGATAATTCCCTTAAACGCCACAATTTGTTTGACACGTGGACACGTCCCGTTTGACCCTCGGCCCACGCCACAGTTTAAAGGAAACTCACTGGGGAGGCAGTTGATATGAAACTGTAACAAAAATTGAGCAGAAATGGACAAAAATGTATTTTGATGTATGTATTTTGCTTTAAATGCAAGCCGTTTCTCACCTGATTTTTTAAAATGTACAACTGTGAGCTAAAATTTGGGTTACAAACAACTAGTTACCAGCAGGCATAGCTGAGGACAACAATTTTGGGGGCTTGTGTCAATGTGATAAATCCGGAAGTGAGCAATCAATGAAATGGCAGAAACGGCTCGCAAGGAAATTCTATCATTTATTAGCAATGCATTCGCCTTTGTGCTTGTGTTTGTTGACAGAATAAAAGTTGCATGTTGAAAGACCTTTTGTGTCATACTTCCTTGTTGTTGAAGTTGCCAGACTAAGAAACGTATTTCTTCTTCTCCCGGAGAGAATGAATGAAGTATCTATCAAAAAGTTTGTGTAAAAGATGTTTGTGTGTATGTCTCTGTGAAAGAGAAGTAGGAGCCTAACTGTACTAGAGTGTACGGGCGGGTATCAAAGACGATGGGGATTGTTCAAGTCTCCGGATTAGTTCAGAACAACAAAATAAAAGACTGCGGGGGAAAGTTATACTTCAAGGTTGCTGCTTCGCTCATTTCAGTGTCAGTCAAAAAGTAAAAAATTAAAAAAAATTAAAAAAAAAGTAATTCCGCCTCAAACCGATCATCCAATTATCATGCAGAAGCCGAGTGCCGCGCCAGCCCACTGCCCATATAATCCCAGAGACGCTGAACATCCAGTGGGCGGAACAAGCACAGCATTTATCCAATCACCATCCAGTTTTTTTGCAGCGGAACAACCCACTTTACTCTTCTGCATCGAAGTCAGTAGATGCTCAGCATGTGACTGTGCGTGTCCGACCTTGGTGCTGTGGTGTCAGTTACCTGTGACAAGTACTGCTTCTAAACGCAAGAGGGGGGTATTGTGGCGCATCGTTAGTCAATGAAATGAACACCCAGCAGGTAATTTTAACACCTCCTTCAATTTGAGCTCCTCAATTCAAGCACCTGCTTTAGTGACGGCTGGAAAGAAAACCTGCAGGGTCTCGGCCCTCCCTTGGATGAGCTTTAAGAGAATGGACAGCTTACCTTCCTACTTCAAGAAACAGTAAAGTACAAGCACAATTGCATTGGGTGACCCGTTTGAGTGGACTTGCTGGTTTTGCTCACACAACAACTTAGACTCATCATCTTATCGCTTTCAAATTAAGAGCACTTCATTTAAGCAAGCTGAAGATCCCTCCAACCATTTGCTGTGCGGCTCAAAGTTGCCACAATATATTAATGAACTTGGTCTTCTATTATTGTTTAAATTGGTGCCACCCCGCTGCATTAAAAAACATTTTCGTTACAATAAAAGCGCAAGAATATTTTTGTGGAGAGGGTTTTTTTTTTTTTTACCACCAGAGCAACAAAAATACAACTTTCCACTTTTTACCTTTATTGCTCAGAAGGTCATTTTATTTTGTGATTAAACTTTTGTTACTACATTTAAATACTCTTACCAGCCCTATTTTCACCAACACTTTAAATATCAAAGTCAGTGGCACTTGTGTCGTAAAGGGTATATCTTGGGCATTTTTTGCAATTGAGTAATTAAAAATAGGTGATTAAAAACAGAATATAGCTCCTGTCACACAGGAGACAAGTGTTTTTGCATTAGGGCCTTTAAAAAATAAGTACAGCATAACAGTCAAAATGGATCTTTGACTAGATCTTTGAAGTGTCCGTAGGAAATAGTTAATAAATGTTTGTGGCAACCAGTCCAGGGTGTACCCCGCCTCTCGCCCAAAGTCAGCTGGGATAGGCTCCAGCATACCCGCCACCCTAATGAGGACAAGCAGTATAGAAAATGAATGAATGTTTGTTTTTTCCTGTGTAACATAACAGTGACTCAGCGTGTATAACCCATATAAACCATCACTAAACCAGTAGGTTTTGTTAAAGTCATTAGGCTCAAAATGAAAATAGGTTTCATCCAGAATGGCAGTATATAATGGTTGCTGTTAGGGGTGTCTTAGAATATTCAACAATTAGATTTAGAAGATTGTGCTGTATTATTCTGACTAAATTGGGTAGCCACGGCTTCTGCTGGGCGTACATTTTTAAACGGAATGTTTTTGTTTTTGTTATAGCCTATTTTGATATATAAGGATTGACAATGACGTGTGTGTGTTTAACATTAAACAGAAGACCTGTACTTACAGTAGTGTTACAGTCCAATGTGACTAACCAGTTTAATCGCATTTATGGCTACATGGCAAACAAGTTTCCAGTAAGTGCAGTAGATTCTCAGAAAACAAACAAGACCCAGCATTCATGATATGCGCCCTTAAGGCTGTGTAATTGGGCAATTAGTTTAAAAGGGTGTGTTCAAAAAATAGCATTGTCTGCCGATGACTTTACAAACTCAAAAATATTCTGCACAAACCTTTTTTGTTTCTAGGATTTCACAATCCTGTGACTCACCAAACTAATATTTAGTTGCATGACTGCAGTTTCTATAAATGCTTCACATCTGTGTGGCACGGACTCAACCAACTTGTGGCACCTTTCAGCTGTTATTTCACTCCACATGCCTTTTTTTTTAACAGAGGGGCTGTGTGGGGGATTCTTGTAAATTGATAAGCCTCACACAGACGTCGTCTAACTGTCACAGTACTTACAGGTAACTCCAGACTGTCTTTGATCATCCCGGTGCTAATCACTGCCTAAGCCTTTGCCATTCTGGTTATTCTTCGATCCTTTTTGATAGTCGTCTTCCATTTTCTGCCATGTGTCTAGATTTGCTCTCCATTATAAGGCATTGGAGATTGCTTTAGATGAACAGCCAAAGATTTTTTGTGCCTCTTCATAAGTTTTCCCCTCTCCAATCAACCTTTTAATCAAAGTATGCTGTTCATCTGAACAATCTCTTCATTTTCCTCGACCATTTTCCTTAGGCTTTCTATGTTGTTGTTCAACAAGTGCTGGTTTCATCCTTGAAATAGGGGCCACCTGCCAGCCGGACTGACCCAATTTCTGATTTTGAATCCATAATTCCAGGCCAAGTATTGTTTTGCATTGTGTTTGGCATAGTTGCTATGCATTCGCTTTGAACTTCAGTAGCAGCCAGTTAGCTTGACTAGCAAGCAGCTCTTGTAAGTAACCTATTTCACAAAATCTGTACCTTTCGCCCATCCGAGTTAAAGTTGAGGGAGTCAGCAAGCAGTTCTGATCTTGTGTTCGTCTAGTCAGGAAAGCACCAAATAGTTCAAATTTCCAGTATCGTCAAAAGTGCTCCTGCCATGCACGTCCTTCCCAGCAACAGCAACACAGCAAGGGAAAACATCAAGGAAAAAAATGACTGGATTAGTCGAGTACGGATCTTATCTAATGCTTCAGATTTGACTATGAAGACAGCCCTAGTCATTAGCGTAGAATGGCATTGCTGGTTCAGACAACTACAAGAGCCCTCGTGCTCAGTGCGTGAAATGTAATGTGATGGTTCATGACTGCAGTTCATTTAAAGCTGTTGCCTTGATTACAGCAGTGAATTGGGCTGCTGACCTGTGCCAAAAAGCAGTTGAGGCAGCAAAGAAAATAGATTTTTCTCAGCTCCCGTTGTTATTAATAGATACCTTTTATTACTCACTCACTGAGGTATCAAATAAAGCACACCCAACGGTGCTCAGCTGGGGAGACGTGTCCAATGCACTGCGACTGAGTGTAATGCTGGTCCTCTAACTGTTGAGTCTTTCTGGGCTTCTGAGTTTTTTCTAAACACTCCAATTCATTGCTGAGTTAATTGTGCAATCCATCACTTGTGTTAGTTTATTCTTATATTATGGGTTCTCACTCTTTTAATAGAGCAGGGTAGAAATACACTGTTGATGACTTTTATCTGCTGTTGTCCAAGTAGGAGAGATAATTAGTGAAAATGAAAGTCACTTTGCAAGACTGGTTTTTCCAGGACCCTCAACACTAGCGGTGGAATTACAGCCTGCTGTGTATCCCAGCATGGTGTCAAGCGTATGCAAGAAAAACCAGGAGACAGGCAAGAACAGCAGGAGTTGTTTAGTGGGCTGTGGGACGGCAACAAACCAGCAGCAGGAACAAGAGGACAAATTGACTTCCAGCAGGCTACTTGTGTGCATTTTTCTGCCTGGACTCTCAGCAACAGACCTTAGGAGGATTTTATTCATCACCGTCCAGCTGACTGAGCCAGGTCTCTTAAGAGAGCATGGATTGTCCCATCAGGAGATTGAGGTCATACATAGTGAGTCACATTAAACGCTGACTTCCTGTATAGTTTCATGTCAAAAATGACCCTTAAAAACCATCTAGGGGTACTCAAAAAGAATAGCCTTTAGTAGCCTCAATATGAATACTCTTCATCAAAGGCAGAGTTAAACTATACAGTATCGTATCGTTTAAAATGAAGCGCTCCAATTAAGTAGAAGACCCGGAGATTACAAAAACATCACGAATGTATAAGTAAAGAGGAACAAGGATTTTACTGAATCTGTAGAAAGTCCTAAAGTCAAGAGACTGTAATTCAATTGTTAAAGAGCGGGCAAAGATAAAACTAAACAGGGTGAACCAACCCATCAATCCAGCCATCATCTGCACCACTTATCCTCATCTTCTCAATTGCTTCCTTTTGTTACTAGAATGCTATCACTGAAATGCAGCCCAGAGGCTCTTATTTTATTGACCCAGGCCGCAAAAGAAAAATGAAAGCATCTGCTGCAGTAATTCATCTTCAGGCCTTGTTTGTGTGGATTATTTATTACCTAAACATGCCTTAGCAGCAACACAACGGGCTCCAACACACCCACCACAAGCACCCTGGCTCTTGGCTTCATAATTCTTGTATGACTGAGAGATATGGCCATCAAAATGCTTGCAGCTGTGATGGTCACCAAAAATGCATAAACCCTTAAGGCAGATTATATAAATGGACTTGTTGACTTTCCGGTACAACAAAATGCTTTTATGTGTTTGACAGAACTGCATGTACCAGGTCTCTTTATTGCGCTGCTAATGTACCAGTCTGCATTGAAGCCACTCCACATACTGCATCAAGAAGATAAAAGGACAGCGAGAGGACTACATATGTCTCCTCTTTGTTTTCAAAGAGTGGACAGGCTCCTGAAGCGTGTCAACAGGCACCAAGGTTCACACCACAGGCAGGTTTCCAGCACTTTGGTGACCAAAAGGCTAGATAGCAATGACAGTATTGAAAATACAATGCTCACTAGGACATCCGTGAATAACTCATGTTGATGTGACTTCATGATTCATCACTGCAGGGACCAAAATACAAAAATGCCTCTGAACACATATGGCCTGTATTCTGCTTCTGAATGTTGGCGAACATTTTCTTAAGGTTCTGCATTTTTGCATGGTTCGGCTGTAGAGAACCTATACAGGTATCATTGGTTAGTTCACGGCTGTGTTTCATTTCGGGTTCTGCATCCTTCAGAGGACCCAGCCCATGCAGTCGATGAGGGCCGGGTCCTTCTGGGAGTCCTACCGCGGCCAGAGCAACGTGAAATGGGTCAGGCTATTCTTCGGAAAACACTTTCTGGTTGTGTCACGTGTTCACACCCTCTCGCTTCTTGCCATACGCTATCAAGTCCGCTGAGAAGAACAAGTTGGAGACTTAAAATATGAAATTATAGTGACAAAGCTGTTTCATATTCATTTTGGGATTATGTGTTGCTTGAAACTTTGAAGATTTTTCTCCAGATCAGACAGAAACCTTGTATTTTGAATCAAAATAATTAATAATTAACTACTCTATCACTTCTAGCTAGTTAGCCCTTTTGTACAGCACTTTGGTCAATGTATTTTTTTAAATTGCCTTTACATAATGATTTTTGCATTAAGATGTTTGGACATCCACAAGTGATGTTTCAAGTCAATTTATTAATGTCATTCATTATTGGGTTATTTTCTCAATTCAACTTAATTCATTCATTCATTTTCTATACCGCTTATCCTCATTAGGGTCACGGGGATGCTGGAGTCTATCCCAGCAGACTTTGGGCGAGAGGCGGGGTACACCGTGGACTGGTCTCCAGTCAATCGCAGGGCACATATAGACAAACAAAGACATACAATTTAGAGTCGCCAATTAACCTAACATGCATGTTTTTGGAATCTGAGAGGAAACCGGAGTACCCGGAGAAAACCCACGCACGCACCGGGAGAACATGCAAACTCCACACAGAGATGCCCAACGGAGATTCGAACCCTGAATCTCCTGACTGTGGCCAACGTGCTACTCAGTCATCCACCGTGCAGCCCCTCAATTCAACCTATTAATTTAATTTATTATTGCATTACTCAATTATATCTTACACAGATGGTTTTTATTTCATAGTTATGCATTAGTTTATAGAAGATTGCTATTGTACTGTATTGTGAATAATAACTTTGTGTTTATAAGTCTAGTCTAGTCTTGACAGTCAATTAGCTTTGAAAACTTGTTGTGCCGGACATAAACCCTCAAGCATGCTGGTTTCCCTCCAGATGATGTCCCAGAAAGACAAGTCATCACGGTCCATACATTCACACACTCCTACTAAGTGTGGTACACCAAGGGGTTCTTTTTGGTGGAACGGGGGTGGGGGTGGGGGGGTCTGTTGTTACCCCTAAGGTCAAACAAATTGACCTTAAAGACACACAGGTAAAGTTCTGAAAATTAGTGACAGAGACAATAAATGATTAAAAAATTACTTATTAAAAATTAAAAAGTAGATGAAGGCCGTGATGCTAAGATAAACTGAGACAACCATAAATTTTGAAGGAAAGTGTTTATTTCTACATATAGAGGCTTTCCCCTTTAAAACCAAGTTTATTAAATTCTAAAAGTGTAGAAGAAAATCTTAAAGAGGCCTGCCTGGTTTTAAATACAGAAACAACAAAATAGAAAGTAATAAAACCAAAAAGAATTAGCTAGGGGGGCCACTAGTGGTGAGCAGACTACTTTGGGTGTGTCCAGGGGTGCTACTTCATACTCACCTGGGTGGACACAGCAGACACCACAGCAAATGAAAAGTGCAAAAAAAAATACTACATGTGTGATCCCAGTGCACATGCAGGGGTGGGGAACCTCACCAACATGCCTAACCCAACCACTAGGAGCCCCCAGCATCCCTAAAACAGAAAAACAAATTATACTGACCCAGTGGAAGAGAACAGAAAAAAAAAACCTGCATACAGAAGGAAATTTTAAGAAGTAAACTGTAACAAAACTATTGAAGTTAACAAAAAAAATTAAGTTTAAAAACCGAAAAAATATATAAAAACCAAAAAAGTAAGTAATACCAAAAACAGCACACAAAACTAGAGCAAAAGAACAAAACAAGAGCAAAACAGCAGCAGGTTTAACCTGTGATAGAAACACATGGACAGTGTTAAAAAGGCTCACCTCAAACAATACTGGGGGGAGAGGGAGGACCAACCAACTTACCACCCAACAGGAAGTAAAACCAATTTCACAGCCGAGTCCTAAGGGGGACTACTTATTTTAGTGTCAGGAACCCTGTCCTACCTCAATTTAAACACAAGCATGGCAGAAAGGTGCCAGCAGCGAAGAGACTGTCAAGTGTGGCCAGGTGGCTTAAATCGGCTGCCTAACAATGGGGGGACCACAGGGCGGAGTCCACATGGGTGCTTCAGAGGCAGCAGGGAAACTGGCCACCCCACTACATAAGCTAATACATTTATATTTTAAAAATACATTGTAACCTGTAAATAGTTTTTCTAAAAATGCAGACTGTGTTTTTTTTAAATAATAATAGTCCCTACAACACAGCACTCCATAGTTTGTAAAACTTGCTATAAATGGTAGTAGTTTAAACTTTACATGTATTAAATGGAATAGATTCGCTGGAGTAGCAGAATTTATATTCCTCAATCTTTACAATTATGGCTAAAGGAACTTCACGGCATAGTTTCAGTACATTATTTATTAACACACATAGGTAAAAAAAACAACAAATCTGCTGATAAATGACCCTCCAAAGCTGTAAAGTATAAACGTTTTTATTTATTATGCACGCTTTGTGCATGATCTGTTGTCCTTCAAATTGTCTTCTGAGTCCATTTACTCCTGGAATGTTCTGAACAGAAAACAAAAAATCACATTAAGAATCGCGATGTAAACATTCATAAAAGTAAACTAATAAATAAAAATCAAATCAAATGTACATGTTGTCCACAAACAATACTAGGTAACTCCATCCTGTCCAATTAAGTATGTAATCATTTATACTACAAATATCTCACAGGCACATGCATTAGTAAGTCATGATTCATATTCACAAAATCAAACAAGTGAAGCAAAAGAATTACATCTTTGCTGCCAACGAAAAAAAGCTCCATGAAGGAGGCTGTCTATATATACCTGCTCTACCCGGGTATGAGGCTTGCTGCCCGGGTAAAAGGTGAGCGAGTGGTCGGTCATAATCACGGTAGGCCAGCTGAGAGAGCTTTAATAATATGGCAGTATATGTTGTAATGAGTAAACAAAGCTATACTTACGTTACAAGTCTTTCTCTCGAGTAGCGCCGCCATGTGGAAATATTTTTTTCAGACCTGGAAGTGCAAAGGATCTTGGGATGTGAGAGGTGGGTAAGGATGGTCACAATGAACACACAAGAAGGACACGTTAGTCGGCCGCATTTTAAGGACACTTTTTCGAATTGGGACAGCCTTTGCGCACCGCAATGTCGTCACGCACCCTGCAAATGCGCACTTGAAGGAATCAGACATAGCCCACGTGTCGATCATCATACACATAACTGATTGGTCAGTTATGCCACGCTTAATATGGTCAGTCTACATGTCATTTATTACACACACCACCAGGTACTGGTCAGTCACTCTTCATTCTTTTGTATACACGATGATCTGTCACGATCCGGGTGTTGTTCCCGTGACAGTTTTGGTTTCAAGTTGGATTTCCTGTGTTGTGTTGTTTTCCTGGTTTCCTTGCACTTTCCTTTTTCTTTGATTACACGCACCTGTTCCTCATTTGTTTGTTTGGCTATTTATGTTCAGATGTGTGCGCCAGTCTGTGTCGAGTCATTGTCATTTGTGCCGTGTGTGCTTTACGTTCGTGTAAAGCAAAAAAACATAAGGAGGTCCTCCTTATGTTTTTTTGTGGACTTGGAGAAGGCATTCGACCGTGTTCCTCGGGGAATACTGTGGGGAGTGCTCCGGGAATATGGGGTATTGGACCACTTAATCCAAGCAGTTCGTTCCCTGTATGACCGGTGTCAGTGTTTGGTTCGCATTGCCGGCAATAAATCGGACCCGTTTTCAGGGAGGGTTGGACTCCGTCAGGGCTGCCCTTTGTCACCGATTCTGTTCACTACTTTCATGGACAGAAATTCTAGGCACAGCTAGGGCGTTGAGGGGTTTCAGTTTGGTGGCTGCAGGATTCAATCTCTGCTTTTTGCAGATGATGTGGTCCTGTTGGCTTCATCGAGCAGTGAACTCTCACTGGATCGGTTCACAGCTGAGTGTGAAGCGGCTGGAATGAGAATCAGCACCTCCAAGTTTGAGTCCATGGTTCTCGCCCGGGAAAGGGTGGAGTGCCATCTCCGGGTCGGGGATGAGGTCCTGCCTCAAGTGGAGGAGTTTAAGTACCTTGGTGTCTTGTTCACGAGTGATGGAAGGATGGAACGCGAGATGGACAGGCGGATTGGTGCGGTGTCTGCAGTGATGCGGACTCTGCACCGATCTGTCGTGGTGAAAAGAGAGCTGAGCCAAAAGGCAAAGCTCTCGATTTACCGGTCGATCTACGTTCCTACCCTCACCTATGGTCATGAGCTTTGGGTAGTGACCAAAAGGACAAGATCGCGGGTACAAGCGGCCGAAATGAGTTTTCTCCGCAGGGTGGCTGGGCTCTCCCTTAAAGATAGGGTGAGAAGCACTGTCATCCGGGAGAGACTCGGAGTAGAACCGCTGCTCCTCCTCATTGAGAGGAGTCAGATGAGGTGGCTCGGGCATGTGGTTAGGATGCCTCCCGAACGCCTTCCTGGGGAGGTGTTCAGGGCACGTCCAACCGGTAGGAGGCCTCAGGGAAGACCCGGGACACGTAGGAGAGACTATGTCTCTCAGCTGGCCTGGGAACGCCTTGGCATCCGCTGGGAAGAGCTGGACGAAGTGGCCGGGGGAGAGGGACCTCTGGGCTTCCCTGCTTAGGTTGCTGCCCCCGCGACCCGACTTTGGATAAGCGGAAGAAAATGGATGGATGGATGGACTATGTAGTTAAGTGGCATTGTCATGTCAAACTGGTAAAAATAAACCTTTATTGCCAATGTAATCTTTAAGAGAACTTGTTTTTGCAGCACCTTGTGGTCTGCATAAATCTTTAGAGCCCAAATAGAAGACAAAAAGTCTTCTTTTTTATTATTGGGAAAAATATTGTCCTTTAAACATACCATGACCCCTCATTGTAAAGATGGATTTTTGTTGTTATATTGTGTCTAGTGTAGAGGTTCGAGCAGAGGTTACCGGGAGTATAAATGACCACTACTATAGAATATGAGACCAAAAGATTTACTCCTGACAACACTACCCAATACAGACGTCCGGGCTTCGATCTGTCCCTGTAAGCCTGAGCTACACGGGCCTTACAACAGCACAGCTGGAGGAAGCGTCCCTTCTTTACCTGCCCGTTCTCTTATACATTTTTCAGATTGTGCTCTTTGTCCAATTAGCAGATGGTTCCACCCATGGTGTGTCTTCCTCTTCTATGGTGTCTGGCGTTGCCAGAAGGCGTGGGCGGCTGATATCTGGCCTAGAACATTCTGCGGTGAGGCGCCTCTCTGCAAGCCCGCCTTTGCATCCTCCCCTGTTTGCTGGGTACATGATGTTCCTTTCTTACGCTGGTCTCCTCACTCTAGGTGTCATGTGTACTTTATTAAACTTCTGTGTATGCCGATTATGTGTCATCAAACCTGCCATTCTAGCCAGCTCACCGTCTGGTTCATGCGAAGCCAACAATATGTAATCAGTATAAATGTTGTCTGAGCAAATGTAAATAAAACACGCCTCCCTTCACTAGTGATAATATATCATATATTTTATGGGCATAGAAGAGAGAGAATTCAGTTCACGTTGGTATTGGTTGTCCGTATCGTTGTTGGTATAATGTGCGCCACACGGTAACCAGCGGTCTGAGATTATTTCCAAGTGTTGCCTTTGAATTGTAAATATGTGTAACTGAGATAAGAGATTCGCTGACGTTGTGCAAGCTCAAGACGACAAAAGACCGGCAGCCATGAAACTCTTCATTAGCACGCAGCTTGGTCTCACTGTCACACCACATAGCCATCAAGAGGTCAAAGACAACACAGCACACTAAAGCAGACATACTGTAAAGCTAGTATTAACTGCAGACGTTACGATTGCATTTTGTTCCGGGGAGAGCACACAGCACTAATAAAGAGCCAAAAGTGTCTGCACTAAAACGATGGTTTGATAAGAACAGACTATCCCTGAAACTAAGTAACTCAAATAATGTGATTTGCCAACAGCAGAAAGGATACTTACAAACTGATGGAGTGGACATTGACAGGGACAGGGTGAACCAAAATAGTAATAATAGATTACAATATGAGCTGAAAATCTCTCGTTAAAAACGTACAACATAAAGTGGCAAGAAATACCTCAAAATTGAATAAAGCAAAATTTGTTCTGGACCAAAATCCCTCCACAGTCTACTGGCTTCTGGTATCACCCTATCTAACTTATTTTGATTAGATATGAGGAAACTATAAAACTAAACTACTGTAGTATAAAAGTACCCTTCACTCTAACTGTGCTACAACAAAAGGTCAGTTAGGAAAGTTTGTTGGAGAGAGAGCAAACAAATACTTTAATCCTATTTATTATAAATTAGAATGTGCTGATCTGGTAAACTTTTTAAAAAGCTAAAATTGTTCATAAAGCAAACAATAACCTGCTTCCCAAAACTATTCTCTTCTCAACAAGAGAGGAGAGATAAATTAACATTAAAACACGCTAAAAACCTTTAACATATAAGTATGTGAAATCAACTGTTGGAATGGTTTGAGTAAGGAACTCAAACCATTAAATAAAATGAACGAATTCAAGAATGAGTACAAGCAGTTGATGTTTGAGGTACAAGGAAGTAGAGTCCTGAACCACAGTGTACATATAATGTACATATACATATAATGTACATATACATAAAATGTACATAAAAATATAATGTACGTATACCTTTAATGTACATGTATAATGTACATGTACATATAATGCCATGTTTAACCACCTGTCCACTTCCTACTAACTCTGTGTGAGTACTTTCCCTGTACTATGTTTCCGTCAACTATTAACCTTTCCATCAGTTGTTACTATACTGTACATTTATTGTGACTGTTACTGTATATCATTTATTTAGGGAGATTATAAATATTGACTCCTATTGCACCACATTGTTACACTGCCTTATCATATCTTCCTGTGAATTTAAAATTAGCAAAATGTACATTTGAAAAAACAAGCAACGAACAAATGTATGATTGTTGATGTGAAACAAAAATGGGGTAGGATTGCTTCTTCTTACTCCTTCTTAGACACGTGGGATTGTGAATTGTCATGTATTCCAATGGAACTTGTGTATTAAAAAAAAACAAAAACGTTGCCATAACTGTTGCACTTCCACCATAACGTGTTACATTCGGTCAGGTGGTATCTAACAAAATAAGCTAAAAAACAAAAAAAGGGCCAGTTATGCGAGAAGTAATGTATCTTTCTTTAATTCATAATAATGATTTAGAAACATTTTTTTTTCATTTACATATTCATGTAAGCTTATAAAATGTTACCCCCGTAGGCTCTCCCCTATTTCAATACATTTGTACGCTTGTACAATTTGTGGTTCAACAAAAAGCCAAAAATTCATTTAAAAAATTGCATGTTTTTTTAAACACAACCTTAGTTCCTATGGTTTTTGGCATCCTTAGATCCTTATTTTTCCTCAGCCAGTTCCTTTCTGTGTCTTTACCAGCATGACTGTTGAGTTCACGTTGAGTTACTTCAGTCCACTTCACAATATTATTGTGTCTGTTGTAGTCCTGCTATTTATAGTTTGCTTGTGTATATTCTCTTCACAAAACATGTAACACAGGAACAGCAAGTCCTTTCTCTTTTGCAAATGTGAAGTTTCCAGTGAAATAAAGTGACACTGACATTCAGTTTGCACCATGGGAATCGATTCTGTAACGTCAATTAATACCAAAATATACATAACTAGACCTTAATAGTTTATGAATGTGTGTTACATTTTTACATTACACAATTGACATTGAACATAAAAAAAATGGTAAAAATGGTAATCAGAAACCATGTTAATGAAAATATTGTTAAATCCTGGGGTGAAGAGACGGTAAATAACTATGCTATGTTCAAGGATTGGCTGGTATTTGCAGAAATGTGATTTTTTTCCTAAAACATTCTTTGTGATTTGACCAAAAGAGGACAAGGAATTGTATTTGTTAATGCGAATTTTGACTTAAAAAATAAAATGAGGACAAGCGTTTTAAGGATACACCACATCTCAACACACGCAACACACGGGGTGCAGAAACCAACAGGTACATAGTTGTATGAGCAAGGTCCTTCCTTGAGTATGAGTAGGCTATGAACAATTTGACTCACCTCAAATGCTGTACTTCCCATTTGCATATGTTTCCCCTCCCCAGCCCCCAGAGGGGGTGTGAATTGAAATGCTGTGGTATAGAATGAAGGAAGACAATGCACGATGAGTTGATGTCTCTTCACCGGCAGAATTTATTCTTTCAAAAATGACAGCAGTTTTATCATGAAACTCGTACCCTAACAGTTTCAATCCAGCCCTAACTTCCAACAATATCAATTTAACATTCACAAGTGTTGTATGCTTTGTCAGTTCACAATAGTCATTTCAACTTTGTATTGATGAAACAGTATCACAATAGCATTTTCTGATCTTAAGACATTTTCTTCACATCAATTTAGTGACAATTTCCACCAACATGTGTACCTGTATAACATCTTTTTAGCACAATAATATCAGTAACACCGTGCAATTAGCCTGCTCACTGATATTCACCATCCAACAAGGCCCGCCAGCATTAGACATTTAGCATATGCTGAAAAGCTCCCCGACACATATTGTACACGACCACTTTACATGCAGCCATTTCTTCTAGTGAGTTTCTCAACTCTTCCAAGCTTTGGGGGAAACAATAAATCAACAGGTAATCGAGGACGGCGTCCGTATAAGAGAAAAAAATGGAGAAAAACCAGTGGACTCGTGCCTTGTGCAGTTATAGGCATGCACAACGTGATTGAGATGGTCTTTCCATTGCCTCTTTTTTTCTTCCTCCAGGGTGCGCAGCATCTGTAGTAGGGTACGATTGAATCGCTCTACCGGATTACACTGCGGGTGGTATGGCGTTGTCCAATACCAGCCAACTGCTCGAGCCTGCTGAATAAACTGTTCTTAAATTCCTTACCCTGGTCATGATGAGTCTTATCAGGGTAACCAAAGCAAGGGATAAAGTCGTGAAAAATCTTGTCTGCTGCAGTTTTCCCTGATTTGTTTCGTGTCGGGTAAGCTTGAGCAAACCTTGTAAAATGATCTACAAGCACAAGGATGTACTCATAGCCTTGGCTTTGCTCTAATTGGAGATGGACAGAAGTTCAAAAGGCTGCTAGTGAAAATGTGGCCCATTGGAGCTCTTTGGGGCAGATTGGAACGCTTCTGTTTGATACAGGGGCATTTCTTATTAATGTAGTCTTCAATCTCTTGCTGCATATTTGGCCAATAAAACCTTTCTCTGGCAAGATAGGTTACTTTTTTTGCTCCAATATGTGCCAGATCATTGCGCAGTTGTCTTCAAGATCAAGGGTTTCAACTTCTCAGGGACAACAAGTTGTTTGTGTTTATCAGTCCTCCTGTGTAGAATCCCATCTTCCACCTCTAACTTTGTCCATTCGTATAACCGTCTCTTTGACTCTTTTGTCATGTGACATTTGTCTTTGTCATTTGGGGTCCAGTTTCTCATCCTCAATAAAACAACTTCCTGAATGGCCTTGTCCTCTTGTTGTGCTGTTTGTATGTCCACTTGCTTCATCCTGGGCATATTCAGCGTGTCATCCTTACAGGTCCCATCCAACTGTAGAGCTGCAGCCCACGGTACATTGTTGTCTTGAACAGCTTTGCTGCCTTGCCACAGAGCCGATACCACTTCAGCTGGGACGCTGTCTGTGTGGTCCTTCATACAGTCCTGTAGTCTTAAGGGGTAACGTGATAACGTGTCTGCGTCTGCATTGAGTCTGCCTGATCTATACTTAATGTCAAAATGAAAGTCGGCCAATTCCCCCACCCATCTATGACCAACCGCGTTCAACCTGGCCGTGCTGAGAATGTATGTAAGTGGGTTGTTGTCTGTATATACGGTAAATGTGGGTGCATAGAATAAGTAATCTCTAAACTTGTCGCATATAGCCCACTTTAATGCCAAATTCTGAAGTTTGCCAGAGTGGAGATGGTAATTCCGCACAGCTGGTGTTAATGTTCTAGATTTATACTCGATAACACGTAGCTGGTTGCTCTGTCGCTGATATAAGACTGCGCCTAGCCCATTAGATGCGTCAGTATGGAGAATAAATGGTAGGTCAAAGTTTGGATAATCCAGTACAGGGGGATTTGTCAGAATGTCTTTAAGGGTCTCTACCACCCTATTGTGCTCATCCGTCTACGTGATAGGTGTTGTGGATGATAACTGTCCTTTGTCTGCCTTTCTATGTCTACTTTTGATTGTCTTGTTGTGACTAGTTATTCTGTCTGTGTCTGGTTTTTGTAACAGTTCAAATAACGGTTTGGCCACACAAAAAAAGTCTTGGATAAAGGAGTGATAGTATCCTAGGAAGCCTAACAGTGACTTGACATCTCCAACAGTCTGAGGCCTCCTGTCTTTCAGTGCCAAGACAGCATCTAAATTCTGTGGATCCATTTTTACTCCTTCTCCAGACACCAAGAGTCCGAGATAACGAACCTCACATTTGAAGATTTCACACTTAGTAGGTCTCAGCTTGATTCCATGCTCTCTCATGCGGCTTAGCACAAGTCTTAGGTGGTTTACATGGTCCTCAAACGTCCTGGAATAGCACAGCACATCATCAAGATAAGGAGCGCAGCACTCATCTCGAATACCCTTAAGCACACCCGACAATACACCTCTGGAACTCTGCTGGTGCATTTGTGAGTCCAAAAGGTTTTCTTATCCATTCGTACAGCCCCCACGGTGTGCTGAAGGCTGTGAAGTGTCTGAATTCTTTGCTGACAAATCCTTGGTGATAAGCGCTTCCTTGATCTAAAATGGAGAACCATGAGTTGCCACCCAAACTGTCAAGCAAGTCCTGGATTCGTGGTAATGGGTGGCGATCTGTCCGAGGCAGCTCTCGCCGGCTTCAGCAGCTCCGACACTGCCGAGAGCCGCACCTCGCTGCAGGACTCCCCCCACTCGACGTCCGAGGCAGCTTTCGCCGGCTTCGGCAGCCCAGCATCTGCCGATACCGGTGCCGCGCTGCAGGACTCCGTCGGTCCCAGTGCCTCCAGCGTGCCTCCAAGGGTGTCGGTTCCAGTCCCGCCAGCTGCGCGTCCCACGGTGCAGCGTCTTCCAGCGGCGCCTCCCACGCCCACGGCCGGCCCCAGGAGGTGTCTCGCCGGCGACCCTCCACCAGTCCTCCCACCACCCTTTTCCGTTTCCAAATGACACTTGGACTTTTTAGGACGTCTGGAATCCGTCCTTAAGGGGGGGAGTACTGTCACGATCTGTGTGTTTTGTATTCGTGGCAGTGGTTTTGTTCTAGTTGGTTTTCTTGTGTTATTATTTTCATAGCTTCATGTGTTTTCTGGCCCGTTCTAGTTTCGTCACTTTGTTATTACGCGCACCTGTTCCTCGTTTATGTTCCATACTATTTATGTCCAGGTGCGTGCACCAGTCGGGGGTCAGCTCATTGTAAATCATTGTTTGGTTTGTCATTTGTTGCTTTTCCTGTGCGTCGTGTTCTTCCATGTGTTTTGCGCTGCTTTGCAGCATCCTTAATTAAAGATTCCTGCAACCTTACCTGCCTGACGTCCAGCTCTCTGCATCTCCAGGGTCGTTCCACCATGCCACGACGAGATCCTAACACACAGGCTTGAATGTGGTCACTGGTGGTCCCTTCCCAGTTACCCCTTCTCGTTTCCCGCTGGTTCACCTTTGAGCAGGCAACCAACAGCTCGGTGCCCCTCCTTGCCACACCTAGAGCAGTGGTTACAACTACCAAGTCCTTCAGTTGTGCACGCTTGACATTTCCGCACTTTTGTTGACTTGGGTTGTTGTACTGTATTCACTGACATTGTCTCTAGTGGTTCTGGAGTTTTTGCTACCCATGTGAATGCCTGTTCAAGAGTCTTTTCCAAAGCTGAAACATGGGCTGTCAGTTCATGTATAGCTGTACGCTGTGCTTGGACTTCAGCTTGAGTCTGGAGAACAGTGGCTTGGACTTCAGCAACAGGTTGGGTTACCTATTCTCTTCCCCCTTGGTATGCACCATTAACAGTCACTAATTTGTTTTTGTGCATTGCCTGACCTATTCGTGTCTGTCTTTAAACTTCTTCATGAACTGACTTAGTGATTACCTCTAAGATATATTAATCAGTCACCTTACTGTCACTCATGAGCACTTTTAAGTGTCTCCGGTCTCTCTCTTTTGCTGTGAGGAAAACAGTACACGCTGCTTTAGTCCCATCAACCGGTACATAAATTGTTGTGGGCTTTCACGGTCAAGTTGTCTGGCATTACTAAGCTCCTGAAATAACTTAGAACTACTTTTGTCTTTTAAGTGTGTTTTGAGAAACCGCTTCAGTANGGCTTTCACGGTCAAGTTGTCTGGCATTACTAAGCTCCTGAAATAACTTAGAACTACTTTTGTCTTTTAAGTGTGTTTTGAGAAACCGCTTCAGTAACTGCCTCAGTCACTGTCAACTCATGTTTTGTAAAAAAGCATATCTTTAAATGTGCCTGGTTTGATGATTCTTAACACGGCGCGAATTATCTCATTTTCAGTAAAGTTCTCGGCTAACCCCTTATCAATCTGTTTGCATATGGCGCCATAACTTACATCAGAGTCTGAGTCAGATATTTGTCCGCTATGAATTTTGAATTCCCTTCATGGTAATAAAGCTGCTACATCTGCTAGTTTGACAATATCAGAAGCCTGGCTACTTAGGGATGGCTGTTTATCCACCCTTACATGCACGACTGGTGATCCGGTTACAGATACAGCCTCTGCCTGTAGATCTTGCTCCTCCACACTAGCTGTTGTTGGCTGTAGAAGCTCCGTAATAAGGTCATTGAAGAGCAGGAGATGGGACATACCTTGGTCCTCCAGACTTGCCCACTGGTCACTTCTCACAAAGTCCACGATGAAGTCATAGAGTTTTACCTCTGTTGCGTCGTCGCCTGGCACTTCCTCCCTCACCTCGTCCTCAATGGAAGCCGTCAACTTGTGAAGAACGTCGGTATTTGCAGAGCTGATCAGCTGGTGCAGTTGCTTTTGAATGGCTCGTTGCAACTCGCGTTGTGCTGACATCTTGGATCACGATGTTGGTGCGTCTGTCCAGGTAATGATGACAGGTTCAATGGATTGATGATTAGCTGTCTTGTAGAACACAGAAATCATCCCGGAAGAGCCCCCAAAATGTTGCCCCTCCCCAGCCCGGAGAGGGGGTGTGAATTGAAATCCTGTGGTATAGAATGAAGGAAGACAATGCACTATGAGTTGATGTCTCTTCACCGGCAGGATTTATTCTTCCTCTGTCGCGATATCAACTACTCTATACCACCATCGCTACTAGTACCCTCCAGTGGACTTGCGGTATTAAAACACCCATAATAGAGGTCTGAATTATTTTAGACACGAACATACTTTTGAAAACGTGGGGTGTCTATTTTTAACAATTGAATTTTTAGTATGTCAATACTCTTCATGACTTATTACGACTTTTAACCGCATTAAACATTTTTATGCATTTTACGGTTTTTACTGTTTTTAGCTTATTGTTTCTTGTTTAATGAGCCTTACACATAACCCCATCTTTCTTCGCAGGAAATCTATGGGTCACTGGAGAATATGTGAGCTTATCTTGTTGACTCTGGACTGTATCGTGTCAATGATGGCCAGCTTGCAGGTTAATACACAAATGGATCAATGAAGTCACTTAAAAGTTTGCCTCTGCATCCCTAAAGACCACATCTTAGCCTTTAAATCTCACTGCAAGCCCAAAAAGTAGTGTGGTTTTATGTTTTCTGGTTTAGTAAATCAATATCAGAAAAAAAACTGAAGTTAGTCAATTATTTTATCCAATAATATCACCGCCGAAAGACACTCACTGATTAATATTCCAGAATTCTTTGCAGGTTACCATATCCAGCAAATTATCTCTGTTATGTTTATCTCACCGTTCCTGCAACTGGTGCCTGATAAATATGTATGACTGAAGTACCATGCCATTGGTTGCTTCATGTAGAACTAATTACAATTTAATGACAGCTTTTAATGGTGCTGAATGTGCTCAACAACCAAATAATCACAAGTTCATGAGACATAGTATACTTGTATGTAATACGTTGGCATTTGTAAATAGCAGATGACCCATCACCCTACAGAATGTCTATGACTTGATGAACATAAATCATCTAAATTTTAGTGTGCGATATTCCATTCCATTCCATTTTCTGTACCGCTTATTAGAGTGGCAAATTATTCATCCCATTTTTTAAAAACTAAACAAATGACATTACGGTTTTAGATACATATACTTAGTACTTAGATACTGTTCATAATTGGTGACATCTTTGTCATATTATATAGACATACTGTCTTATATTGTGTTTGTTAGCGATGTTAGGGCTTGCATTTGTTATACTAAATATAATTTAGAATGCTGGCTTGCATTAAGTACAACTAGTAACACCACCTTCTGTGATTTCCCATGCAGTAAATAAAGCTTAATAACAATTCAATGAAAGCCATAAGCTATTTGATGCACTCTGCACTCGTAGTGCATTGTCCAATACCCAGCACCATAGGTTTCTGTTGGGAATATAAACCCAATTTTAATGAGTACGTTTGCCACAAAGATGACTTTTATATCTTTTTATTTTGTCCTCTACTGCACCAGCGTTTGAAAAACATGTTTCATTAAATGTGTGAATGCTTGGCTTGCTTTTGAATTTGGGCAGTAAAAATGGAAGCAACCAAAAAACCACAAGCTGATTAAAATCACATGACAAATTGGGGGGCGTTTGGGAGTTAAATTGAAAGGAGCATAGATTTTTTTTAATTAACCCTAACAAGCCAGCTGCTGAGGCTGCACTTTTTGACCTTGGTTTCAGACATTTCATTTTTGCTAACATTTTCATTTTGTGTTGTAACTCATCAGTGTGTGATTTAGTTTACTCTATACTATATGGCATTAACCTATTTTTGGCTTTAGTACATTTTTAAAGCAGAATTACACCTTTGAGACCAACAAAGTGATTTATTACTGAGATGATTGCTGATCCAGCTCATAGATCTGAGTGATTTCTTCACTGATCTTTACTTTTCCTCCTTAACTAATGCAGGCCACGGTGTTTGGGGAATAGCAGTAAACGATGGCTCTACCATTTTTTCTATCAGACTCTACTGTTTTTGATTTGGAGAGCTTTTCCTGGTCTGCTTAATTACCAGGGGGAAACACTTCTAAATCTTTTTTCCCTCTTTTTTTCCAGTGACAAAACACAGACTGCCAAGTAAATCCCCCTCATGGTATAGATTAATATCCACTGAGACAGGTGCTAGACGTTTTGCCCCCATTTAATATGCATGTAGGGACTAGATATTGACTAGACTAAAATTGCATTAGGTACAAATAGTAGCACATTTTGTTGTTCATTTGGAGAGCCAGCATTGTCTAACAATACTGCGATATTTAACTAGAACCTAGAATCTAGAACTATTCTTTCTCATAAGCTAAGCAAAATGCACAAGTACTCATTTGCAATCATGCTTAATTGTATAACCCTAAATATGAAAGAAAACGTTATTGCTGTTGGTGGATTGGACTGCTGCGGAATGGCATTCCACCAATATTCTTCATTTATTTCCACACTTCAATGAAAACTGCACTTTTTTACCCATCA
>QODF01000272.1:668864-685725 GCA_024372805.1 Oostethus manadensis | reverse complement strand
GTTCTTGTTCATGAGTGAGGGAAGGTTGGAGCATGAGATCGACAGATGGATCGGTGCAGCATCCGCAGTAATGCGGTCGCTGTACCGGACCGTCGTGGTGAAGAGAGAGCTGAGCAAAGCTCTCTGTTTACCGATTAATCTACGTTCCCACCCTCACCTATGGTCATGAGTTATAGGTCATGACTGAAAGAATGAGATCGCGGATACAATAATTCCCTTGTAAATGTTGGTCATGAACTAGCAGCAGAGATTCCGAATCAAGATATGGAGTTTAATTTTGAAAGAACAAAACAATTGGACTCTCTGCTGTTAGTGAACGTGAAATCCTTACTATTGTCCAGCAATTTCCTAATAAATTCTCAACAGATTGTCACTCCATTGATATGGTGCTAATAAAAAAGATCATAAGTAATATAATTACACCCTTGACATGTATCTGTAATCTGTCTCTGCAAATTGGCTATGTTCCAAGGAAAATGAAAATTCCTAAAGTTATTCCTGTGTTTAAAAATGGAAACAAACATGATTTTACTAATTATAGACCCATTTCACTTCTTCCTCAATTTTCAAAAATCCTTGAAAAAGTTTTTGATAGGAAATTAAATAAATTCATAGAAAAGCAGAATTTACTCAATGAAGGTCAATATGGCTTTAGAAGTAATAGATCTACTTCAATGGCCATCAGTGATGCTACTGAGGACATTTCTAAGGCACTGGACAATAAAACAATAGGTATTTTTATTGATCTTAAAAAAGCATTTAACACAATAAATCCTGAAAAATTAATAAAAAAGTTAAAAGAATATGGTATACGTGGGGTAGCTGGGAAATGGGTCAAAAGTTATTTAAGCGATAGAGTGCAGTATGTTCATATGGGTGAGTTTTCTTCCAGATGTCTTGGCATTGCTTGTGGTGTTCCCCAGGGGTCAGTATTGGGCCCCAAATTATTTAATTTGTATATCAATATTTGTATATTAATGTTTCTCAGTTGGTAAAATGTATATTGTTTGCATATGACACAAATATATTTTACAGCAATAACAGTTTTGATGATCTTATCCAGAATGTAAATAATGAATTGAGTAAAATCAAAAAATGGATGGAAAGTAATAAATTATCTTTAAACTTAAATAAAACCAAAGTAATGTTATTTGGAAAACATTCATTGAGGTTGCAAAAATGGGTAGAGGTTAGTGGTATTAAAATTGAGTATCTTGCAGAAATAAAATTTTAAAATAAAATTATATTAGAGTTATATATAAATTTAAAATAAAAATAAAGTTATATATAAAATTAAAATAAAATTTCCAAAGGCCTTGCAATTATTAATAGAGTTAAATCTGTCCTTGATTACATTGCACTTCATACTTTATATTGTTCCCTAATTCTTCCATACTTTACTTATTCTGTAGAAGTGTGGGACAATAATTATAAGACCGCAATAGAGTCGTTATTTTATTTACAAAAGAAGGCATTAGGAATAATTCATAAGGTGGGGTATCTTGATCACACCAATCAGTTATTTTCCAAATCAAAAATTCTAAAATTACATGATCTTGTAAAACTGTATACAGCAAAGTTTATGTTTAAAGCATTTCACAATCTATTACCGATTAATATTCAGAACATTGTTTCTCACAGAGATCAGCCGTATGACTTGAGAGGTTTAAGGAACTTTGATACCCCCACTGGCTAATACTACCAGGAGATGTTTTTCTTTGTCTGTTTGTGGGGTTAAACTGTGGAATAGTCTAGGACATGAACAAAAGCTATCTCAGAGCATTCGTTGTTTGAAATGTTTATGTAAACAAAACGTCTTGTTACAATACAGAGATGTGGAGGCTTAACTATGTTCATGTTGATGGATTTGTACTGCTTTATAGTACTTGGTTTTCTGTTTCTGGTATTTTTATTATTTTTTTTTCTCTCCAATGCTAATATAAGTGTATTGTTTTGACTGAAGAGAATAAGTTAACATTGAATTGGTGCATCTTGAATACAGGAAGGGAATATGTGTACTAGTAATTAATGTGAGATGTAGTGGGGGTAGGATTTAATGAGCTCTGCTTCTTCCTGCTCCTTTTCCAACATGTGGAATTGTGAATTGTGATGTGAGGCACTTCAAGTGGACCCTGGGTGTGTTTGAAGTAAAGTCAATCAATCAGAACACACATCTTTTGTGTATGTGCACTCGTCATGGACATCACGTGAATTAGCAGACAGCTCTCGCCAATATTTTTATTCAAGTCCAATTTTTTTTAATGTGTTCAATCTGTTCTTTTAAATCACTATTGGTAATATCTGCTTGGTGGTGGTGGTGTTCCTATATTTTCTTTGGTTGGAGCTAAATAGGAATAGCACTTTTACAGGAAAACTGCAACTTTGTTGGCATTTTGTCATCATCCACAACCCCTCTGTGAGACATGATGTTCCCTTTTCTGTGCCACCTTTTGCTGGCAGTTTTTCCTTAACTGTGAATGTAACTGGGATTAACCTATTCCACCTATAAATTGCTCCAAAACCTGCCAACAATGCTCCATTGACATGCTTTGAACTGCATATTAATCAAGCTATAGCGACAATGCTATTGTAGGTGCTAAAAAAAGGAACTACTTTTTTGGCATAGTGGCACCACTCGATTGGCGGTGTACATACTAGCTCTATGCTCTATGCTCTATGTGCTCCATGTATCATAATCAATATAATAGAGACTTTGTCCCACTCAGTGCAGCAGAAACTGTCCGTATGGCTTGGCAAGCTTGATATTCACGTCACCAAGTCATGGTAGTCTAACTCTCTTTCACAAAGTCGTATATTTACTTTACTGATTTGTATACAAACTAAGCTACAGCGACATTGTTAATGCTGCAGCCAACACGAATACGTATTTTTCAGGTATTCTTATAGCAGTGCCTCACGCCACTACCAAGACGTGACGGGCCCACTCCAAAACAATGTGGTACGACACCAGTTTTTACTGATTGGGGAAGGACAACAAGCGGGAACGACTTCAAATAGACAACCAAATTATCTGTAAAGTATTAGCCCACATTCCATGTTTTGTTTATACTATGATTGGTTAGATGGACTGTGTATATCTCTGTAATCCCAAACACTATGTGCTCCATGTATCACAATCAATACAATCAATATCATGGTAACTTACTTGATGGACAGTTCTGCTCTGGGGCATCATTTCCAGTTGATTTTGGGTAGATGAGAAAAAGTATGTGCCAATGCTGGATTTGCAAGTGTTAACAATTTTTGTTCAGTGTGAAGCGATGTCCTCGTCATACACAAATCCTTTTTATCGTTGGTAACACAGTATGCCGCTCAGTGAATCAGTGCAGCAGAAAAACTCAATTTTTGTCTACATGGCTTGGCAAGCTCGACATTTACACCACCAAGTCATGCCAGTGTCCTGACTCATCTGCTCCGACACTTCACTTTCTCTTCTTGGCCGCTCAGCTTCTAAAACCTGTAACTCATCATTTGTATATTCAGGCTCAGAAAGACAAGGTTCTGGATTCTCGCTTGTCCAAAGGAAGTCGTCGTCTGCAACTCCTACAAAGTCTACCATGATTTGTATTTTCAAATAGACATGTGCTTACATGACATGGATGTAGCACTAGTTTCTATCTAGGGGCTTTGTGAAATCATTGTGCCCAGGAAAGAAGTTTCGATAATGTTCAGAATGACCAAAATACATAAAAATACTGTAAGTATTATATATGTACAGTATATATATATTTATATGGCGGTCACTGAGGCCCGATTTAAAGAGATTCTGGACCACTATCCGCTGTCTCAGGAGGGGGAAGCAGTGTACGGTCAACACCGTGTATGGTAGGGATGGTGTGCCGCTGACCTCCACTCAAGATGTCGGTGGAGAGAATTCTTCGAAGTCCTCCTCAATCCCACCGACACGTCTTCCAATGAGGAAGCAGTGCCTGGGGACTCCGTGGTAGGTTCTCCTATCTCTGGGGCTGAGTTCCTTAAGGCCCTTAGTGCTGTTGTGGGCATGTCTTGGTTGACACAACACGTGGACATCGGGGGCAGTGCCCTGGGATTGGCAGACCGGAGTGGTGGTCCAGGGGACCGGGGTGTGTGTTCCAACTGCTGTTGGATCACATTCCTCAGCCTTCCTGGCAAAGTCTATTTAGGGCTTCAGGATAGGAGGGCTCGCCGGATAGTCGAATTTGGGATTCAGGAGGAGCAGTGTGGTTTTTCATTCTAGTCATGGAACTGTGGACCAGCGCTATACTCTTGGCAGGGTACTTGAGAGTTCAAGGGTGTTTTCCAAATCAGTCTATAGTACATGTGTTTTGTGGACTTGGAAAAGGCATTCGGGAGTGCTCCGGGAATATGGGGTATCGGACCACCTAATTCAGACGGTTCATTCTCTGTATGACCGGTGTCAGAGTTTGGTTCACATTGCCGGAAATAAGTCAGACCTGTTTCTAGTGAGGGTTGTACTCCACCAGGGCTGCCCTTTGTCACATATTTTGTTCATTACTTTTATGGACAGAATTTCAAGGCGCAGCCTGTGCTTCGAGGGGTTCCGGTTTGGTGGCCGCAGGATTGGGTCTCTGCTTTTTGCGGATGATGTGGTCATGTTGTCTGAATCAAGCCAGGACTTTCAACTTTCGCTGGATCAGTTTGCAGCGAAGCAGTGTGAAGCGGCTGGGATGAGAATCAGCACCTCCAAGTCCCAGTCCATGGTCCGCGCCCGAAAAAGGGTGGAGTGCCATCTCCGGGGCGGGGAGGAGATTGTGCCTCAAGTCGAGGAGTTTAGGTAGCTCGGGGTCTTGTTCATGAGTGAGGGAAGGATGGAACACGAGATGGACAGGCGGATTGGTGCAGCGTCTGCAGTGATGCGGACTCTGCATCGGTTTGTTGTGCTGATGAGAGAGCTGAGCCAAAAGGCAAAGCTCTCAATTTACCCGTTGACCGACCTTCCTACCCTCACCTATGGTCATGAGCTTTGGGTAGTGACCAAAAGGACAAGACTGCGGGTACCAACGGCCGAAATTAGGTGGCTGGGCTCTCCCTTAGAGATCGGGTGAGAAGTACTGTCATCCAGGAGAGACTCGGAGTAGAACCGGTGCTCCTCTACATTGAGAGGAGCCAGATGAGGTGGCTTGGGCATCTTGTTAGGATGCCTCCCGGACTCCTCCCTGTTCAGGGCACGTCTGACCGGTAGGAAGCCTTTGGGAAGACCTAAGACAAGTTGGAAAGACTAGGTCTCTCAAATGGCCTGGGAACGCCTCGGGCTCCGCCGCGAGGAGCTGGACAAAGTGGGCAGGGAGAGGTAAGTTTGGGCTTCCCCGATTAGGCTACTGTCGACATGGATTAAGCGGAAGAAAATGGAAGGGTGGATTATATGTTACCATGAATGTACCTGTTACTGCATGGTAACACAACACGGGTGGATTATATGTTATTATGAATGTACCTATTACTGCAGGGTCACAACATGTGTAGAAAACAATAAAACATTGTTGGAAGGTTTTTTAGAGCTTCATAGTCAAAATAGGTGTGTCCCATTACACTCCTACTTACTAACGTTTTCTCTCTTTAGAACGCACAGAAAAGGGAAAGATGTGTATACTCATGAAGTCAGCCATGGCATTTCCAACATGACAAAGTGAAAAATGTTTTCCTCCCATTGCATGTGGAAGTGGTAAGTCTTTAGTTTCTAAAGTTAAACTGGTTAGGTTGTTAGCTTGTAAGATTGTTATCTAGCGTCGGACTGTAAGAGTTGTGTAATGTGGGGTGAACAACGAATAATAGGAGTGAAAAGGTGACCACAGGGGTGTTCTTTAATGTCTACAGGGATTTAATAACGTTAAAAAACATATTCAAAAGTCATAAACAGGTATTTTATGCTCATACTACAGATTCCATTAAATGCCATTAAATCCTATATCGCAGAAATGAATTCATCGTGGTCAAGAGTGGAACCAGTTATCACTATAAACGAGGGTCTGTATGCGGTTCTTGAGGGTTAGTGCCACCAGGCAGTATCTCAACAAGGCAGACAGCACCTTTTCAGCCATCTTTTACTTAGTCATATGGGAAAAATCTCACAACGTCTGCCCTTGGAAAACAAAAGTTTTTGTCTTTCTCTAATTGCACGCTATTGGCTCCCTCAGGAGGCATAACACTGCGGTCCAGTCACAGATCACCATAGCCCCTCGAGGCAATGTCACATCCTGGCAGAGACGACACACCCGCCGTGGAATAAATTGACTCTGAGAATGTGACAGGCAGCCAAGGTCTCCATTAGATAACGCTGTAATGTTGATTTGTTTTCTGTTGTCACAGTTATTTTTGTTATATGGTATAGCCAGCTGCTACTTCTGTTTTCCTTTAAATCAAATTAATCATTTTCATGTTGCTCGTAAATAAGGAAAGGCTGTAAAATAAAAGACATGATATCTCATCTTTGAAACAAAATTTTAATAATGACAATGCAACTTTTATAAAACAAACCATAACATTTTGATACAAATTTTACTTAATTTTTATGCATGCAGATATTACGTTTCTCCCACTTTCTTAAAATGTTACTTTCTGAGAACGCCAGAGCGCTTATTGTTGAAATCTTGTGTACATTTTGTTTGATTTTGTTTACAATCAATGTGAGCACATTTTAAGCTTTGGGAATATCTGCCTATCTATTGACATTATTTATAACTATTACAATTGCCAGGTATATACTGTAGATGTCCCAGTGCCAGTTTTGGAAGTGTGGATAATGTCATTTTGCAACAGTGGTGTGGCTCGGATGTGTCACTGATATATTAAGTGGCTGTGTCAAAAGCAACGTATAAATGGAAGCAACCCAGAATAGAGAGGACCTTCATCTTTGCTGATAAGACAGCCCTGATTACATCTAAATGTAGAGGAACGTCTAGTAGACAATCAATCAAGTGGAACATGGAAAGAAAGGAGGGGGTAGTGGAATCCTTTTAATTTCCTATGACAGTATCCATTAACTCTCGTCACCACACACTATCGTTAGAGTGGTTAGAGTGGGGACTGCTTCCTCTAGAACTAATGTAGTGATCTGTTTTTGTTTCTTCTACCATTTCATCTCCTCTCCTCTTTCTAAGCCCTAATTTGTGTATTCATTTTTAGACATTTTCCACTCCATCACATTCGGTTCATTTGCACTCTCCCGTGGCCCTCAGGCAAGTCTTAAAAAGTTGAATGTCATTTCTTTGTTACCCGTTTAGTACGGTGGTTGGTCAGTGAGGTTTTAAACGATCGCAGTTTTTGTTTCAAGGCTTATTGTAGACTTCATATTATTTTCTTTGCACTTCACCGAATGCCCTTCTAGTTAGTTTGTGCAGCTGGTTAGCATCATCAGCCTCTCGCTTGCATTGGAAGGGAGCTGCTTCATTGTAATCCATGGAAAATAGGACTCTTTTTATTGATCACTTGTTTGACTAATGACCTATGATTATGGATTGCAGTAACACTAAGTCCATCACTCGGTCCTTAAGTACTCCTACTGAATATCTTGCTGGTGACCTATCTCATCCATTTTCCTGCTGACTGTTACGAAGCACCTTTTCTTGTAGTCACACCTAACGGGGGCTCGATTTAGTTTTGACAGGGAAAGTTCATTCTCTGTGGGTGATACTTGATGTGTCAGAATCCTTTCCTTACATTAATACCTTATTGACCTGGATATAAAATAAATCAATCAAATGAGTCAAATAAATAAAAAAATATAACCGTTAGCCGGGCCGCACGGTGGATGAGTGGTTAGCACATTGGCCACACAGTCAGGAGATCTGGAAGACCTGGGTTCAAATCTCCGTTGGGCATCTCTGTGTGGAGTTTGCATGTTCTCCCCGTGCGTGCGTGGGTTTTCTCCGGGTACTCCGGTTTCCTCCCACATTCCAAAAACATGCATGTTAGGTTAATTGGTGACTCTAAATTGTCCATCGGTATGAATGTGAGTGTGAATGTTTGTTTGTCTATATGTGCCCTGCGATTGGCTGGCGACCAGTCCAGGGTGTACCCCGCCTCTCGCCCAAAGCCAGCTGGGATAGGCTCCAGCATCCCCGTGACCCTAATGAGGATAAGCGGTACAGAAAATGAATGAATGAATGAATTTTAATCCCAACAAGAAGATCCACTTATTCTGGAGTTTGTATCACCAACAGAATTCTAAGAAAGCGTTTGACAATCTTTCAATTGGCGTTAGAGCACCTTGTTTGTAAGGTTTGAGTTGGACATATGCGCTGCCGCTACCTGTCACATGGGCTGGCCTTTACCCCGCAGGATAAACTACAGATTCCATTTAATGCCATTGAATGCCAGGCAGGATAAAAGCCTGGCCTTTGGCGAGGGTTTTATCCTGCCGTTCCTTGCGCCTTAATCGTTTTGTGTAAAATGCTGTGTGTCATTGGCCGCTGGGTTGCGCATGCCCGGTCTCCGGTTTCCTGTGTCTCCAGCTGAAGCGCCTGTGGTGACGAGTCCCCCCTTCTGGGATCCCCCCACTGTTGCACCGCTGGATAAACAGGTCTGCTGCTGCGGGTCCGTTAACGAGGCCTTTGACATGTATTATATTTGAGTTATTGTAGCAACCATATAATTTACGTATACATGGGGGTGGAGTATATCTGCTGTATAAGTACTGTATATGTGTTTTTTCTTTTGCTCTGCCGAGTGTGGGTGCAATGTGCTAATGAATGACTGGCAATAAAGAATCAATCAGTTTTCAGGGAAATACACACTGTGACAGGTTTTTACCGCTGCACAGTGTGAGGTGACACGCCAATATAAATGAAATCGTCAAGATTAAACACTCTAAATGCACAAAATAATCATCAAACTTTGTTTGTTGCACAGAGAGCAATGAACAACATTGTGTGTTGTCTCCTTTCTGTGTAATGCTCTGTTCTTCTTGCATTCAGGCACACTTTTAAAAATGTGCATGTTAGGCTCTAATTGGTTTTCATTTCTGTTGTTTGCTAACATGCTGATAACTTTTGATTCAAACAAATATCTCTCAGTGGGAACAAAAGTCAACAAAATCACTACTTCCTTGGCTGTCTTGTGGTAGAACCTAATGTAGTTTTTATATAATGTAATTATGCTTATGTTTTATTTTTGTATTTACTTTTGTAACTCAATGGTTCTCAACTGGTTTGCCTCTGGGACCCACCATCAACCCTTAACGACAAGCGGCAGCCAAAACTGCAGAAATTTTGCAACTAAAACTTCTTAACTGCTCTCTCCTGTTATGTTTATATTGTACATGTCTGACTTTCCGTACAAGTTTTGAACTCCGCTACGCACAGAAGTTTGCAGACGTCGCAGTACATTGTGGGATATATCAGACGAGTGCAGGAGGTGAGTACAAAAAACTGATCCAGGATTTTCTCAACTGGTGCGACGCAAACCACCTGCACCTCAACACCACCAAGACCAGGGAACTAGTGGTGGACTTCAGGAGAAACAGGACACACCCAGATTCTGTTCTCAATAAAGGTGACCGCGTGGAGGTGATTCACACCTATAAACACCTGGGAGTGCATCTGGATGATAAAATGGACAGGACTGCCAACACGAATGCTCTAAGCAGGAAATGGCACAGCCGCCTGTACTTTCTCAGAAGGAGTCCTTCAATGTATGCAAAACGCAGCTTCAGGTCTTCTACCAGACTGTAGCAGCTAGTGCCCACCTGTATGTAGTAGTGTGCTGGGGGATCTGGCTTAAGAAGGATGCCACAAGTTTGGACAAACAAGGAAGGCAAGTTCTGTCATTGGTAGTGAGCTGGACAGCCTGACAGTTGTGTCATGGGGTTCTTCCGCTACACAACAGTCAGGAAAATAATGGTGATGTCAAAAAGATATTGATTGGGGTGTTTATTGTGCTCTCCAGATAGTGCATGACAGTGAAAAAGGTGTACAACAACTAATAATAACTATATCAAAATGATTTTGATATTTTTGCACGGCTGGTGGATCTATCTATGTATCTAAAAGGCGCTTTATAACATGTTGTAAGAATTATATCCCACCCTCGTCCTGCTCACGAACAATTTTTTTTTTCACATATTAAAAAATTATTTGAACAAAAAGTATGTGTAAGTTTCAGTACATGGTTTATGTGATGAGTTGAATGACAGCACCCGTACTTGTACCTTGATGGGATGTGATCTTTTAAAAATGTAGATAAACAAAAAATACAATTTAAAATATACAAATTTAAGAGTAGGGTTTATTAATGATAGAAGGTCCATTTCTTTTCCACCCTTCTGCCTTTGTCAATAGATTGAATTTGGCATGAAACTGTACCTGCAAGTCTTCAATGTGGGCAGAATTCCCACTGTCACACAACCTGAGCAATGTCTCTTTATATATCTCTTCACTAGCAAACTAGCTGTGTGTCGGATGGACAGCATGTTAAACAAATATTGAACTTTTTTTCATTTATTAGCTAGCATGAGGCAGCTAACAATGCACATGATTGGGCCCAACTACTGTATTTTGACTCCAAAGCCCTCTAAAAAATCCCTTTAAAACACTAACAATGTTCCATTTACATAATGTGACCTGCACATTACCCGAGCTACAGAGGCATTGTTATCGTTGGAGCTAACAGCGATAAACTGCTCTTCTGGCGTAGTGACGCAGAAGCACTCACGTCTCTGGCCACTATTGGGAGGTAAGGTAAGCTACAGGATTTGCTGCTGCATTGCCTGTGAGTTTAATGCTAGGTTATAAATTATGCCTTGCATCTGTAAAGTACATACGATATCCATCCATCCATTTTCTTCTGATTATGCCGGGGTCGGGTCGCAGAAGCAGCAGCCTGAGCAGGGAAGCCCAGACTGCCCTCTTCCCAGCCACTTTGTCCAGTTCTTCCCGGCGAATGTCAAGGTATTCCCAGGCCAGCTGAGAGATATAGTCTATCCACCGTGTCGTAGGTCTTCCCCGAGGCCTCCTACCGGCTGGACGTGCCAAGAACACCTCCTCCAGGGAGTGCTGGTGTTGCCAGCAATGAGAGGCGACGGGCAGGGGTGGCAATTCTTGTTGCCCCCTGCCTCCAAGCCTGCACGTTGGAGATTAACCCAGTACAGAGAGGGTAGTTTCCCAACGCTTTCGGGTGGGGGGACGGGTCCTGACTGTTGTTTGCGCTTATGCAAAATGGAAGTTAGAGGAAGTTACTAGAGAGTGCTCCCTCGGGGGATTCACTTGTTCTGCTGGGTGACTTCAATGCTCATGTTGGCGGCGACAGTGAGACCTGGAAAGGTGTGATTGCGAGGAACGGCCCCCCTGATTTTCACCCGAGCGTCACGGATTGTCTATAACGAACACCATGTTCAAGCATAAGGGTGTCCACATGTGCACTTGGCACCAGGACACCCTGGGCCACACTTCGATGATTGACTTTGTGGTTGTGTTGTCGGACTTGCGGACACATGTTTTGGGCACTCGGGTGAAGAGAGGGGCAGAGCTGTAAACCGATCACCACCTGGTGGTGAGTTGGTTCCGATGGTGGGGGAGGATGCCGGTCAGACCTGGCAGACCCAAATGCATTGTGAGGGTCTGCTGGGAAAGTCTGGCAAGGTCCCCTATTAGAAGGAGTTTCAACTCCTACCTGCATGGGAGCTTTGACTAAGATCTGAAGGAGGCAGCGGACATTGAGTCAGAGTGGGCGATGTTTTGTGCCTCCAATGTCGATGCGGGTGATCGGAGCTGTGGCTGTAAGGTGGTCAGTGCCTGTCGTAGCGGTAATCCCAGAACCCGTTGCTGGACATCAGCGGTGAGGGATGCCGTCAAGCTAAAGAGTGAGTCCTATCAGGCCATCTTGGCCCATGGGACTCTGGAGGCAGCTAACAGGTACCGGAAGGCCAAGCGGTCTGCGGCTCTGGCAGGCCCTAAGGCAAAAACTCAGACATTAGAAGGAGGACTTCGGAGAGGCCATGGAAAACGACTTCTGGATGGCTTTGAAGAGATTCTGGTCCGCCATCCGCTGTCTCAGGAGGGGGAAGCAGTGCACAGTCAACACATTGTATGGTGGGGACGGTGTGCTGCTGTCCTCGACTGGAGATGTTGTGGACCGATGGAGGGAATACTTTGAAGACCTCCTCAATCCCACCGACACGTCTTCCAACATGAAAGCAGTGCCTGGGGACCCTGAGGCAGGCCCCCCTATCTCTGGGGCTGAGGTTACTGAGGTGGTCAAACAGCTCCTTGTTGGGGTGGATTAGATCAGTTCGGAATTCCTTAAGGCCCTGGATGCTTTGAGCGTGTCTTGGTAGACATGTCTCTGCAGCATCGCATGTACATCAGGGTCGGTGCCACTGGACTGGCAGACCGGGGTGGTGGTCCCCCTTTTTATGAAGGGGGACCGGAGGGTGTGTTCTAACTTTCGTGAGATCACACTCCTCAGCCTTCCCGGTAAGGTCTATTCAGGGGTTCTGGAGAGGAGGATCCGCCGGATAGTCCAATCTCGGATTCAGGAGGAGCAGTGGGGTTTTCGTCCTGGTTGTGGAACTGTGGACCAACTCTATACTCTCGGCAGGGTCCTTGAGGGTGCATGGGAGTTTGTCCAAAGAGTCTACATGTGTTTTGTGGACTTGTAGAGGGCACTCAATCGTGTTTCTCGGGGAATACTGTGAGGTGTGCTCTGGGAATATGGGATATCGGACCACCTAATCCAGGCGATTCGTTCCCTGTATGACCGGTGTCAGAGTTTGGTTCGCATTGCTGGCAATAAGTCGGACCCGTTTTCGGTGAGAGTTGGACTACGCCAGGGCTGCCCTTTGTCACCGATTCTGTTCATTACTTTCAGAAGAAGCACTGTCATCCGGGAGAGACTCGGAGTAGAACCGCTGCTCATCCGCATCGGCCCATTCGGACTCAATATCCCGGTCCTCCCTCGAGATGCAGGCGAAGCTCTGTCGGAGATGAGAGTTCAAGACTCAACAAACGGGAGACTCTGCCAAACGTTCCCAGCACACCCTCACTTCGCGTTTGGGTCTGCCAGGTCGGTCCGGCATCCTTTCCCGCCATCTAATCCAACTCATCACCAGGTGGTGGTCAGTTGACAGCTCAGCCCCTCTTTTCACCCGCGTGTCCAGAACATGCGGACGCAGGTCTGATGATACGACCACAAAGTCAATCATAGACCTGCGACCTAGGGTGTCCTGGTGCCAAGTGCACTTGTGGACATCCTTATGTTCGAACATGGTGTTTGTTATGGACAAACTATAATTCGCACAGAAGTCCAGCAACAACACACCGCACGGGTTCAGGACAGGGAGCCTGTTCCTCCCAACCACTCCCCTCCAAGTCACACTGTCATTGCCCACTTGGGCGTTGAAGTCTCCCAGCAGAACTATGGAGTCACCAGCTGGGGTGCTCTCCAGAACCCCTCTGATAGACTCCAAGAAGGCTGGGTAATCTGAACTGCCGTTCAGCGCATACACACAAGCCACAGTCAGGACCCTTTCCCCAGCCCTAAGGCGTAGGGAAATAACCCTCTCGTTTACTGGGGATGGCTCCAACCCAGAGGCACCAAGTCGGGGGGCTAACAATAGGCCCACACCAGCTCGGAGCCTCTCCCCTGCGGCAACTCCAGAGAAGAACAAGGTCCAGCCCCTCTCAAGGAATTTGGTTCCAGAGCCCAAACTGTGGGTTGAGGTGAGTCCGACTATATCTAGTCGGAATCTCTCTGCCCTTATCCACAAGCTCAGGCTCCTTCCCCACCAGAGAAGTGACATTCCATGTCCCAAGAACCAGATTTGGCCGCCGAAGACCAGGTCGCCCGGACACCCACCCTCGACCACTGCCCAAATCACACAGCACCGGACCCTTATGCTTGCCCCTGCAGGTGGTGGGTCTGCGGGAGGATTATTAGTTTAGTGATTCACCGGATTACCAAATCCCAGAAACTAAAAAGTTTGTATAAAATATTTGGGTTTGTAAAGTCACTGGCAGACACTGCTATTTTTTAAACACGCCCCTTTCAACTAATTGCCAATTGCGCAGACTTTTGAGCGTGCATATCGTCAATGCTGAGTCTTGTTTGTTTTCTGGGAATCTACTGCACCTACTGGGGGCACCAGGGCACATGCCTCTGATTTCAACACTCTGTCAGCCGACAAAACAAGATTTAAAGTAAAGATGTCTTAGTAGAGCCACATGCTCGCTGAATATCTTCAAGGTGATACGTCAACTGTGGAGGCTGGAAGTGATTGAATTTTAACTCCTAGGATATGGACTATAGCACAGTGTCAGTTCCCATTGGGTTAATACACAAAATAGTAAAATGCAATCCATTCAGTGACGCTGGTTGACCTCAAATTTTTTCAGATTCCACCACTTTCTAAATGACTGTATTTACCCAAATATAGGATGAGCCCTCTTTTTCTAGAACCTTATCAGAAATGATCCTCTGTTTCATAACTTGCCCTATATTTAAACACTTTTGTTTTCAAAAGAAGGCTGAATCAGGGTCCATTGTCCAGGAAGAAAACCTCTAGGTCTTTTTTGCATGTAGTTTGCATGTTTTTTGGCATCTAGACCTTGAATAATTTAACGTTTTTTCACCTTTCAAACTTTTTTATCTTAGATTTGAGTCAATACAGTAAGTATATTTAGAACAATGTGTTTAAGAGCCGTAGTGTTTAAAAAGTAACCATTCTATTACCAACAAGTTAAGAAAAAAAATCAAATATCAAAAACAATGTATCCAACGAGAAGGTCCTATAGCAGTGTAGATTTTTACTCAATGTCCACACAAAATGATTAAAATCCATACTTTGTTCACAAAAGCTGTTTAATAAGATCCAGGAGTTCTATCAGGCAAATGGGAAAGGAAACAGAAAATAGGAAATTAATTAATATTTATCTTCTTCCTTCATGTTTTTTTAAAGTAGTACTTCAAGGCCTGGAGCTTAAGAGGTTTATTCAGACGTTTTGTTCTTCACTAAACGAAAAATTAAGGAACCTTAAGAGACTCCAGCCTGGAAACCAATTCTTAAAACATCTCAACTTCTGCATGCACATTTTTGGAGCACACGTTGCTGATTTAATCATCAAGATTGAACAGCTGCTGCCTGCATCCTCTGCTCCCTGTCAACACTTTATTTTACTGCCCGCCTCTTGCCACAAGCTTGACAGAGGAGCATGCACTCCCATCGTCAATATCTTTTATTCCAGAGCGGATGCGCTTCTAAAGGGCAAAGCGCTGAGTCTGGTGTGTTTAATCAATTTTATTTGACCTTAATTTATACAGAGTAAATAATGAACTGTCCATCCTGTATTAAACATTAACAGGGAAATCGTTCAGAAGAGGCAGGGCAGGAATGAATAGCTTTTACAAGCTTTGCAGGTGGATTAAGGCTCCCAAAGGTTGGTCTCAAGTGGGGCTGTGAGAGGCCCTGGAGGATTTTATGTTTATGTTGTATGTATTTTAGGTTCCACAGGGAGGCTCGCTTGTACTTGCAACAATACCAAGGCACCATATTTGGTAACTTAAGTGTTCAAATGTCACTCAGCTATATCACAATAATTGACACATTACCATAGAAGATGATGGTATTATAATGATACATAAATTTTGGTTTACTCAACATAACCTTGATTCTTTGATAATAAAAGAATGAGGTATTTCACGGTGAGATATCGCCTTGACCGTGTATCACTACGGAAGCTCCAATGACACGTATGTTAGTGACAGACAGGTTGAGCTGCGCACAGGGTCACGTTTCTTCCTATAACAAAGCCGACCCCCCTCAATATGTCTCACAATGTGGCCATTCCAATTGTGGAATGGGCCTCCAAACCTGAAGGAGGCATTGTATGCAGAGGCCAATGACATAACCTCCGCAATCCTGTGAGACAGCCTGTGTTGAGACAGTGACTTGCTCCTATAGGACTGCCCCATGACACAAACAGCTGATCCTGGTCTCTGAATTCTGCAGTTCTGCAGTTGTGCAATGCTCTAAATGGGCACAACAAAATATGCCTGCACTCCTTCGTTGTTGCCAACAAAAGTGGATGAATATCCCTCTAGTTCACAGAGGAACACCTAGAAGATAAGTCCATTATATTGGACACGAAAGCAGCGTTAGGCCCTAATCAGCCCAGAAGCAAACTGTAGACAAGCAGAGCTAAAAGAGAAGGCCTGAAGGTCATTCACGGCTATGAAGGTGTTCTTGAAAGAGACAAATTTAATCCCCACAGCCTCAAGTGTCTTGAATGAATGACAAGAAAGGAAATCCATTACAACAGACACATCCCAGGTCTGCGGCTGCCCGGCCATACCTGCTCCATATTTCCTCCACCACTTGTCGATGCAGAGTCTACTCCCCGTACAGAGGACTTTCTTGTGACAAAGCAGAGCGAGCAAGTGCCACCCAGGTGATTGATATATGCCACCACAGTCATATTTTCTGTTTTCACCAGGACATGCCGAACCCCGAGATACGGCAGACAATGTTGTAAAGCCAGAAAAACAACCAAAAGCTCCAGCACATTAGTCCTCCTACTCCCTGATAAGGGTCAATGGTCGCATACATGACCTCCACCTTTTGTGAATCGCTCAGGCCTGAGAGGTTCAGTCACAAGGCCCTCTCACCTGCGGCAGCAAGCCCCATCACACGACGACACCCAAGATAGAAACGCAAAATAAGGTTATGAGGCCACACAGATTTCATCCCATCGTTTTGGGGTGGCGGCTGCTGAGTTTCTCCATCTCCTACAAAATTTCTGCTTGATACGCTGACAGCTGTGTTAGCTCATTCAGAGCCCGCACAGACTGACCTGTGTACTTGTATGACATCTGGAAAATGGGGGCCATGAGGTTGTTCCTTTTGGCTTGGTAG
>QODF01000272.1:654301-668476 GCA_024372805.1 Oostethus manadensis | reverse complement strand
TTTTTTTTCTATACCACCTATACTCATTAGGGTCGCTGGTATGTTGTAGGCTATCCCAGTTGACTTTGAGCGGGAGGCGGGGTACACCCTGGACTGGTCGCCAGGCAATCACAGGGCAGACAAAAAAGCATTCACACTCACATTCATACTTATGGACAATTTAGACTCACCTTTGAAGCTAACATGCATGTTTTTGGAATGTGTGAGGAAACCGGAGTACCTGGAGAAAGCCCACACATGCACGGGGAGAACATGCAAACTGCATACAGAGATGCCCAACGGAGTTGACTTTGACTATCTGACTGTGAGGCAAACATGCCAACCACTCAGTCACCGTGCAGCCCTATATATATGTATACAGTATATATATTCATAACAAAAAATATATTACAAAGTTAATTTCTTAATGGATTATTGTATGCAGATACAAACTTTTGCAAATTTGTGGCTTTTTCACGCTTTGAGTCAATCGCAAAAATTTATTTTTTTCTCCTGAAAGTAGCCTGAAAAAGGAATAGTTCAATCTTATAACTGGTGTTAGAGATTTCTTCCTGTCACTTATGCGCAACAGTGGCCTGGACAGATGCAGCCACATTACGGTAACCACAGAACAAAAACTACCTATTTGATGGACAGTGAAATGAATGAATCAGGTTTTTCATTCTGTTGTTCTGAACTGATCCAGGGACTATACTGATCCCCAGTGGCTTTGTCTTTGTTTAAAACAACTAGGGATGAAGGGTAGAATTTACATAAAAATAGACAAGCGTATTGTATGTAGGCCAGAAAAAAATGAGTTTCCCCTTCTTGAAAGACCAGTAGCCGCCACTGAATCTTACATACATATTAATGTAACAAGAAATGAAACTGCTAACCCATAACATGATCCCTTAAAGTGTATAAGTTACGTGTCCATGTATTCAAAATTGTCATTTATTTTCGGATGAGTGGAGATAGAAAAAAACAAAGACACATATGTAGTGGCCAGACTATAATGTACATTGGGTGCTTTTGCAGGTTTAAATTGTATGGCCTGGATGCACTCCTCCATGAGCCGCCACCCTATCATAGTGAAGGAGTTTGCGTGTCCCAATGATCCTAGGAGCTAGGTTGTCGGGGGCTGTCATGCCCCTGGTAGGGTCACCCATGACAAACAGGTCCTAGGGGAGGGACCAGACAGAGAGTGGCTCAAAAGACCCTAGTGATGAGTAACAGAATTGGACTTTGTTTTCCCTCGGCTCACTGGGGTCCCCCTCTGGAGCCAGACCTGGAGGTGTGGCACGTCTGGTGGCCGGGCCCGGTCGGGCACAGCCTGAAAAGGTAACGTGGGTCCCCTCACCCATGAGCTCACCACTCGTAGGAGGGGCCAAAGTGTTCGGGTGTTAGGTGAGCTGGGTGGCGGCCTGAAGCGAGGGCTTTGGCGGTCCGATCGTCGGCTACAGAAGCTAGTTGTCGCTAGGAATGTTACCTCTCTGTCGAGGAAGGAGCCTGAGCTGGTGCGTGAGGTGGAGAAATTCCGGCTAGATATAGTCGGACTCACCTAAACGCACAGCAAAGGCTCTGGAACCAGTCCTCTCGAGAGGGGCTGTACTTCATTGCATTCTGGTGTTGCCAGCAATGAGAGGCGACGGGCAGGGGTGGCAATTCTTGTTGCCCCCCGGCTCCAAGCCTGCACATTGGAGTTTAACCCAGTAAACAAGGGTTTAGGTTGCTGCCCCCGCGACCCGACCTCGGATAAGCGGAAGAAAATGGATGGATGGATGGATGCATGGGCCTGGATGCAATCTAGTGCATTGGATGGTCAAAACACTTGTGGGTGGAATTTTTTGTCTTTGTTTATCATTTGCACACCGAGTCATAGGACACATTCTCTAGTCATTTATAAAAAATATAGGCATGTTTCAACTATTATTAGTCTGTAATGAGCTTTTCTTCCCAGTAAACAACATCCGGTTCTGAAACGTTTCCTTCAATAACATGAATATTTTAGCTACAGTATTTTGGATCTGTAGCGAGATAATATTGAAGTAGGTATTTATTAAACCATTGGTTTCCTTTGCAGATACAGTAGAAAATATAAAAAACTGCTTTTATTCGTAATTCATAAATTATGGCAAATTTATGATTACCTTTAGTTTTTTACTAAATTTTAATGCATTTCTTAGAGATGAATTACCCTTATAAATGGGTATCATGTTGAACAAGTACATTTGTAGTGGTGCAAATAAATCCACTTTAAACATTGTAAATTGGGAAACACATTTTCCAGAGAGCATTTTGGCTGTGGAAATGGCCTCTGCTGACCTGATGCCACTGTGTAGCCTTATATCGAGCAAGCCGGATGGAAGCAACCGATAAGCCTTCCATTTGTACTCTCCGGCTACACACAAGGACATCACTAATGTAAAATGAGCCATGCCTTCCACTCCCTGACGGTGGCGTGGCAGCGTGCCGGACAAATCTCAGCCTGAAGACACACTGTGGTGTTTGACTAGGCTTTGGTGGTATCTTCCTCTCACTCGTCTCCATCAGGAATGTGGCGCGGGAATGTCATAGTGATAAATAGTTTACTTTTGCATGCCAGGAGATGCTTTCTGACTACACATTTGGAGCTGTTGCCAAAGAATGTTGCTGCAAGCTCTTGTTACAGTATTTGGAAAAAAGAAAAAAAATCATGAAACATGACAAAAATGTAATAAACTCTTATACTGTGTAGCCCTTAAAGTCACTACTACATTCTCATTAAAGTACAGTACATGCTACTGAAATTGGACATTTGGGTCAAATTTATTCTAGTTATAAAAATAATACTGCTAAATTTTGACAGGCCAGCTCAGATGCATTATATTGCAAAAACATGTGGAAGTACTAAAACTGTGCAGCTATATTCTGTTATAGATATTCTGTTTAATGTAAAATTGCTATACTACTATAACCATGAAACTGGCTGAAAATATTATTTCAAATGTATTAAAATAACAATTTAAATATGTAGTCTGTGATAAAGTATTGACATGCTTTACTGACCTGAAGCGGTGGTTCCCGTGAAACAGGGGTGCCTACTGCCCAATGGCTCGTCCTCTGGGAGGGAAATGTTTTTTTTTCCTCCCAGTCTTACTATCCCTCGCTCCCTCGCCCCCCCACTCCCTGCAAACAAGCACATAGGATCTTGGGGAGTGCGCATGCTCCTTGGGGGGTAGCGGGGGGGGTCAAAAACATGACCTCCTTCTGTGATGCCCAGGGGGCCACAAACTCCCCAGTTTTAATTACACTTAATTACTATACATAGACTCACAGACACCTCACATTTATTTTTGGGGTGGCGGGACTCGTGTCATAGGGTGGGAAGAGCTACTCAGTCGTGCTCAGCCGGGGGAGTGGTTCTGCCCATGGTGTCACGCAGTTTCGGCTCCTCAATTTTAACTGCCTACACACACACATTTCACACTTCATAACACTCTTAGTTGGGTGGGGAGGCGGAGATTAGAGGGTCCTATTACACCCCTGTTTTCTTGGACGCTCCCTGGGGTGGGGGCGGTGGGGGGAATGGTTCTTTCGGCTCCGGGTCTCAGTCGGCAGCAGTGCTGGGAGGAGTGCGTGCTTGTGTGCGTGCGTGCGTGTGTGTGTGGGGGGGGTAAACCCATGGGCCCTCTACGGGCGCCTGCCTCTGGCGTCGGGTAAGGCGATGGCCCGCGGCAGTTGTGTCTGGGGCGGCCTGGAGCTCCCGGGGGTGTTGAATATGGCCCCTGCTTTGGGGGTTGGGTGGCTTCTGGGATTGGGGGCTCGGGGCCGGTTGTCGTGCTTGCCCGGAGCTGGCCGGCCCCCGGGGGGTGTTCCGGCGGTTGGCGCCCGGGCCCCCCCTGTGGCCCTTGCTCGGCTGCCGAGAGACGCCCGGCCGGGTCTCCCTTGCACCTCTTCTGAGTGAATCTGCGGTTGCCTTTTGGGGGGGCGGGGTCAGGCTTTCCCCTCTGTAGGGAGCCTGCTGGGGGGCCGTGCTCCGGCGTCTTCCTAGTCGGACCCTAGCTTTTGGAGGGAGAGTGGTTCGGGATGCATGGCTGTGTTACCACAAATCTCCTTATTCTCTGTTTCACTCTGATGCAGTTATCCTGTCCTTGCAGAGTAATGTAGATTTAATGTAGATTTGTTGCACATGTCATCTGGATGGTCATTGTTCAAGAGGTTCTGTTTCTTTTTTTGTTGTTTTTCTTGTATGTTTATCATTATTAGTACATGTGTATTTATGTATGTATATGTGTGTATACATATATATGCACACTGTATGTGTGTGTATGTATTTATGTACTGCATCAATATGTATATGTGCACAGTATGTGTATGTATACGTGTACGAATATGTGTATGTGGATATACCCATACACATGATCGTATATATGTATATATACATGTGTATATATACATATATACATACATATATATGTGTGTGTGTGTGTATATGTATATGTATGTGTATGTGTATATTGTTTATATATATATATATATTATTATTAACTATTTATTTTTTTCCTGTATTTTTGCTCATTTTGCTCTGTGACTGTTCTGGTTGTTGCTGAAACTGTGATTATCATGGTTGTTAATAATATGGTTGAAATACGTTTGTGAGGTTCTTCTGCACCCTTTCTTATACCTCCCACCCCACCCGTCCCTTTTCAGGTCAGGTCCGGCATCGAAATGTGGCGCAACAAAATTCATAATAAACGCTTTCAAACGTCAAGGGAAACTTATTTGGATTATGAAGTCTCCCTTGGCAAAGAAATTTTGCTCAGCATTTTAAGGCAGCTTGACTCCCATTCAGCTGTTAAGATGCTGGAGAAGACAAAAAATAAAAATAAAAGAATAATCGCTTTTTCTCTCTCACAAGCACCAATCGCTTAAGTTAGCCCAAGTTAAGGCTTTAAGTTGGGATACTCTCTGTGTGTCAAATGAGTTCTTTTTAGCTTTCTCTCATTTGACTTCATACTGTATTTTAAAAGGAAAATGTATGTTTTAATCTAGAAATAAAATTACCCATTTTTGGTCACCAGCTATCTCTCAATTTTCTGCAATGCTAAAACAACAGGTGGTGCATTTATAAGTGGATCCTAGTCTTCAGGGTTGTCATACATCTTACTAATTAACATATATTCACATTACATATTCTCACTACCCGTGACCCTGATGAGGATAAACGGTATAGAAATGGATGGATGGATATTTTTACTACTGGAAAAAAACAGTTGATTTGTCTTTAGCAAGGGTATTCTAGGTTTAATCCTTTAAGTGCCAAAGTTGTAAAACTGTGACAAGCAACAATGTTAAATTTAACAAGCCAATGCTGTAATACCATGTCTCATGTAGCTAACACATTACACCAGGAAATGGCGGATTTCTGTAATTTCAATCTGAGCAACATTTGTGTGGTGTTCCTATACAAACTTAAGAAGTTTATAGACTTTGAACACCTGCGTGCGTGTGGCAGCAAGTCCGCTCACCATAACAGTCTGGTCAACAGTCAGCAGTCCAGTTTTGTGTCCGTAGGAGGAGAGAGAAGAGGAATGCTAAGAGTCTAGAACTAAAAATTGGGACTTTGAATGTTGGAACTATGACAGGAAAAGGTAGAGAATTAGTTGACATGATGCATAGGAGGAAGGTAGACATATTGTGTGTCCAGGAGACCAGGTGGAAAAGTAGCAAGGCTAGAAGCTTAGGAGCAGGGTTTAAGCTGTTCTATCAAGGTGTAGATAGGAAAAAAAATGGAGTAGGAGTTATTTTTTGAAGGAGGAGTTTGCCAGCAATGTCCTGGAGGTAAAAGAAGGTGAGATAGAGTGATGAGCCTGAAGCTAGAAATTGAAGGTGTGATGTTCAATGTTGTTAGTGAGTATGCTCCACAGGTAGGATGTGAGATGGAGGAGAAAGAGAAATTCTGGTCAGACCTGGATGACGTGATGCAGAACATCCCTAGAAGTGAGAGAGTTGTCATTTGTGCAGACTTCAATGGATATGCTGATGCAGGAAACCCAGATGATGAGGAGGAGATGGGCAAGTTTGGTATCCAGGAGAGGAACGCAGAAGGACAAATAGTGGTTGACTTTGCAAAAAAGATGGAAATGGCTGTTTTGAATACTCTCTTCCAGAAGAGACAGGAACATAGGGTGACCTAAAACAGTCGATGTAGGAGCACACAGGTAGACTAAATCTTGTGTAGAAGGTATAACCTGAAGGAGATCAGTGACTGCAAAGCAGTGGTAGGTGAGAGTGTAGCCAGACAGCATAGCATGGTGGTGTGTAGGTGGACTCTAGGAGTGAGAAGGATGAAGAGGGTAAAAGCAGAGCAGAGTGGAAGCTGAAAAAGAAAGAGTGTTGCGTGACTTTTAGGAAGGAGTTGAAAAAGGCTATGGGTGGCCAGGAAGTCCTTCCAGATGACTGGACAACTACAGCTACTTTGTACAGGTAGAACAATACTTTGTGTGTCATTTGGAAGGAAAGTAGATAAGGAGACTTGGTGGTGGAATGAGGACGTTCAGGAGTGTATACAGAGTAAGAGGGTAGCTAAGAAGAAGTGGGACACTTAGAGGACTGAAAATAGTAGACAGGAGTACAGACAGGGATGTTGTTTGGTCCAGAGACAGTGGCGTTGAGTAAAAGAGGGGAGGCAGAGCTGGAGGTAGCAGAGATGGAGAGGCCGAGGTTCTCTTTGGGTGTGACCAGGATGGACAGGATCAGTAGTGAGCACATCAGAGGGACAGCACATGTTAGAGGTTCTGGAGATAAAGTCAGAGAGGGCCAGTTGTAGATGGTTCTGAAATGTCCAGAGGAGAGATGGTGAATATATTGGTAGAAGAATGCTGAGTTTTGAATTGCCAGGCAGGAGGCCTAGAGGAAGACCAAAGAGGTGGTTTATGGATGTAGTGAAAGAGGACATCTTTGTTGCCCTGCAGATGCTGACACACCCTGAGCTGGGCAGAGCTACTGGAGCCCTGCAGCTGTCGCCCATTAGTCGGGCTTATTACCACCTCGGCGGCTCTCATTAGTTGCTGGATTATTCTCCGTTGGTCATTCCCACAGATAGTTCCGTGTTTGTTCTCTCATTTTTCGCTATGTAACTTCTCACCTGCTGCAGGACTTCCGTCCGGGATTCCTTTCCTCCGTCTCTCCTCAGCCCAGTACTTCTGTCCGGCTCACCTGGTAGTGTCTTTGTGCTATTTTGTTTTTTTTCCCTTTTGTGTCTTTTCCCACTGTGTCTCCCGTATTTTTGCACCATCGCCTTGAGTTCTTGTTTGGTCTGTTTTGTGACATTAAAATACTTATCCTGCGGGAGCTGCTTTGCCTCTGCATCCTCGGGGTCCATCCACTAATTTCTTAAAAACTTAAACCTGACAATTCACAGGCATAACAGATAGATAAATAGATAGATACTTTACATTACTACTTTATTTATGTAATAATAATCGTAATAACAGTAGTTACAGTTGTTAACAATAAAATGATTTCACCAGATATCCGTTTGAGGATATGATGTTTTTGATTAACAGGTATCGATATCAATCATGGGAGTAACGATTCATTCACTAGATGGATGTATCGATTTATATTCCAATGATAAAGCTACATCTATCTATGTTCGCCAAATTGCCATTCCAGATGACATATCGATCTAACGATCGTTTGAAAAGTAATCAATCAATTTAATCGATACTAGGAAATAAAGCATTGGATTTAAGCACTGCAGGTTTTATATGGATGTGTGTTTTTTAGCTATTTTATTGATAAAGACATTAAACGTTACCCTTGTAACAGTTTGATTTACCATCAAAAGAGCCATTCTGCCTCCTCTTCAAGTAAAAAAATGTTTTGGGAGCCTCAAAAAATTACAAAGCTTAAAAATTTTTAAAAATTGTAATCTCTTGTAATGTTACCTTATAGAACCACAAAATTCAAGAAAACAAAAGTGCAGCTACATGTGTAGACGTACTGTGAGCAAATGAAACACTGAACTGCTTTATGTATTTTTTTTTAATGTAGCCAACTTTAAGATAAAAAAAAATCAGAGTTCATATATCTGCATATCAGTGTTGTTTGCTCAATACCGTTTATTCCTGCGCTGAATTGTCATCAATAACCATTCTATTGATCCTGTTCTTGACTGTCGTTGCAAAGAGAGACATCCCATCTCATGTTCAGCCCAGTGTTACCAACATGGCGATTTTCTTGTTAAATCTGGATATTTTCCAAACCCTAGTGTCTTTTCCCAAAAAGACTAGAGAAAAATGTAAAGACTATTTTTGACGTCGTTAGGAATGGGACATTTTTCTGGTATTTGCATTTTTCTTCACCAAAATAGTCATTTATTGACGGTCCCTTCAAAAACAGCCAGCGGTTAGAGCGGCACTTCCTGAGCGAGCTCGCCACGTCATGAGAGAGCAGTCCAGGCACGCTGATGGAGGACTACCGCTGTAGCTACGGGGCCGAATATCCAACGTCCAACTTTACCACGCCAGTGATCCGGCGGCGTTATACCCATGGCAGGTATGGGTGTTGGTTGCACTTTATTCTAATAAAATGTGAATGCATTTGCCATGAATTTTGTTTTCATCCATAAAGAATGTATACCTGATTCTCTTACAAAAAGCAAAGAGAATTTAGGAAACCTCACCTGCACTGTCCAGTATTATTTATTTCACTGTCGGACTGCTTGAATTTTTTACTAAAAAGTTACTGAATTGATTCGAATCGTATCGTTCCAAATGAACCAAAATCGTTCTTGAATTGGATCGGCAGCCACCAATTGTAATACCAATCGAGTAATTGTTAAAACAAATTGTTACACTCCTATAATTAGCTATATACTGTACTTAGCAGCTTCATTTTAAAACACAAGATTATTATCTACATCAACAAACATTAAATGTTAAATTGAATTGTATCCAACCATCATAACCTGTGTATCTAGTTTGGAATCAGATCATCTATCACGAGAGATTTACAACCCTAATATGTGCTGTAAATGATGACGATGCTGGCTGGGTTTGCTTGAGAAATGAGGAAGAGTATTGTGGATCAGACACTTTGTTGATGACCCCGTATCCCGGAGAGAAGGATCTGAATTTAATCTTTAATTTACTCCCGTCACAAACTTTGAGTCATATTAATGATTTTTGTCATTTCCAGTATGCTTTTATCTCCAACTATTTTCAAGCTACTACATTTTGAAATAGTAATGTCAAATCTGAATTTTTTTTAAAAAAACTCTGGTGGCCGCGTGGTGTTTGAGTGGGTTTGCCTTACAGTCAGGAGGTTCAGGGTTCGAATCTCTGTTGGGCATCTCTTTGTGGAGTTTGCACGTTCTCCCCGTGCGTGTCTGGGTTTTCTCCGGGTACTCCGCTTTCCTCCCACATTCCAAAAACATGCATGTTAGCTTCATTGGCCACTCTAAATTGTCCATTACAGTGTGAATGTTTGTTTGTCTGCCCTGCGATTGGCTGGCGACCAGTCCAGGGTGTACCCCGCCTCTCGCCCAAAGTCAGCTGGGATAGGCTCCAGCATACCCGCAACCCTAATGAGGATGAGCGGCCTAGAAAATGAATGAATGAATGAAAAACTCCCGGGACTAAGGGTTAAAACAATTGTCATGCATCATTAAAGAGCATTTTAAATACTGGGAAGTGTGAGGTTAGCCAAAAAGATAATGAAACAACAATTCAAGCTTTAATATGTTTATCTGAGTGTGAAAGAAGTGTGATTCCTCTGTAGTTTAGGCAGGGGCTAATGTCACCTCTCTTTGATATCTTGATGAGATAGCCTTCCCTCCACTTTGAAGGGACTTGTTCCTCCTCCCAGATCTTTACAAATAGTGGATGAAGCATTTCCACGGTTCCCTCAACATCTGCCTTCAACACCTCTGCTGGAATGTTGTCAGGGCCAGCAGCTTTTCCATTTTGTAGGTTCTTTATGGCTTGGTGTCTCTCTTCCTTAGTAGGTATGCCACAATTGATGGAAAGGTCTTTCTCGACAGGTTGGATATCTAGTGGGTTTTGCAGTATTAGCCTGTTCAGCAATTTGTTTTGCCTCCACCTTTGTCGTGGTCCTTCTCCCTGATTTATTTTGCCTTCTTTAGCTTTCACTGGCCTTTCTGGCTGCCTAAAATTTCCAGATCGTTTCTTTGTTGTGTCCTACAAACCCTTTACATTTCCCAACCTCACTGCTTCCTCTGCTTAAATAGGAGAGGCTAACTAGTTAGCTGGCTAGCTTGCTATGCTAGCAGCGGCCGTTATGTTATGCAGATATCCCGTAGCCTGTGCAATGTGACGTAAACAATAAAAAATAGGAGTGTCCAGTAGGTACTGAATATTATATATCCCACCTATATTACTATACTATACTATACATACTACATACATACAACTATATCACAACTGCAATTTGTCACCTACAGTATTACTTTGACCTACATGGGACTTATTGCAGTATTTGCTTAGAAAATCAAATCAAATATAATAGGTGGAAAATATAAAATAAAAATGAAAAAGTAAAAATGCATTCTTATATTTGTCTGTATGCGAACACCTTTGATGAAAAGGCATGATGTTATAAATGACCTTAAGAACAACCATTCTCAACAGCAGACAAGTGAAAACACATACTGTATGTCTTCCCAGCAGTGCATAAAATGAAAGATAATGGTGTAGCTTTTAGTGCATTAAAAAGGCAACATCACCACTCATCCGTAACTAACTTACTTCTGCAGTCATTTTCACAACCAGCCTGCAACGTTTCTGTATAGTGTCAGTTAGTACATTATGCCCAAAAAGCCCAATTAGGACCGTCAAAGCCTTCTGCAATAACAGCACAGCTCAGGCAGTAAAAAAACAGTAAAAAGTGAAGGAGACGTAAAGGAAAAAATGAATGTTTGCCAATGAGTGCAGTGTTATGAAAAGGGGATTCAAGCTTGTTGGTGTCCAATAAAGAGAGGCACTACTCGCCTCGGGTTGCAGAGAGCTGGAGCTAGTCCCAGCTGATATTGGCAGTCTTTACAATGTGGCACTTAGAGTGCTTAATAGTCGTTAACTTTTGTGAATCAGTTCAAGCAAAGGTCCTTTTGATATTTCATTGTTAATGTTAGCCTCAACCACAAATTCCTAAATCTGCCCTTTGTGTTAATAGCTATGTACTACTGAACATTTTAAAAGGGACATCTTTTGGTCTTAAATAGAAAGTTTCATTTTCAAAAGTGTGCTGACCACACACCTGCAAATATGAACATCCTATTTGAGGGGTGTTCAACTTTGCAAGCCGGAGTTCAACCAATATTTTCAAATCATCACCATTTAAGACAACAATAAATGTTTAAAAAAGACATTCCAGCTCAAAGAGAATTTTCTGGTATGTTTTATGGTGCTTTCACTGTAGGGCACCATCCCACGTAGATGTTTTGACTTGTCTGTATCCCTTTAATAACCAAACGGTTTTATTTACACTCATTTTCCATTTGGCTGAGCGCCAACTTCACAAGCTCTCGTGATCACTAGTTTCCCTCCATGATACACCACATATGAAGAAGAGATCAGTGCTGACAATTTGGAGTGTCCCAACTAATGAGGGTTTTTTTGCTTTGATCTGCCAACTAAAATTTGGGATACGGGCTGCCATTCACTGGCAGGTATAGCCGAGTACAGCTATTTTGGAGCTTGTGTCAATGCGGCCATGACCGTTGAAAACAAGAATGGATGCAAATAGCATTTGCATTACATAAACACATTATAAAACATGCGTACAAACAAACATACGATCCTTAAAGCGATACAATTTATTTTATTTATTATGTATTGGGTAAAACTATGATAGGAACAACATCAAATTAAAAGCACGGAATTAATACAAAGCCACCATCCACCAGTACAAGCCTGGAGGTTTTTTTGCACAAGTATGCTACTCTCTGAAAAAATAAAAATAAAAAATATGCTTCTCCCTGAGTCACCACCTTATCATGGTGGAGGAGTTTGCGTGTCCCAATTATTCTAGGAGCTAAGTTGTTGTATGCTGTAATGCCCCTGGTAGGGTCACCCATGACAAACAGGTCCTAGGGGAGGGACCAGACAAAGAGTGGCTCAATAGACCCCATTTATGCACAATAACAATGGACTTCATTTTCCCTCGCCCGGACACGGGTCACCGGGGCCCCCCTCTGGAGCCAGACCTGGAGGCGGGGCACGATGGCGAGCGGCTGGTGGCCGGGCCTGCACCCATGGGGCCCAGTCGGGCACAGCCTAAAAAGGTAACGTGGGTCCCCCCAAACATTAGCTCACCACTCGTGGGAGGGGCCAAAGGGGTGGGGTGCAAAGAGAGCTGGGTGCCGATCGGAGGCAGAGGCGTTGGCGGTCCGATCCTCGGCTATAGAATCTATTTGTCGGTATGTGGAATGTCACCTCTCTGGCGCAGAAGGAGTTTGAGCTGGTGCGTGAGGTGGAGAAATTCCGGCTAGATATAGTTGGGCTCACCGCGACGCACAGCAAGGGCTGTGGAACCAGTCCTCTTGAGAGGGGCTGAACTTCATTCCACTCTGGTGTTGCCGGCAATGAGAGGGGACGGGCAGGGGTGGCAATTCTTAATGCCCTCGGCTCCAAGCCTGCACGTTGGAGTTTAACCCATTAAACAAGAGGGTAGTTTCCCTACGCCTTCGGGTGGGGGGACGGGTCCTGATTGTTGTTTACGCTTATGCGCCAAACAGCAGTTCAGAATACCCGCCCTTTTTGGAGTCCTTGGAAGAAGTACTAGAGAATGCTCCCTTGGGGGATTCCCTTGTTCTGCTGGGTGACTTCAACGCTCATGTTGGCAACGACAGCGAGACCTGGAGAGGTGTGATTGGGAGGAACGGTCCCCCTGATCTTAACCCGAGCGGTTTCTTGTTATTTGACTTCTGTGCTCGTCACGGAGTGTCTATAACGAACACCATGTTTAAGCATAAGGGTCTCCACATGTGCACTTGGCACCAGGATACCCTGGGCTGCAGTTCGATGATTGACTTTGTGGTTGTGTCGTCATACTTGCGGCCACATATTTTGGGCACTCGGGTGAGGAGAGGGGCGGAGCTGTCAACTGATTACCACCTGGTGGTGAGTTGGTTCCGATGGTGGGGGAGGATGCCGGTCGCATTGTGAGGGTCTGCTGGGAACGTCTGGCAGAGTACCCTGTCAGAAGGCGTTTCAACTCCCACCTACGGTAGAGCTTTGACCATGTTCCGAAGGAGGCAGCGGACATTGAATCCGAGTGGGTGATGTTTGGTGCCTCCATTGTCGATGCGGCGGATCCGAGCTGTGGTCGTAAGGTGGTCGGTGCCTGTCGTGGCGGTAATCCCAGAACCCGTTGGTGGACACCAGTGGTGAGGGATACCGTCAAGCTGAAGAAAGAGTCCTATCAAGCCGTCTGGCCCATGGGACTCTGTAAGCAGCTGACAGGTACCGGAAGGCCAAGTGGTCTGCAGCTCTGGCGGTCGATGAGGCAAAAACCCGGACATGCGAGGAGTTCGGAGAGGCCATGGAAAAAGACTTCCAGGTGGCTTCAAAGAGATTATGGACCACCATCCGCCGTCTCAGGAGGGGGAAGCAGTGCACAGTCAACACCGTGTATGGTGGGGACGGTGTGCTGCTGACCTCGACTCGAGATGTTGTGGACCGGCGGAGGGAATACTTTGAAGACCTCCTCAATCAGAGCTCTGAGGCGGGTTGGCCTATCTCTGGGGCTGAGCTCACCGAGGTGGTCAAACTGCTCCTAGTTGGAAGGGCCTGGGGGGGGTGGATGAGATCCACCCGGAGTTCCTTAAGGCCCTAGATGCTGTGGGCGTGTCATCAGTGACACAACTCTGCAGCATTGCGTGGACGTCTGGGTCAGTGCCCCTGGACTGGCAGACCGGAGTGGTGGCCCCGCTTTTTAAGAAGCGGGACCGGAGGGTGTGTTCTAACTGTCGTGGGATCACACTCCTCAGCATACCCGGTAAGGTCTATTCAGGGGTTCTGGAAAAGAGGATCTGCCGAATAGTCGAATCTCGGATTCAGGAGGAGCAGTGTGGTTTTCGTCCTGGTCGTGGAACTGTGGACCAACTCTATACTCTCGGCAGGGTCCTTGAGGGTGCATGGGAGTTTGCCCAACCAGTCTACATGTGTTTTGTGGACTTGGAGAAGGCAT
>QODF01000272.1:600816-651520 GCA_024372805.1 Oostethus manadensis | reverse complement strand
GAGAAGAACTGTCATCTGGGAGAGACTCGAAGTAGAACCGCTGCTCCCCCGCATTGAGAGGAGCCAGATGAGGTGGCTCGGGCATCTGGTTAGGATGCCTCCCAAACGCCTTCCTGGGGAGGTGTTCAGGGCACGTCCAACCGGTAGGAGGCCTCGGGGAAGACCCAGGACACGTTGGAGAGATTATGTCTCTCAGATGGCCTGGGAACGCCTCGGCATATGCTGGGAAGAGCTAGAGGAAGTGACCGGGGAGAGGGACGTCTGGACTTTCCTGCTTAGGTTGCTGCCCCCGCGACCCGACCTCGGATAAGCGGAAGAAAATGAATGGATGGATGGTGCACAAATATGAACATTAGCAATCAATAATGTCATCAATTACATTTAGCATTACCACATAATATCAGCATTTGGGAATGAATCTGAGGTGAAAGAAAAAGAAGAAAAATACAGTAGTAGTCTGTCTGAACCCCGTGGGATAACGTTGAAGGTGCGTTCAAGAACCGTCAAAAAAAATGGAACAATTTTTTACTTAAAATGCAAAAAATATTATATGTTATACTTTATATTTTGTCAACCCATATTTACAAAATGAATATCCCTTTGTATCAAATTGAATGTAGTTACTGGTAAACTCATTCACAAATAGTTTACTAGAGAGATTTACATCCCTACTTATTATAGATAATAACGTATTTCAATGTGTGATTAAGTGCAATTAATTTTACCTATGGAAATAATGTGATCCATTGTGATTACATACTTTAATTGATTGACATCGCTACAAGTAACTAATAAAAACACAAAGTTTGACGGACTGTGGGAAAATCATGTCACAAACACCAATTTCACAACTTTACAGAGTGAAAGATGACATGTTAAAGGAAATATTGCATTACAGTATTATCTATGTGTAATCTCGTGTATCGTCTCGTCTCTCTACACCCCTACTTTTTTGTAGTAAAAAGAATACACAAATTTAAGCAAAGTATTTGTGTGTGCTTTTAAGAAGCAGGCCTGGGGTGTGACGTGTTTGATGTCATCTACCTAGAGCTTACTGCGTAGCTGAGAACTGACTTAGCAGCAAAGGTTGGCAGTTAACAGCTTAATTTGTCAGTGTGGAGAGTGGCAGTAACTGGCAACAGCAGCTCCTTTTTGTGTGTTTGTTTGTTTTTTTATTTGATTAGGGCAATACATATTAATACATATATGAGCAAAAGCATCCCAGCAAAATATGCCAGAATTTCATCTGTTGTCCTAAGGGAAGCACCGTAAAACACATTTATAAATAACATACACATAACACACTAAAACCATATAAGAAGGATAAAACAAATATACAATACGTTTACAGACAACATTACACTGGGAGAACTTACAAGTCCAGTTACAGTAAGCATAAAACAAATCAAGTAGTTTCAGATGGACATTACCCATGAACACAGGACTGTTTTGACCTTATCCAGCGTTCTAGTGTTTTCTTAAAGGTTGGATAATTGTCACAGTTTCTGACATTGACTGGTAGTGCATTCCATGACTCTGTACCTCTAATAGAACAACCATTTGGCTAAATTTAGTCATACGTTGCTGTATGTTGCAATCAGCCCTAGTTAACGATCTAGTATTGCCTCAAGTGTTAGTTCTCTTCTGTATAAAAACCTGTAATGGTGCAGGGGCAAGTCCATTCCAAACCCTAAAAATAAGACAGACATCCAAAAACGTCTGATAACTGTCCATGTCTAACATATTATACTTACTGAGAATTTTACAATAGTGAAACTGTGTGAATGTTCACTACATATGTTTTGTCTGCTTGTTAGTAAAGTTATTGAAGTGCATTGTGTGCCTCTCCTTAATCCAAAATAGCAGCATTACAGTAGTATTCTACACTGGTCACTAGGTGTCAGCTGATGGTTGTGATACGTATAAAATCTGTTAACAGCACTAGTTGTACCATACCTTTGAATGAACACTGGCAGCCTTCAGGTTTTTATATTATGGTCTACAATGTGTACTGCATGCCAGGTAGTGGGTGTGACCAAACAAGGTCACAGCAGCAGCATTACTTTTGATAAATACTACACAAACAATGGCAAGAAATGTCATGCACATCTGACAGACGACAAATTAACATTTTTGTCCACTTTTGTTTCCTCAACAAAAACTTGCACTAATCCTGTCACCAAAGAATTATGTCATTGTTTTTTATTGTTTGTTTTTTGTGTGTCTTGTCAGCATCATACCAGCTGAATGGGAGTCAAGCTGCCTTTAAATGCTGAGCAAAATTCCTTTGCCAAGGGAGACTTCATAAACTATACGAGGCTCCCTTGACATTTGACTGCGTTTATTATGAATTTTGTTTAACCACATTTCGATGCCGGACCTGATACGAAGGGGGGTTTCGGGGAGTTAAGGGGGAAGGGGTATAAGAAAGGGTGCCAAAGAACCTCGCAAACATATTTCAACAAAACTCTAAACAATCATGATAACCACGATATCAACAACCAGAACAGTCACAGAGCAAAATGGGCAAAAATACAGGAAAAGAGAGAAAAAATATATATATATATATATATACATATACTGCATATATACACGTATATACAAACAGTATATACACACACACAAACAGTGTGCATATATATACACATACATACATACTACTAATAATGAAAGAAAAACAGAACCTCGTGAACAATGACAATCCAGAGGCAGGAGGCAACCGCGAGTCCACTCCAAAGAGGTGCAAGGGAGACCCGGCCGGACACCACGCGGCAGCCGAGCAAGGGCCACAGGGGGCCACGGACGCCAACCGCTGCAACACTCACCAGAGGCCGGCCAACTACAGGAAAGCAGGGCACCCGCCCCCGAGCCCAGAAGCCATCTGCCCCCAAAGCAGGGGTCCCACCCAATACCCCGGGAGACCAGGCCGCCCCAGACACCATGGGTTTGCCAAACAATAAAAGGCCAACAATATGGAATTTACATACCAAAGACGTTCACATTAACCAAGCTACACGGGTATTGTTATTGTAGGAGCTAACACAGAAGAACTACTTTAGCAACTTAGTGACACCAGTAGCTAATGCAACCGGATTTTCTGCTGCATTGCCTGTGAGTTCAGAAAAGTTTCTGTTTCTGATTTTTGACCAGGATTTCTGCAGTTTTGCTCCATGTCTATGTGTACAGTAACTAATAGCATTAATTAACATAATTGTTTCATGTACTGTATGGACCTAAAGTCATTTTTTTGCAAACATATCATTGTTATTATTATTAGTGTAATAGTTTCTGTATGGATTTATTTTTACACTGATTAAAATATTATTAATTTGCACAGACCCGACAATGCACAATTAGTTCAGCACCATGAATAGCTCCTTTCCACTTCCCTTATGCAACGTGTACTACTACTACTACTATTACTACTACTATTACTACCACTGTTACTGCAGCTCTAATGCTGAGTTTATTTTGAAATGTGTGCTTTTATTTTGAAATCTACGGAACCGAAAGTAGCACTGTTAACTCCGTAAGCTTAACAGGAAAACGGTCAGCTAATGTCGTTAAGTGGCAGCTATGCTAACTTTAGAAGAAAGGAATAAGTATAAATGACATTAGAAGAAGTTAAAGGAAGAAACATGACTCAACACTGTAAAGTAGAGCTTTGTATTCAGTCAGATTGTCTTCGAGGGATGACTCTGGCGTTGATTGAGGAGCAGGCTAAAGTGGTTTGTGTCCATGCATATTCAGTATTAGCTTCGGTGCTAATCAGTGCTATTGTTTAACTGATGTGGAACTGGTGTGGTGATATGCAAATAAACATCTGTAAAAGGAACTAGAGTCTACCAATCAATCAACAGGCGCCACAACCACTACTCAAAGTTCTGACTTTCATCAGGATGACCAGCTGACACACCGCTAAAACAAAATGCAGATTTATTGAAGCTGTTCTTCACTGGACTATTTCAGCCGGCAACTACGGTAGTAACATGGCTACAATGTAGATGTTATGCCGATTCCAAAACCAATCACCCATAAGTGAGATCAGCCCACATTGATACTGACCATCACAGATATAAATGGATAACTTTAAAATGTTCATTCATTCATTCATTTTCTATACCACTTATCCTCATTAGGGTCGCGGGTATGCTGGAGCCTATCCCAGCTGGAATGGTCGCCAGTCAATGGCAGGGCACACATACAAGCATTCACACTCACATTCACACTCTAGTGGACAATTTTAGAGTCACCAATTAACCTAACATGCATGTTTTTGGAATGTGGGAAGAAACCGGAGTACCCGGAGAAAACCCACGCACGGGGAGAACATGCAAACTCCACACAGAAATGCCCATAGGAAACTTGAACCCTGAACCTCCTAACTGTGAGGCCAACATGCTACCCACTCATCCACCGTGCGGCCCTACTTTCAAATGTTGTTATGAATTTTTCAGTGTATTATTGATAAGTGCTATTGACCACGGGTGCCATATTGGGAGTACAAGTTAATCAGAATCAGAATCAGAATCAGAAAAATTTTATTGCCATTGTAAGTGAACAATTCACGAACTAGGAACTTTCTTTGGCGACTCAGTGCAAAGTAGAATTCTAAGTAAATATAGAGCATTAAATAAACATAGAACTATGTAACAACTATGTAACTCATAGTAAAAAGGTGAAATCACTGATAAGTAAAGGCATGAGAGTGTTTTAGTGCAGGTATTATAAGGTGCGAAAAATACTGGTTATAAAGTGACAGTGCAAATGTTATAAAGTGTTCATGAGTTCAACAGCAGCAGGAAAGAAACTGTTCTTGTGGCGAGAGGTTCTGGTCCGAATGGACCGTAACCTTCTGCCAGAGGGGAGTGGCTCAAATAGTCCATGTCCAGGGTGGGAAGGGTCGGCAAGTATCCGGCCTGCTCGCCCCCGAGTTCTGGAGACGTACAGGTCCTGGAGAGATGGAAGGCTGCAGCCGATCACTTTCTCGGCGGAGCGCACGATGCGCTGCAGTCTGTGTTTGTCCCTGGCAGTGGCCCCAGCGAACCACACTGTGATGGAGGAGGTGAGGATGGACTCAATAATGGCCGTGTAGAATTGCACCATCGTCTGGACAGGCAGCTTGGCTTTCCTCAGCTGCCTCAGGAAGTACATCCTCTGCTGAGCCTTCTTGATGATGGAGCTGATGGTCTGCTCCCACTTGAGGTCGTGGGTGATGTTAGTGCCCAGGAAGCGGAAGGAGTCCACAGTTGTGATGGGAGAGTCTGTCAAGACGAGGGGGGGTAGGGGGGCTTTGACTTTCCTGAAGTCCACGATCATCTCCACTGTCTTCTGAGCATTGAGCTCCAGGTTGTTGCAGCTGCACCACGACACCAGCCGGTCCACCTCCTTCCTGTAAGCAGACTCATCACCGTCTGAGATGAGCCCGATGAGGGTGGTGTCATCCGCAAACTTAATCAGTTTCACCGAGTCGTGGCCGGAGGTGCAGCTGTTGGTGTACAGGGAGAAGAGCAGGGGGGAAAGTACACAGCCCTGTGGGGATCCCGTGCTGATAGTCCGAGTGTCCGAGACATTCTTCCCCAGCCGCACGCGCTGCTTCCGGTCCGTCAGGAAGTCAGTGATCCACCTGCAGGTGGAGTCAGGCACGTTGAGCTGGGTGAGCTTGTCCTGGAGCAGAGCAGGGAGGATGGTGTTGAATGCAGAGCTGAAGTCCACAAACAAGATCCTGGCGTAGGTTCCTGGGGAGTCCAGATGTTGCAGGATGTAGTGGAGGGCCAGGTTGATGGCGTCATCTACAGACCGGTTGGCTCTGTAGGCAAACTGCAGAGGGTCCAGGAGCGGGGAGGTAAAGGACTTGAGATGAGGCAGAACCAGGCGCTCAAATGACTTCATGACCACAGATGTCAATGCCACAGGTCTGTAGTCGTTGAGTCCTGTGATCCTGGGCTTCTTATGGACGGGAACAATGGTGGACAGCTTGAAGCAGGCTGGGACATGACATGACTCCAAAGAGATGTTGAAGATGTTCGTGAAGACAGGCGCCAGTTCTACCGCACAGTGTCTCAGGGTGGAAGGAGAGACACCATCCGGACAGAGCATAAAATGCCTTTTTAAGAAGACATTGGATGTGAAGAGTACATTTTGTGATGGAACTGTGACAGGACTTCCAGGTAACACATAGCAGGGCTCCAAGTACGAGAACAGCCGGTGGAACCCAATGTCTAGTCTGATCAATTCAATTATTTTTGGCATACCCGGCACATTCGAAAGTACCTACCCAAGGCCTTTAGTGAAACGACTAACCTTCCAATCAGGTAATCCTCTTTCGGTCTTCACACCTCAACTTTAACATTAGGTTCACGTTTTATTGGTTTGCAATGAATTGTGATGAACTTCTTTTTTTTTTACTGTTGAAATGCCACTTAAAACATTGCTTGAATGCGGCAGAAAATGGATTTAATCCTAAAGATTCTGAAAGAAAAATGGACACAGTAGAAAAAAAAAACAAGACAAGGAGTTTGTACTATGTGTATCCATGTCCTTGGGTGGCTGACTAACCAGTCACTGTGTGTCTACTTAGAACGTTGTTGGTTGGGCATGTATACTAACACTGTATACACTGTCTAAATCTGAGATAATTCTGCACAGATGTCTCCGCGTGTCGATCTAGCAGCGGAAAACATGACCGTACTTACATCAACATGTGTACGGTCACAATGACGACTGCAGCTTGTAACATGCAATACCTGGCCTAATTTACGTAGAGGTTTGAAAGAGAAACTAAGGTTGCTCTACATAAGGTCTGATGACCAGGAGCCTTGCACCAGGAGAGTAATTGAGATTGGTGGGGTGAACGGCTTACACACAACCATCCACACAACTTCTTGGCTGCTGTCCAATTAAAACCCAGCAGTCTCCCTGCCGCCGATGCCTCCAATTACAGGCGGTACTGCTCGGCCAGTCAGAGAAGCTGCCATCTTGTCTTTTCATTCTGCAAGAAATAGCAAAGTCAAAGACAATGTGCAGTGTCTTTTGTCACCTGGATGTGACAGCTGCTCTGTGAGTGCCTCGCACAGCATCAGAAATAAAAAACATATTAATGTCAATCATAGAAGAATAAGATGATTAAAAAAAATAACAGTTGCCTAATTTTCTGCTTGATTGGAGAGCAATATTTAAAAGCCAGTTGAGCCTATTCTGTGTGACAGTCTGCTGAATAAAAATGATTCAACAAATGTAACACTGTTGGAATTGGAACTATTTTAAAGCCAGTTTCCTGCTTTTAGGACTGCGACGTCTTCTGTACTAAGTAACATTAGTAGTTCAGTTAAAAAATCATGTAAACATGTACCCCAACAAATGTGTGAACTGTACTATTTTTAACCCATTTGCCCAATTTTAATAATACAACACGTCCTCACAACATAGTCATAGTTGTTGTACTAGTTGAAAATCATGAAAAAAATTCCACTATTACAGGGGTGGGTAAGCTACGGCCCAGGCATTTGAATACGGCCCACCAGATGCTTCCAAATTGTTATAAACTTTTAGAATACAAGCTGGCAACATGACTTGCAAGTAGTCAACTGTCAATCTAAAACAACCTTTTGATACACATCCTGTAAAGTATCTTTTCACATGCAGCGATCCACCACTACCTCTACCCATGGTGCCAAAACAACCCACAAGTCAACCCAGATGTGACACACAACAGAATAACAACAAACCCACCCAATGGGAAGTACAAAAGGAGGGACATTGACAAACTCCTAAAGAGTCGATGTTTCATTGTGCATAGTTCGTAATTGTATATCACACATCCGTTATTAAATAAAATTAACCATTAAGTAAAAAAAAAACTGTAGAATTCTATTTCGTTTTTTGATGTGGTGAGATGTTTAAAGTGCTCCTGAAAATAGGACCACATGGAAGATTGTATGATACTTTAATAAATAAAATAAGACAAATAATACCAGGTGGACTGAATTATAAACCATCAATTAAATGCGTGTATCAAATCCCCACCCCTCCACTATTATGTGTTTCACCTGGACTATTTTATTTGCTTTTGCATTTGTCCCACAATAATAGAACACTGAAACAATTTGCCAAATTTTACATTGAATAGTGTGTGAAATTTAAAACAGCCTTTCTAATTTTCATTATTGTACTGTATTATACTGTACTGTATTATACTCTATATCAATAACAGTATTGAGCTGAATATCAGACACCTTTTTTTTCAAGGCCAGGCCAAACATTTTTTGAGTTCTGTTGTCAATATCACTAAAATAACAACTGGTACATAACAAATACATATTTTAATTTCTTCTCTGCTCAACAGTTGTTTGACTTTGCTTCATAGATCACCATTATTTTAAAATTATTTTATATGATCACTATTTATTGTTTTACCCACATTTTTCAGACACAGGAATCAGCTACAGCTGATGCTAACATCATGAAATGAAGCTCATGAAAAAACACAACTGAACTATAAAAATACTGTACATAGCACCCCATATGTTTCCACAATGTACAGTAGTGATCAAAATAATAAGCAAATAATAAAAAAGTTCTTTTATACACAGCTAAACAGTTATCACTAGTAAAAAAATATGTAAAATATTAATATACAATATTTTTGTTATTATTTAGTAGGGTCTTTGTGTTGCATAAGCATACTGTACTTGGCCAATAAAGCTGATTCTGATTCCGATACAAAACACAAGCTGATTGTGCCAATAACTGTATTCAAATCACTTTGTATGCTTGTCACATGGGCTATAAATACTGATGGCGTGGCTGGTTTGGCATGACCTGGTGACTTGACAAACAAAAGGCTAAGGCTTTTTTTAAACACACGACAATTATATATGCTGCTTATTTATTGTGCTCAGGTTTAGTGGGAGTTTAGTGTAGTAGGGAATAAAAGTGTGATGTGACTGGATTATAATGGGCAATATTAGCATTACTGGTAAAGTGGCCACAGAAATGTCATTTCCACTGCAATAAAGCCCACACAGATCTAATATGAAATAATTATATTTTATTAGTAATATTCAGTACAAGGAAAAAGAGTCATATTTTAAATGATGTGAAATATAGTGTTAAGTTGCCAAGAACAGTTTCGGACCACCAGAATACAGTAAAGGAATAGTAAAAATGGAATACAGTGGTGCAGCCTGGCTTTCAACTGCTACTCAGCCGTCTTACACAGTAAACAAAGATACATTTGAAATTCATGCGTAGTTATGAGCAATTGAGCTGAATGAGCAAACTGCACCTGAAGGTTTGTGCACTCAGGCAGGGGTGTCCATAGCTATTGTTGTTTACTCAAGTGTGTTAAGATTTTTTTTTTATCCACACAAATTTTTTTTTTATTTTAATGTCATTACCACTCCCAAGTACGTTATATTTTCATTTCAGTCTGTTTTGAAGGGTTGTATTATTATTATTTGGTACTTCACTTCCTCCGAAAAGTCTTTAACTCAAACTCGTATGGGATCTTACTGCCTTAATCAAGTGCGTGTTGGTTGGCTTTAGTGGAAGCTGTCTGTCCAACTGGAATTTTAACACAATTCCATAGTTTTGATTAATGTTTCATTCTTCAAGTCTTCATTTACCCCTAAAGCCACACTCGCTCTGTGTTTATGCTAATGCAGATGCACTCTGCCAACAGCACAGGGGGGATTTGTTTTTCCAATAAGGTTGTTGTAATTACGCCAGTCTAGAGCGAAGTAGCATGTCCTCAATATTTTTAGAAATGGCAGGCTTTGTTTACTTTTCACTGCAGTTGAAAATGTGGTGCAGAATTGTGCACTCAATTGAGACATTGACTGTAAAAACATAATTGGGATCCTCTTGAATGCATTCTCTCCATAAATAACACAATAATGCATTACCACACCCTAAAAATAAAATGCATATTTATTTATTTCTTCAGTTGCAAAAGTATTTTGGGCAGCACCAGTTGGTGTATAATCAGGGTACTTACTGGTGGTATGAACTTTCAGAGCACACTGAGCTACATTTTAGCTCAATAAAAATGCAGTTGTGTTCCTTTGCTTGCATTTTCCTGAATGTATTTTGAATGCATTTTTTGTGTAAACTTGTAGAGTTTTAGATACAACCACTGGAGGAAAAACTTTTGGTCGGAAGTTTCGCTTGGTGTAATGCATATTTAGGGACTTTATTGCCCTTCCATGAGCAAACATGTAACAACCATGCTCGTGCAAAGACACTGTGCTTGATTGCGGCCATGTTTGTTTTTAACCAGTTTTGCTCAAATGGTAGAAACGTGCATATCAATCCACTAAGGTTGTATACCAAATTTTGTGGTGATTCAGCTAAACAACATCAAGTCACAATGGCTGTTTTGTATAAATTTAGCTGTGTCCAAATGTGTGCCCAATCCAACTTATGATGTCAAAATTTAATAACAGTGCCCCCTTGTGGTGTATTTGTCAGGAAAATAATACCATAGTTAGCACAGTAAAGCTTGGTTTATGCTTGAAGTATGTACGAGCCGCGCCGAATCAGGCGGAGACAACTTTTGCAGCATTAATAGTCCGTGCGTCATGTCCCTGCTATTAACAGAAATTTTCCCAGACGATATTGGGCAGTGTAGAGCATATATGGCATGCATACAATACACCAATAGCAGAAGTAGAAAGCGTTGTTGTTTACAACATGGCAACAAGCGTGGGATTACAAAGAGGATGTTCTTTATTATTGCTAAGAAAAAAAAAGTCATTAAACTCAAATCTACATGACTTTTTCATGGCCTCCCTGTCTCTTCCAAAAGTGACAACAATTTCTCTCTTTTTTGACAATCCGTTGGTCGTGGTCGTGGTCGATCCATTGTAGACCAGGTTACTGTTCAGACTGAATAAATTGAGGACAGCTTCTTGGACAAGAAAAAAAGCAGGCGTCCCACAAGGATCTGTACTGGCCCCCTCTCTTATTCAACATCTAGACATACGGTTTACCAAAAAAATTGAGTTTGTATGAAACTGGCAGCCGTTAGAGGTGTCTCTCTTTTTTCCACTTATCTCCAGAAATGAAAGCTGAAGCTCAGTGTAATCAAAACGGTAATGGCAGCCTTCCTCTTTTACAACAAGGAGGCACAACTGCATACCTCGCCAATAACCCTTTAAGTGCCAAAGTCACAAATTGTGACAAACAACATTGCTGAATTTAACAAGCCATTTCGGCAAATATGTTGCTTCGGTAGTTAATAATTTACACTAGGCAATGGCAGACATCTGTAACTTTAATCTTAGCAACAATTGTGGGCGTGGTTTTATGCAAAGTGTAAGAGTTTATAGACTTTGAACCACCGTGTATGTGTGGAAAGTCAGTCCATAAGCAGCATACATTGATACTTGCGCCGATGCTTAGCCTGAGCATGTTTGGGGTGGCAGCAGGTGACGTGGTGGGTTGTCAAACCGCCACTAATGGTGAAGGGGGTAAAAAAAACATACAGGCGCCATACCTGGTATTATCCACGGAAGACTCCTCAGCAAAAAATGTGCAATAAATAGATCAGATTCTCAGTGACCTGAGAATACAATGACCTGCATGAATGATAATATTTACAGGCTTAACAGATAGATGCTTTATATCTATCAGTGTAATTAGAGTGGTATAAAATAGCGATTGAGGCAGCAGTAGTGTTCAAGATCTTGCTGTAAGTGACCATGGGTCTGCTTGAGACATGACAGAGTATCACAACTAGATCAGACATTTTGATGATCTGCTGTCTTGGAGACAGGCATCTTAAATTGATCCCCACTGCACCAAAATTGCTAAATTACCTAAATCAGTCAAACACCAATGTAGTGCATTGCGGGCTACAAATGGAACATGGATTGGCAAGAAAGTTCTTCCAGACTCCATGCTTTCATTGGAGACATCAGTACAGCACCACCGAGGATATGCTTTACCAGGCCCGCTTGTATCAACTTAACCGCCTCTTCTGCTCATTCATGCACAGATGAGGTATGGCTATGCGAGTGTGGTGCGGAAGAGCAGACTGCGGACCACGTGATGATCGTATCAAGCCAGAGCATGCACATTTTTGAGAATACCTCACCGCTGTTTGTGGGGAGGTTTTGTCTTTGTGTGTCCACTAGATATTTCAAAAATGTCCCATGGGCCTGCTGGAACTGCCACATTCCTGCTCACAGCCTGGACAGTAGCCTAATTGTGTGTCTTACGTTCCTTTTTTTTTCTTCTTCTTACTTTTGTAACTTCACTGCTCAGTTCTTGTGTTCATTTGCTGTCTGCTGGACCGGCTGACTGTCAAGAAGATCTATGCTCTGATTGGCAAGTGAATTCCGATTAGGTTTTCTCTCTCTCTCTACCAAAAGCATGACCTGTCTATTCACACTATTTTCTATTGTTTTCTTGCCTGAATTAATTGCAAACTAACTTAGCATCTTTTACATTTCTTTCTTATATGTATCTTATACATATATACGTACACACACACACCCACACACACATACTGTATATACATATACATTGCATCTATCTCATTACTTTTCTTCCACCCCTGCAACTATAACATCCACCCATCCATTTTCTACACCACTTATTATACTTAATATAATTATTGTTCTCAATTATATTCGGTCATGCCCCTCCAAGGGCGCACACAAACGTTTTCACACACCCTGATTTGAAATACTATTGTGAAACTGATAAGATCTATTTGCTAGGGGTGCAACAATAGGCTATGTGTATCTGTATTGAACCGTTCAGTACAGGCGTCATGTTTCGGTACGCATGTCTATCGAGCAATACACAGTTTTATGTTTATTTGATCAACTTCTGATGGAGCTCTGTGTTGGAAGCTCAGTGTATCTGCAATCGACTACTCTGCCTTAGGTTGCATTGTCAAGCACAGAGCCACTAAGATCCGCCTCCCACATTCATACTATACTGCTGAGACAAGCTAAACGCATTCTCGCTCATTGAAAGATGGCTAATGCCTTTCCCGATGTTAAGGATCCTCCACCATCCTTCAGATCTGGTGTTTGGAACCACTTTGGATTTCATGTCAAGTATGATCCTGATAGCAAGCGCGTTATGGACAAAAAAATCATCAGTATGTCGCAAGTGTCACGCGATGCTAAACCACGTCAGTGGAAATAAAACAAACACGACAACCCTGATGTGAAAACAACTGGAAACAGTGTGTGTATCGTTGCACACCTACTATTTACTTATCTGTACTGTACACACGGACCAGGAAAACACAACAAAATGGAAAGGTGTGAAGCATATAAGCATATTCAAAAATATTCAAATTGCATATTGAGTACAGTAAATGTGTTCATGTTGGCAGGCCCACAGTAACAATGAAAGTACTTTCTGTCTCTCATGCCCCCCTGACAGTTCACCGTGCCTCCCCCAAGGGGGCCCGCCCCACTATTCAAGAAGCACTGGCCTGTAATTACACATTCTTTACTGCTCTCTTCCTATCAGAAAATGGTAACATTCAAACATGGGAAGTGAACTAGGAGTACATGCTGAGACAAGGACTTAGCGCTTCTACTTAGTCCTTCTTCTTCTTATACATGGGGAATGAAATACAATTTTTGCCCCGTGTTGTAATCCCTTGTTTATCACAGGTAATTGGTTCCAGACCCAGATATCTCAATTTCCAGGAAGTAGGATTCCTTATTTATCGATCAAATACTTTCAGAGTTAGAGCCTAGAAAACCTGTTTATGTCCTTCTAAATACAGTTTTTAATATTATCAGAGCCCTCTAGACATTAAATAACACACCTATAGACATTCATTCATTCATTCATTTTCTATCTGCTTATCCTCATTAGGGTCGCGATGCTGGAGCCTATCCCAGCAGACTTTGGACGAGAGGCGGGGTGCACCCTGGACTGGTTGCCAGTCAATCGCAGGGCACATATAGACAAACAAACATTCACACACACATTCATACCTACGGACAATTTAGAGTGGCCAATGAAGCTAACATGCATGTTTTTGGAATGTGGGAGGAAACCGGAGTACCCGGAGAAAACCCACACACGCACGGGGAGAACATGCAAACTCCACACAGAGATGCCCAACTGAGTTTTGAACCCAGGTCTTCCAGATCTCCTGACTGTGTGGCCAATGTGCTAACCACTCAGCCACCGTGTGGCCATCTATAGACATAATAACAGCAAAAAAAGACTTAAATAAGACACGCTCGTGTGTTTAGCTATAAATGCGTTCTCTAGGGCAGTGTTTCTGAAACTTTTTACAATTGCGTACCCTTTCAGACATTTGATCTGAAGCCATGTCCCCCTAATCCTGCACAATTAAAAATAATAAACATTTTTATCTTAACTTGAAACACTGAACATTATTCCTTGGTTAGTTCATTAATTTTATAGTACTTACAGGTAACACGTTTGTATTTTGCATGGTCACATTTTGATAACATTTTGCATGAGCACTGATAAATAGATACAGTAAATAATCAGATAGACAGACTTTATTAATCTCAAGAAAAGAGACATTTAGGGAATCATCCTACATGTCTTTTATTCCAGTCTGATGTTGGCATCTTTCCGTATGAATGGCTTCAATTTGAGCTTCTCTATTTTGCCCACTCACGATGTTTATGGTTTAAGTCTACATATTAATTAGCAAATTGAGGGGAAAGTTACCAATCAGGATTAAGCAGTATCCGCAATACAAACATACATACAACCTACAATAAAGCCTAATTTTCGGGGGATTAGCCACTGACAAGTGACAGGTTTCCACCGCTGTGCCGTGCAGGGATTGAAACACCAATATAAATGAAATCTTTAAGATTAATCACTTTTAATGGGTACCCCTTCCCATTTTAACAACTTAGGCTTTAGGGGACCTGAGTGAGTGGCGGGCAGGAAGGGACAATGGGGGTTCAGAGTTGAGTTTCAGCTTTCAGTGCCTGGAATAAAAGCCTGTGGTTGGGTGATCAAGTCTGAGCCTTCTGTGTCTCACCAAACATTAAAGTAACATTACCGACACCTAGTGCCCAATATTACATTTCATCAACATCTTTCAATAAGTATTTTGAATTCCTTATATTTATTTTTGTTTTTTTACTGCATTTACCTTACCCATTTTTATGCATATTAATGCTTAATTTAGACAAAAAAGATGCAATATTTGCTTAAATTTGCTTAAAAGATGTAACATTTGCCACATTAAACCACAAAACAGCACAATTTCTGTAGCCGAGGATCGGACCGCCAAGGCCTCTGCCTCCGGCCGCCACCCAGTTCTCTTTGCACCCGACTCCTTTGGCCCCTCCCCCTCCGGGCCTGGCTCCAGAGGGGGGCCCCGGTGACCCGCGTCCGGGCGAGGGAAAACAAAGTCCATTGTTATTGTGCATAATTGGGGTCTATTGAGCCACTCTTTGTCTGGTCCCTCCCCTAGGACCTGTTTGTCATGGGTGACCCTACCAGGGGCATGACAGCCCCCGACAACTTAGCTCCTAGGATCATTGGGACACGCAAACTCCTCCACCACGATAAGGTGGTGACTCAGGGAGGACTCTGGCATCTGGTTAGGATGCCTCCCGAACACCTTCCTGGGAAGGTGTTCAGGAAACGTCCAACCGGTAGGAGGCCTCGGGGAAGACCCAGGACACATTGGAGTGACTATGTCTCTCAGCTGGCCTGGGAACGCCTCGGCATCTGCTGGGAAGAGCTGGAAGAAGTGGCCGGGGAGAGGGACCTCTGGGCTTCCCTGCTTAGGTTGCTGCCCCCGCGACCCAGCCTCGGATAAGTGGAAGAAATTGGATGGATGGATTGACAGCACAATTTATTAATTAACATATTTTTGTGATAGTGTGAAACTGACATATCCCTGTTTTTGTTGCTAAATGAACTAATACAGAAAAAAGACTTTGGTGCTGAATCTAGCAGACTAAAAGACATAGCAGCATTAGCCTTCATAGTAAATCCACAGTATATAAAACCATAAGTGACACAGTGACTAAAGGCAAAAAAAAGCACTGCAAGGACAAAATTGGTCATCGTTACTCGAAGGCTAAGGTCAGCCATTTTTGCAAATACCAAGTCATAACGATCCTGCATTCCTTGCCATATTGCTGTCTTGTGGTAGTAAAATAGTATTTTGCAGTTTATAGAACACATGCAAATTGATGGCTAACCTTTCTCTCAAACGCAAGACAGAGACAGACCTCGTAAAGCAGCTTGACCTGTTCCAGGGATTATGTTTTCATCGCACTTGGTTCATTTGTCAGTTGTTTCATCAATTTGTTCACCTGACCCACAGTAAATAAACAAAATGTAATAAACAAAATAAACAAAAACAAGCACGCATACAAATGCTATATATGGATTATTTCATGCAAAACTGAACAAAAGTTACACATGCACATGGTAATTGCCGTTGAGTTGTGTTATTATTGTAATACTTATACTTGCTTTTCTTTTCCAAAACTTTTATCAGACAATGTTGCATTTTTTGTTTTCAAATTTAGAAACCCTAAAATACATACAAAAAGCAAGTGATCAATAAAAAAATGCATCTGGAAGCCAGAAATGAAAAGCAAGAATTGAGAAAAAAACATTAATGAAGTGCGATAAGAAGTATCTGCTAAGAAGCAGTAATTTGTCAAGTTTCAGGGGGGGGGGAGCAGATACATAAGGATAACCATTGCTTAATGCGGCCACAAGGGGGTGCTAATACACAAAAACAGGCTCTGCTGCAAAGACTGAACTAATAGGGATCTGTAGTAGGATAAGCTAAGGATGTTCTGACAATATGTGTCCCTCGAGCCAAACATGAGAAAAAATGTTCTCACACACCTCGCTTCACCTCCTAATTTTAAAGGTGAACCGAAAAACACGTGAACCGAGGTTAGCGAGGTTGTATTTGAAAGGCAATTTAATCAAGTTCGTATTTTTTTTACAATCAGCATATACATTCAAAGATGAATCTATAAAAGAATCCGAAAATTTTAAGTGACGTTGGTTTATAATAAGCAGGTGACACTTGGCTTTTTGGAAAACAGAGCCGTGCTGTGAAGACAAATTGCTTCCTCATGATGAAATTTAAAAAAGCATCACTGGCACATTAAGCTGCATTAAAGCTGCAATATTTATCTTGTCTTTGTTTGATCGCTTAGTCCCAACCAATTAATGACAGAAGAATCAGCAACAGGCTGTTTGCTGTTTGACCTAAAACATTTAAAACAGATGCAACATGACAAATAATTACATTTCCAGGGAAATGACAGACACAAATGTCAAATACTGTGGCCAGCACACCATCTCGTGTGGTACATTACACCAACTTTGTCATCCACAACGCAGACTTAGGTCAAAGCCTTCTCATCATGTGCTTGGCAGAAATAAACAGCAGCCGTGCCACAGACGTCTGGGTTGGGTAATGAAAAGTTCTTGGTGATTAGGTTGCCTTCTCTTTGATCATGGTGACTGACAGATCTGTGGCAGACTCTCGCCATCTTTTTTTTTCCAAACAAAGGAGTCATTGTGGCTGTTCTACTATCTCTCCAGCCTTTGCTTGAGGCTGCAGTTTACAAAGAGGAAGGAAAAACAGCAAGTAAAAAGCATTTGTCTTCACAAGATATTAAAGCAGAAATATGTAGTAATTTATTTTTTAAGAAGACCATAGCTTCTAAATCATATTACTTATACAAAGGGGAATAGTGTATTGCCATGGCTACCCTGGATCGCACAATGCTGTATAGGATGTCCATATTTTGATTACTGAAAACCAAGACACTCGGTCTGTTGTCCTATCCAGCAGAGCACCTTCATAAAGAAATATTATTATATTAATTAATTGATGAAATGTCATACATTATATGTATCATACATGTTTTACACAATTTATTAGGTTATCTTCATGTGGACAAATGTGACCTGACAGTTTGCATGTGTAGATCTCTCAAGACCCCAAAGTACAAGACAACTTGTCTTTTTATTTTCGGGTGAATACTGCAATGATGGCTTCCTTTGAAACTGTAAAATCTCCTGTTTGTGTTCATCTCATCTTGTAAATTGAAATTACGCTTGCGGTCACAGGCCACTTACTTGGCCACTTATCCCACAGCTCTCATGCTGTGACGGGAGATTTAATTTTAATGTTCTATCTTGGAATAAGAACTATAACTAGCATATCTGCTCCCCTCTGAGCCACCACCTTATCGTGGTGGAGGAGTTTGCGTGTCCCAATGATCCTAGGAGCTGAGTTGTCGGGGGCTGTCGTGCCCCTGGTACGGTCACCCATGACAAAAAGGTCCTAGGGGAGGGACCAGACAGAGAGTGGCTCAAAACACCCTGATGATGACTAAAAACATTGGACTTCGTTTTTCCTTGCCCGGAGGCGGGTCACCTGGGGTCCTCCTCTGCACCCCTGGGGCCCAGTCGGGCATAGCCTGAAAAGGTAACGTGGGTCCCCCCTCCCATGAGCTCACCATTGGTATGAGGGGCCAAAGGGGTTGTGTGCTAAGTGAGCTGGGTGGGGGCCACTGGCAGAGGCCTTGGCGGTCCGATCCTATATATATATATCTATATATATATATAGGATTTAGGATACAGTCGGCCTCACCTCAACGCACAGCAAGGGCTCTGGAACCAGTCCTCTCGAGAGGGGCTAGACTTCATTCCACTGTGGTGTTGCCGCCTGGCTCCAAGCCTGCACGTTGGAATTTAACCCAGTAAGCGAGAGGGTAGTTTCCCTACGCCTTCGGGTGGTGGGACGGGTCCTGACTGTTGTTTGTGCTTATGCAAACAGCCGTTCAGAATACCCACTCTTTTTGGAGTCCCTAGAGGAAGTCCTAGAGAGTGCTCCCTCGGGGGATTCCTTTGTTCCACTGGGTGACTTCAACGCTCATGTTGGCGGTGACAGCAAGACCTGTAAAGGTGTGATTGTGAGGAACAGCCCCCCTGAATCTTAGCCTGAACGGTGTTCTGTTACTGGACTTCTGTGCTCGTCACGGATTGTTTATAATAAACACCATGTTCAAGCATAAGGGTGTCCACATGTGCACTTGGCACCAGGACACCCTGGGCCGCAGTTCGATGATTGACTTTGGGGTTATGTAGTGGGACTTACGGCCACCTGTTTTGGACACACGGGTGAAGAGAGGGGCGGAGCTGTTAACTGATGACCACCTGGTGGTGAGTTGGTTCCGATAGTGGGGGAGGATGCCGGTCAGACGTGGCAGACCCAAACACATTGTGAGGGTCTGCTGGGAACGTCTGACAAAGTCCCCTGTCAGAAGGAGTTTCAACTCCCACCTGCGGGAGAACTTTGACCATGTTCCGAGAGACGCAACGGGCATTAAGTTTGAGTAGGTGATGTTTTGTGCCTCCATTGTCGATGCGGCTGATTGGAGCTGTGGCTGTAAGGTGGTCGGTGCCTGTGGTGGCGGTAATCCCAGAATCCTTTGGTGGACACCAGCGGTGATGGCTGCCATCAATCTGATGAAATAATCCCATCAGGCTGTTTTGGGCCCATGGGACTCTGAAGGCATCTGACAGACACCGGCAGGCCAATGCGGTCTGTGGCTCTGGCAGTCACTGTGACAAAAACTCGGACATGGGAGGAGTTCAGAGATGCCATGGAAAACGAGTTCCGGATGGCTTCAAAGAGATTCTGGACCACCATCCGAGGGGGAAGCAGTGCACAGTCAACACCGTGTATGGTGGGGACGGTGTGCTGCTGACCTCAACTCGAGATGTTGTGGACCGGTGGAGGGAATACTTTGAAGACCTCCTCAATCCCACCAACTCCCATCATCTCCGGGTCGGGGATGAGGTCCTGCCTCAAGTGGAGGAGTTTAAGTACCTCAGGGTCTTGTTCACAAGTGAGGGAAGGATGGAACGTGAGATGGACAGGCGGATTGGTGCGGCGTCTGCAGTGATGCAGAGTCTCCACCAGTCTGTCGTGGTGAAGAGAGAGCTGAGGCAAAAGGCAAAGATCTCAATTTACCGGTCGGTCTACATTCCTACCCTCATCTATGGTCATGAGCTTTGGCTAGTGACCGAAAGGACAAGATCGCGGGTACAAGTGGCCAAAATGAGTTTTCTCCGCAGGGTGGCTGGGCTCTCCCTTAGAGATAGGGTGAGAAGCACTGTCATCCGGGAGGGACTCGGCGTAGAACCTATGCTCCTCCGCATTGAGAGGAGCCAGATGAGGTGGCTCGGGCATCTGGTTAAGCAACTCCTTCCTGGAGAGGTGTTCAGAGCACGTCCAACCGGTAGGAGACCTCGGGGAAGACCCAGGACACACTGGAGAGACTCTGTCTTTCAGCTGGCCTGGGAACGCCTCGGCATCCACCGGGAAGAGCTGGACGAAGTGGCCGGGGAGAGGGACTTCTGGGCTTCCCTGCTTAGGCTGCTGCCCCCGCGACCCGACCTGGAAGCGGAAGAAAATGGATGGATGGATGGACTAGCATGTTGTGGATGTGGGAAATGTCAAAAAACAAAAAAATCTGCTATCTACAGTGTATGCCATTTTAGTTTTTTCACTAGTCACCTCTCGCAGGGAAAATATTTTGTCTTGAGGACTTGCTGTCAGAATTCACAAGCAGAGATGGCAACACTTGCTGGACTTATTCCCAGCTTCCCTGTCTTGGTCACTTGTACTTGTTTTTTATTTATTTTATTTTTGGTTCCTCTTCCTGCCTGCTGTTGTGTCATGTCATCCTGTGACTTGCCTTCGTCCTCCATCAGTGAACCTCAAAGAAAAGACCCGCAGGCTATGCCATGTACTGCCACCAAAAGAATACCAGTGGTCAGCGGCTCAAAACAATCAATTCTTGTCAGGTAGATCCACTATATGACCAATTTTTGTTGCCAAACACAAGCCGATTTATCGTAGCAATATCCTTTGTATCTAAGTTATACTACTGAGCTGTAGGCAGGAAGGCACTGTATGATCTCTCAATGGCAAATAAAAGACAAAAAAATTGGAACAAGATCCTTGGCAGAGGTGGAAGTTGGCAGCACCACAATACAGCAAACACTTAAACTGTGGCAATACATTTTTTCTGCCAAGGCTCTACGTGTTATCTACAGTGTGACGGGTTACCAAGGGTGACGTTAAACCACTGTGTAGCAAAATGCTGTTAATGCCAAGGCATATCAACATGAAATGCTTGTGCTTTTATTTCCTGATCTTCTTGCACCGAGAGGTAATCTGAATGACTAAATTTTAGTCTGCCTCTGCCAGGAGCTTAAAAATCTGTGAACTGCAACTGAACTTTGTTTCGTTGCAGGATGATTTCTCATTTTAAATAATACCAGAGAAACAACGCATTGCTTTTTAATATACTGCAAGAAAGTGGATATGCAACATGAATATTGTGTCTGTGGTGTTGGAAATGAAAATCAGTACTCAGTAGCGTGCACACGTCCACAGGTTCAACTGTTAAGTATGAAAATTAATTAACTAATTAATTGTGGAGCGCCGCATTGTTTTGTTTGTCAGTGCTTTTGTGAGCAGACTGGATGCAGAATGTCTCGAAATGTTAGGGTGTGGCAGACTCCACAATTTGCATTCTAAAGCAGGGGGAAGCGTTGCGTTGTGCATCAAATGTTGAAAACTAAAACTAATCATAAAATAAAATAAATAATATAAAATAAAATTTCACACAAAACAGCTCTGTAGAGGTTGTGTTAGCCTGATAACTAACAAATAAACAACCAATGTTGTTTATCAGTTGTTGATCTGATTGTCTTCGCTATTATTGCAGCCTGCAAAGAACCCTGTTTGTAGTGTAGTTTTCTGCGCTAATATTTTGGGTAGTGTTTCCCTCCCCCTTTGCATAACCCTACCTCAGGTGTGACGGGAGAACCCCAACAAACATCTTTGCTGTGTGGAACTGCCATTTGTGAGACTGCTGTAAAGTTTGCATCCTGCAACACATGCCACAAAAAATAACTCACTGTGGTAGCACGCTTTAATTTAATATGGCATTAAAAACAAAGTATGGTGGGATTTTGTGACTCACGGTGCAGGAACAATCATAACATAGTCAACACTCTCCCCATATGAGCGTGAACGTCAGAAGGAAAAGAACCCAAAAAATAATTAAATTCCTCCTTCCATTTTCTTCCTTATCCAAGGTCATGTCGCGGTGGCAGCAGCCTAAGCAGAGAAGCCCAGACTTCCCTCTCCCTGGCCACTTCATCCAGCTCCTTCCGGCACATCCCGAGGCATTCCCAGGATAGTTGAGAGACAAAGTCTCTCCAACGTGTCCTGGGTCTTCCCCAAGGCCTCCTACCGGTCGGACATGTTCTAAACACATCCCCAGGGAGGTGTCCGGGAGGCATCTTAACCAGGTGCCCGAGGCCCCTCATCTGGCTCCTTTAAATGCGAAGGAGCAGCGGTTCTACTCTGAGTCTCTCCCGGATGACAGTGCTTCTTACCCTATCTGTAAGGGAGAGCCCAGCCAACCTGAGAAGACTCATTTTGGCCGTTTGTACCCACAATCTAGTCCTTTCGATCACTAACCAAAACTCATGACCATAGGTGAGGGTAGGAACGTAAATCGACTGGTTAAGTGAGAGCTTTTTGGCTCAGCGCTTTCTTCACCACAACAGGCCGATGCAGAGTCTGCATCACTGTGAAAGTCACACCAATTCGTCTGTCCGTCTCACATTTTCGTTCCTTCCCTCACTCGTGAACAAGACGTTAAACTCCTCAACTTGGGGCAAGACTTCATCCAGATCTTGGAGAGGGCACCCTTTTCCGGCCGAAGACCATGGACTCGGACTAGGAGCTGTGATTGTCACCACATTATCCATAAAAAGCAGAGACCCAAAAAGGATCCAAAAAGGATGGGTATTCTGAACTGCTGTTTGGCGCTTAAGCACAAACAACAGTACCCAGAGATAGCTTCTGTAGCCGAGGATCGGACCGCCAAGGCTCCCGCCTTCGTCCGCCACCCATCTTGTTCTTCACCCGACCCCTTTGAACCCTCCCATGAGTGGTGAGCTCGTGGGAAGGGGGACCCACGTTACCTCTTTGGGTTGTGCCCAACCGGGCCCCGTGGGTGAAGGCCTGGCCATTATGCCCCACCTCCAGGCCTGGCTCAAAGAGGGGGGGCCTGGTGACCCACGTCCGGGCGAGGGGAAACCCGGTCCATTTATGTGGTGCTATAACCGCATAGCTCGATCATAAAAGTCAGTTGTAATTTTGCAAGTTGTGTTTGAATATTCGTTGGTCATCTTTGTGTGCCGTTTGTATGTTCTCCGCATGCATGGGTTTTCTCTGGGTACTCCCGTTTCCTCCCTAACCTGCATGTTAGGATAATTTATTAATTTGTGACTTCAATAAAATATTGCAGGTATGAATGTGAGTGTGAATGACTGTTTGTCTGTATGTGCCCTGCGATTGAGTGCCAACCAGTCCACTCCTCTCGCCCAAAGTCACCTGTGAAAGACTACAGCACACACCCACAACCCTAATGAGGATAAACGTCAAAAGAAATGTTGGTATGAGTTTTTCCCAACAGAGAACACCTGTTGCCAGAAGAAAGATGTCATAGATGTATCTTTGGCCAATGAAGAGGCTCTACTCTACATGTTGTAGCCAATTCGGAGTCAGATTAAAATATGGGCAGGCCTGTCCATCCCCATAAAACAACCGAGCAAAGAGAGAGACACGGTCTTTCTCCTTGTGAGCAAAGATGCACTGCTGTCTGGTTGTTAGGGAGAAAAGATCCAGACCTATGCAACTCCACATATATTATTACAACTCCACATATTCCACATATGGAATATGTGGAGTTGTAATAATATACACTGTATAATATATATACCGTATATGTGGAATACATAGGTAAGCCTATTTTTCAATACAATTTTTATACTTGAGACCAACTGAAATGTCTCAACTCCATTATTCTGATTAAACAAACATGCAGGAATGGGTGGGAATTCCAATAGTACTTGCATGCATGTTTGTGTGTACACATCCCCATATTTCAGCAGTTTGCTAGCTGTAGGGGAGAAACTATTCCTCAGGCCTGTTGTCCTGCCCTGGACACTCCGCAGCCTCCTTCCTGACAGGAATGGGGATAAAAGTCTGTGTGATGGATGTGTGGAGTCCTTCCTGATGCAAGTGGCCCTCTTTCTACATCTGGAAACAAAAATGTCAGTGGTGGAAGGAAGGCTGCTTTTTATGCAGCATTCACCACCTTGTGCAGAGCCATCTTCTCTGCCACAGACAGCTGCCGTGCCACACCGTCGTGCTGGAACAGAGAACACTCTCCGCCACACATTGGTAGAACTGCGTTTGCGTTCCTTAATTACTGGAAGTAAAGGCTATCCAGGGTGAAGGTGGACGTTGTTTGTTCCTGTTGTATGTTTTACCGGCTTTTAAATTTGCTTCCGACTTCCACTGTATGTCCATGGCAAGATGCCTCCTGTCATGTTGCTGAAGAAATAAGAAAAGTAATACAAAAGTTGTCTGTTAAATATACAGCACTTTAGTGCAGATCCTCACATAGTCAGAGGAGACACAACGGTTGCAAAATTCTACCACTGACCATGTGAGCAAAGACATGGCTCTACTTTTGAAAAGCTTCCAGTCGGCCGTGGCGAGCCAAAATGTCTGCAGCTGGAAGGTGTCACAGACGAGGCCCTGGTGAAATGTTGGCATTTGTAACCTGCTCTTTTGCCAAGCCTCTTGCAAACAGAACTTAAGTCTCCAACCACCGACAACATCTGCTCTTTTGCTATTGGCATGTTCCGTCTTAACTCATTGAAATGATCTCTTTTAAATATGAATCCCAGATGAACGAGAATGCCTTTTTTCCCAATAGAAACATCTCTGATATCATTCAATTTCCTAGATATTCTTATGAAACAATCTTTTGGTCATATTTAGTTCTTCACCTAATGCAATATTGTTGTTGTTTTTTGTGAAAAGGCATAAAATAAACAACAAGGCTGTTTAATGTAAATGAATTAACCCCGGTTGGAGGCAGTAATAATGCAACACAAAAGCAATAAGCTGCTGTCTCCAAACGAATGAAAGCAGTAAATATCCTGTCTGCTCCGAGCGCCACACTGCTTGGGAAGGAGAGAAACATAAACTCTGCGCGTTGAAAGCAGTAAATGTAATCCAAACCCGTGATATGAGTTTTTGGACAAAAATACAATTGAATTGCACATAAGGAACAGCAATTTCCTACGGTAACCTAATTCTCTGCTGCCCTTTGTTTTCAGAGATGTCAAGGAGAGAATCTTTTTTCTTCTTCTCTGTGTGCCATGAAAATAAGACAGGCACTACAGGAGATGACATCTTTTTATCTTCGAAAAAACTCCAATATTTTGGAATCTTGTGTAATTATGTGTGTGACGATGCTACCCTGCATTCTACTCATCTATAAACCATATGCCATAAAAGAGACAAGAAGCAATATTAATAATAATAATAATAATAATAATAACATTCTAATTATGAAATCTACATGGATGCAATCTGGAAGCCCTCAAGAGTTAGTTTAGTTTATTTGTTTAGGACATGCTTAACAAGTTACATAGAGCAACAGCATGTTTACACTTGCATACTTCAACATGTCTGCAAAGGAGCATAGCTTATTGAATCTTACCTCTTCTCCATGTTTCAGCAATTAGCAATCCTTTGTTCACTTTCTGTGTTTGTAGGGAGAAAAAAAGAAATAAAAATATGTTTTGTTTGATATTGTTGAAACTGGCGTCAATGCCAATTCCAGACTGTCCGGTTACGTTCTCTTTACCAGTAAGAAAAGCAAACCAAAACCAAAGATTTCAGCATTTTTGACAGCATTGTGCAGACAATAACAAAAACATGCAAAAGAAGAGCCCTGGGAGAGAGAAGCCCCCGCTCAAGTTATCATTAAATGGGGGAGAAGTGATTTATTTTGGATTGTGGGAGGAAACCGCAGTACCTGGAGAAAAACCACGCCTGGGGAGAACATTCAAACTCCACACACAGATGCCCAATGAAGATTCTAACTTTTCGCCGTCATATTACACAGTAACGAACAAGAGCACTCAAGGACCAGAATCAATGAATGCATTTCTACAATCTGGCATCTTAACAGTGAACAGGACGGTAAAATTCCATAAAGATACTGTATTTCTGCACACATTAAAAAATATATGAGTTTTTCTGAAATGGTTTTACTGAAATAAAAGCATGTTCAGTGGGGATTACCAAGTTAAAGTCATCCATTTTCTTCTGCTTATCCAGGTCACTGGGGTACCAGTCTCAGTATGGAAGTCCTGACATCCTGGTCTCCAGCCACCTCTTCTAGTTCCACCGGGAGGACATCAAGGCGTTCCCAGGCCAGCTGTGAGACATAGTCCCTCCAGTGTGTCAAAGGACTGCCCTGGGCCCTCTTCCCGGCTCGGCATGCCAGGGAAGACGTCTCACCAGGGAGATCCAGGAAGCATCTAGAGTAGATGCCCAAGCCATGTCAGCTGGTTCCTCTCAATGTGAAGGAGCAGAGCCTCTACTGTGAGCCCCTCGCTGACCAGGCTCCTCACCCCTCACACTCTAAGGAGGAAATTAATTTTGGCCGCTTATATCCATGATGTCGCTCCTTCGGTCACGACCTGTTTTCTCTGATATTGTTTACTATGTTGGGTAATACGGGTGTAAAGGTCCCTTTAATTGTGTTATTCTATTTCTAGAGGGCTCTAATAATGATAAAATCAGAATTTAGAAGGTTGTAACAGGTTTTCTGTTCTCTAACTATGTAAATATTTGTTTTATGAATACTTCACTCATCCCGGTCAGGTCTGGTACCAATTAACCGAGGTAGATGAGGGAGTGCTGTATAATGTGATTTTTAGCCTTATTTACAAAATGTAAAAATATTGTAGTGTTGGTTATCTCTTCGCTGAACAATGATGCATAGTAACTTCAAACTAAGCCCTGACTGGAGGTGATTGCATTTGGCCAGACTTGACAATGCGACTTCGTCATGTGCACCGAGAGCCAGCGATGCAGCGCATAACTGCTTGCTAACACAAACAAATTGACAACTGCAGCTCCAAGGTGCGATGCTCTGCTGGAGTTATTATAAATGTTTTTTTTGTTTTGTTTTTTCGCTCCCTTGGCAGGCCTGGAGCAGGGCAAATGCAATTATACAGCAATGCTTTGTGCAGCGTTATTTAGCTTGGATGTAACATAGTGAAAAATGTTTGGCCACGGGTGCTGTGTGGGCCTTGTGTATACTCGCAGTGTGCGCATGTGTGTGTGTGCGTTTGTGTGTGTGTATTTGTATCCTCAGGGCAGCTGGATGCGGATGTGAAAACAGGAATTTGGAGGGTTCTCTTGCATCAATCAACACCCCACCAGGTGAGTGAGAATGTGCCGTGTGGGCCACTTGTGCTCTTCTTCCTTCACGCTCCTGCCCACACAAACAATCTGCTTAGCAGAAATACACAGGCCTCGATTTACACTTTGAATGCGTATAGTAGGACTATAGTAGGACTGTTAGTTTTTATTTTTTCAATGTTTTTGAGCACTCAGGGTCAGCACTCTCTATTACTGTCTGGTAATTTTGGTAATTCTCTTATTTTATTTTCTCTTCCAATGGCAAGATGCGAAACCACACAGACAATAAATAATGAAATGATTACATGTTAACATGTTTTAGCACCAAAACTGAGACTATGTCTGTCTATAGTCCAGTTTCAAGACAATTTGTTTTACACACTCTCTTCACTAAAACAGTGAAATTGGTTGGAAAGCAGCTATAGGAGCTAGGTGGCTGCTAAAAAAAATATGACTTAATTTGTTTGTTTTACTTGCCTGTTATTCTAAAGATATTGAAAACATGATTATAAAACATATAAAAAATATTTTTCCAAAATCAGTTATTGCAAAAAGAAGGGCCGTTGTGTTAACTTGGCTGCCAAACATTTATCCCAGGGGTGTAACGGTACACTAAAATGTAACTTCGGTTCGGTTCAATTTCTTGTGCTCGGTTTGGTTAATTTTTAGAACAAAAAAGGCAGAAAAAAATGACTTCAAATGCTTTTATTTAACAAACACAAACAATGAATACTTTTAACTAAATAAAAGCGACTAATTTCGGTGATATTTCAAATGACTCAGACTCTTTTTAAATATAAAAATAATAATAAAATAAATGGTTGCATTTTTGACATTTTTAAATATGTATACAATTATAAATTAACAAATTAATACAGTAAACTTCCAACAAAAAACTGAATATGACAAATTAATTACTTAATTTATTGCTATTCAAGTTTTGGGCTAAAAAAAAAAAAAAACAATCCACATTTAGTGCAGAAAGCACAATGTACGGTGGTTGCAAGGACAATATCTCCAGCAGTGGAGAAAACCTGCTCACTAGCAACAGAGGAAGTGAGCTGAAGCTATCTGTGTTTGCACTAAGCTGCTTTTCTTTCTTGATGCAACATTCACAGGAGAGCGTAGGGAGATGGGAGGGTCTTCTAGCTGAGCCTTTGGCGGCATTTGCTATGATTGAGCTACTAACGTTCCTCCGCTCTGTCAGTAGTGTCCGACATTTAGAGGCGTCCATGCGGAAGCTCCGCCAGAACACTTTTTCTGCGCATAGCACCTAGATCACTCAAGTAATAAATTTAATGAGAAAAATAGCATAAAATATAACCGAAACGGTAAGCAAGTGGACCAAACCGAACATGCAAAACCGAAACGGTTCAATACTTCCATTTGAACCGTTTCACTCCTAATTTATCCCAAATTCTTAATCTAGGACTGCCAGTCATTTAAACTATTTAATCGAGATTAAAAACATTTTGTCCATGGTTAACTCGTAATCAATCACAATTGTAGAAAAGGTATAAAGTTATAAAGTCCATAATAAGTTTACAATCTAAGTTTTCAATACAATATAATACTATATTTGCTTTATGCATTTTTTGGTTTGTTAAACATCCTCTTTATTTAAAAAGCTCATCACAAAATCGACCTCAATGTATAAAAAAAACCGCCAGTAAACGCCTCAGGTCCACTACCATTTCCACAGTTTTAAGCGAGTTTAGTTCTAGGTTATTGTGACCGCACCAGGATGCTAGCTGATCCACCTCGCCTCTGTAAGCAGTTTCTTCACCGTCACTGATGAGGCCAATGACAGCGGTGTCATCTGGGAATTTCAGCAGTTTCACACCTGGATCGCCTGAGGTGCAGTCATTTGTGTTTTAGGAAAAAAGCAGAGGGGAGAGGACATACCCCTTTGGGGCGCCAATAATGATGGACCAGGAGCTGGCTATGGTGCTCCCCAGCCTCACCTGCTGCCTCCTGTCAGTCAGGAAGCTGTTGATCCACTGACAGATAGAGGGGGACACAGTGAGTTGGGTGAGCTTTTGAAGTGGGATGTCCGGGACTATGGTGTTAAAGGCGGAACTAAAGTCCACGAACAGGATCCTGGCATATGTCCCTGCAAAGTCGAGGTGCTTTAGGATGTAGTGTAGCCCCATGTTCACCGCATCCTCAACACACCTGTTTGGCCAGTAGGCAAACTGCAGGGGATCCAGCAGTGGGCCTGTGATGGTGCACCAACACCAGTCTCTCTAGGGTTTTCATGACCACAGATGTTAAGGCCACCGGTCTGTAGTCATTTAGTTCTGTGATGGATGTTTTTTGGGGGACTGGGACAATGGTGGACCGTTTTAGACATGATGGGACTTCACACAGCTCTAGTGATATGTTGAAGATCTGAGTGAAGATGGTTGTCAGCTCTTCCGTGCAGGCTTTCAAACAGGAAGGTGAAACCCCATCAGGGCCTGGAGCCTTCTTTGTGTTCTTCCTCTGAAACAGCTGACAGACATCCCTTTCTTGTAAACATATTTTTATAGTGATATGTATGTTTACTGTACTGAAATAAATCGGGCTACATAAACCCCTTATGCTTATGTAACCCGCTTTCCTTCACTCTGCATTGTGTTCTGCGTGGTTATGAAGAAAAGAGGCTCGATCGTCTTTGTTGTAATTTATTGGTCTGCGTGAAAACATACAATGTATGAGCTGTGCGCCCCTTCATGCATTTCCTTCTCCTGCAAATAAAAAACAAGACGCCAAATGAAACACACATGCGCAGACCTGGCAACACGGCCCGCTAGCCAACCGGTGCTAGCCAAGCTAGTTTCCACTTAGCAGAAGAACATACAGTAGTTGCAAAGTGGACAATACAATATAAAATTGGTGGAATTCCTCATCAGACAGTAACAATGTATCAACCACAACTGCATGGACGTTAAATCACAACTTCACACATTTCACGCAACTTTCGGGGGGAAACACATTACATGTCTTATCTCGTCCACACCAGCCACATGTGTGGCCGAGATCGCGCACGCCCTGTAACGTCATTACGTCACCGCGCTCGGGCACCCAGAATTACGCAGAATTACATGACGCAAACATACAAAACTAGTACGAAAATATATTTACATACAAAATATCACAACAATACTGTTAAGTGTTTTGGTGAAATTAAACGTCATCTTAAACTCGTTACACTTATGAATCATAATAATAATAAAAAACAATAATTGAAAGTTAAGCAACTCCAAAGGGATACTCTGCGTATTCTTACTGGAGGAGTAAGCAGCCAAGCATCAATCAACTGGAAGAAAACATTGGTGGTCACAACAAGATACTGCATTTTAAAATATTTCATGAAACTATAGAAGACGGACGGATGGATGGAAGTGTTCATATGTCAAAGTTGTGCAAAATTTTGCATTGATAAATGAAATGACTAGTAGGGTATATATTTAGTTTAATAATCTGTGGGACTCCCGAAGCAGCTGACAGGTACCGGCAGGCCAAGCGGCACGCGGCTTCAGCGGTGGTCGAGGCAAAAACTCGGGTGTGGGAGGAGTTCGGTGAGGCTATGGAGCACGACTTTCGGTCGGCCTCGAAGAGGTTCTGGCAAACCGTCCGACACCTCAGAAAGGGGAAGCAGCCCCCAGTTCACACTGTTTACAGTGCGGACGGGGGCTTGCTGACCACGACTGTGGATATAGTTGGTCGGTGGAAGGAATACTTCGAGGCCCTTCTCAATCCCACTGACATGCCTTCCATAGAGGAAGCAGAGTCTGAGGATACGTACGTGGACAGTTCTATCACCGTGGCTGAGGTAATTGGGGTAGTCAAATCACTCCCCAGTGGCAAGGCTCCGGGGGTAGACGAGTTCCGCTCAGAATTTCTCAAGGCTCTGGATGTTGGAGGACTGTGTTGGTTGACACGCCTCTACAACATTGCATGGAAGTCAGGAACAGTACCTCTGGACTGGCAGACCGGGGTGGTGGTCCCCATTTTTAAAAAGGGTGACCGGAGGGTGTGTTCCAACTATAGGGGGATCACACTCCTCAGCCTTCCTGGGAAAGTCTACTCCAGGGTGCTGGAGAGAAGGGTACGACCGTTAGTCGAACCTCGGTTAGAGGAGCTGCAATGTGGTTTTCGTCCCGGTCGCGGAACACTGGACCAGCTCTACACCCTTGCAAGGGTACTCGAGGGTATGTGGGAGTTTGCCCAACCAGTCTACATGTGCTTTGTAGACCTGGAAAAGGCATTCGACCGTGTCCCTCGTGGTGTCCTGTGGGGGGTGCTCCGGGAGTACGGGATTGATGGTCCGCTTCTACGTGCCATTCGGTCCTTGTACAATCGAAGCAGGAGCCTGGTTCGCATTGCCAGCAGTAAGTCGAGCTTGTTTCCGGTGAACGTTGGCCTCCGCCAAGGCTGCCCTTTGTCACCGATTCTGTTCATAATCTTCATGGACAGAATTTCTAGGCGCAGTCAAGGTGTTGAGGGAGTCCAGCTTGGTGACCTTAGGATCTCGTCTCTGCTATTTGCAGACGATGTGGTCCTTATGGCCTCATCAGGCTGTGACCTTCAGCGTTTACTGGAGCGGTTTGCAGCTGAGTGTGAAGCTTCTGGGATGAGACTCAGCACCTCCAAATCCGAGGCCATGGTTCTCAGTCGGAAACGGGTGGACTGTACCCTCCGGGTTGGGAGTGAGGTCTTGCCTCAGGTGGAGGAGTTCAAGTATCTCGGGTTCTTGTTCACGAGTGAGGGAAGGTTGGAGCGTGAGATCGACAGACGGATCGGTGCAGCATCTGCAGTAATGCGGTCGCTGTACCGGACCGTCGTGGTGAAGAGAGAGCTGAGCCGGAAGGCAAAGCTCTCTGTTTACCGATCGATCTACGTTCCCACCCTCACCTATGGTCATGAGTTATGGGTCATGACCGAAAGAATGAGATCGCGGATACAAGCGGCGGAAATGAGTTTCCTTCGTAGGGTGGCTGGACTCACCCTAAGAGATAGGGTGAGGAGCTCGGCCATCCGGGAGGAGCTCAGAGTAGAGCCGCTGCTCCTTCACATCGAGAGGAGCCAGTTGAGGTGGCTCGGGCATCTAGTCCGGATGCCTCCCGGGCGCCTCCCTGGTGAGGTGTTTCGGGCATGCCCAGTCGGGAGAAGGCCCCCGGGAAGACCTAGGACACGCTGGAGGGACTATGTCTCACAGCTGGCCTGGGAACGCCTTGGTGTCCTCCCGATGGAGCTGGAAGAGGTCGCTGGGGACCGGGAAGTCTGGACTTCCCTACTGAAGCTGCTGCCCCCGCGACCCGGACCCGGATAAGCGGTGGAAAATGGATGGATGGAATAATCTGTGGCCCATTCACGCGCTGCATGGCAGTAGTCCTCTCTCTGGGGGCGACAGTGTTGCTTTTAGCTGTCATAATTTTTTGGGAACTCCTCATAAAATACTGGCTGGGATCACTTCCCTTTTCAGCAGAAGTAGAACATTATGGCGGCAAACGCCCTCTTTCATTTGAACATGCACTCAGCACAAAACCAAAAAGCGGACATTGACTTACTCTGTTGATAGTCACTGTTGTGTGAACAATTAAGCGTGATTGATGATTTTAGGTGTTGTTGAGCTGCATCTTGAGCACAAAGCCTGGCATGCCAGATGGCTGCCGTGGTGCAGACACATGGTCTGGCAGGTCCTGTGTGCTTGCTACAAAGCTTACTCTTCAGTACTAAAAGACCACGGTTAACGTCATCAACTTATTTGTTATTTGTTCGTGTATTTTTATACTTACCTTTGAGCTGCTCATGTCCACGAAAGAAGGATAAAAACAATGAACAGATCCTCTACCCTGCCAAGCAAAGTCAACACCTTCTTTTTACAAGAGTACTGGATGATGGCCTTGCTAGGCCACCCCAAGGTAAACACGAAGAGTCTAAATTGTCTCACCAGGGAGTTTTGCTTCTTCTGGTATTGCTCTTGGCTGGCGATGTTGAAGTAAATCCAGGACCTCTATTAATGGGAAGGCAGTCTCGGCCTTGTGGGCTGCATCCATCGGTGCCTGTGCTACAAGCTGATCTATAATTTTGACCAGCTTGGTTGCAGCCATCATCTGTTGGGTCAAGTCCGTAGCTGGCTTGCCTGAATTACCATCTACCCGGGCCGCATCTACAGTTAGCTGGGCTAGCTGTGCTACATCTGTCTGAAGTTGGCCTGCAACCCCTGCTAGCTGGGTTACATCTATCACTAGCTGGGTTGTGTCCACATGTAGCTGGCCTACACCACCAACTGGCTGGGATAGAGCCTTTCCCTGATGGGCTCTATCCTTTATTAGCCGGGCCCAATCAACTGCTAACTTAGTCAAATCTATTATTTGCTGGCCTGCACTGCCAGCTATTTGGGCCACAAATACCACCTCCTGGGTTCATATCCATTGCTAGTTGGGCCTCAACCCCAACCACCACCAGCGGTGCTCCGACTGCCATCACCACCACCATCAGCTGGGTTCCGTCCACAGTTTTCAACTGGTTTTCATTCACCATCATCACCACCGCCAACTGGGCTTTGACTTTCACCATCATCAACTCGGTTCCCACCACCATTATCACCACAAGCAACTGGTCTCCGACCCCCACCACCAGCAGCTGGGCTTCGACCATCCCCGTCACCACTACCATCAGCTGGGTTTCAACTATTGTCGTCAACTGGTTTTCCATTACTGCTACCAGATGGGCTCTGACCGTCACCACCACTGGCTGGGTTTCAACCACCATTATCATCAATTCTTAACAATGTGAACGAAGACGTGTTTGTGGTACGTTTTGCCTCTAAAATTATATACTGTAGATGTTTATTGGGTCAATCTTGTGATCTTTGAAACCATTAAAGTCTGCTAGTCTGTGGTGGTGTTCTTATATATTCTGGTTGAAAAAAGTCTACTGCACTTTTAATTTGACAGTTTGTGTGTTTTGTTTCAGTCACTTTAATCAGTTCAGTTAGTTTAATGACATGCATCAACCACTGTTCCTGTTCCTGATGCAAAATCACCCACTACTTCCCTTTGCATTATTCAGTTCTAGTTTGCTCACCAACTCAAACCCATACTTTCTTGAACAATTAAAAACCAACAACAAAAACGTTCTTGCACTTTCTCTCATTGCTTGTTTTTAAATGTCAGATGTGTGCATAACATCACACTGCCTACTTATTCAGACCACAGAAGAAGAATATCCAAATGAACATGAAAGAGACACATTCTGTTGTGGCGGAGTCTTGAGCCCATTAACCTTTTAATTAACCTTTTGATTCTGGCAGCTGCTGTGTCTGCGAACAATTGGCTGATGGAAGTGGACTAATATTTAATATTCATAAGATGCTGACAGCATTGGTGGGAGTGTGCGCGCTGCTGAAATTAGCCTTGCTAATCAAATGAAGGCGACACTTTTTTGTTCTCACAATTGCGGCTAAATTGTCAAGCCTGATATCATTCAATTTATTCAAGTTAAAGAGTTTATCCACCTTTTTCCTAGCTAGCCCCGATGAGCGTTTGCGTGAGTTATGGGTAAAACTTCCAGTAGACATCAGAAGCGGCGTTTATTCACATTGCATCTGTAGAACCAACCACTCAATTCCTCTTTTTGTGGATCGATAGCTACATACAAATGTGGCAACACCAGCTGTCATGTCTTAAACGAGGCAAAGTAACAATTCAGTTGCCTGCTGAAATTGAAGGATAAGGTGGATAAATTATACTCGCAGAATCTTTTGCCAAATACCTGACAAAATAATGACGTTACAGTGAACACATTTTCATGTGAGGGGATATAACAAATGCAACAGTAATCCAGTGTGATGTCATCCAACACCTACGGGCCTCTGCATTAAGAAGTTTGATGGCAGAGCGATTGTTTTGGATTGCATCATGCAGGCCAGCTGTTGCGTTTATTCTATTCAATTCCCCCAGCGCAGTAATCATATCTGTGCAAATAAAATCAAAGACTAGTGTTTTTTTGAGAATTCATTCCAAAGTGAGTCAGCATGACAGCATGAATTGATTTCATCATCATTCTCAATCTGTGCGGTGGGTCGCATCTTCAAAATGTTGATTGCATCATATCTACTTGAAATGAAAGTATAATAATAGCAACAGCTTATTTATAAAACCATGATAGAACTTTCATCATTTCACTACTAAGTTTCAAGGAAACTGGTTGCATACAGGACTTTTTTTTTTTTTACAGTACCCTTACTAGCTGACAATTAAACAGGAAGGGGAAGGCTGAGAAGCACGGTGTTTGATGTCATTTATTATATCATTATTTGATTAAATATCCTCAAAAATCTATTATATTTTTATATATTCATGACAATATTTCAGACACTTTTGTATATAATACGCATGTACTGTGGATTTACAATCTTTGTGTCACGATCTGTGTGTTTGTCATCGTGACAGTTTTGGTTTTCTTGTGTTTCTAAGCCGTTTCCTTATTTCTTCACTCAGTTAACTACGTGCACCTGTTTTCCCTGCTATTTATGTTCAGGTGCGTGCGCCAGTCGGGCGCCGGCTCATTGTCTCCTGTTACTTTTTCCCTCCTGTCAGATCGTTGTTTTGTTCCTGCCGCTGCTTCACAGCATTGTTATTAAAATATTCCTGAAAATCTTACCTCCTGACGTCCAGCTCTCTGCATCCTCGGGGTCGTTACACCATGCCGTGACGACATCGTGCCACTTTGCTTGATCTTAATCATATACATAATATTTATCGTTTATTCATTTTATGATTTAATTAACGCATTGCTTAAAACAGTGGTGGCCTTCACTGGGGTCTTAACTGACTTACTCTACCATCACGATTACATCGCAACTACACTAGTCATGACTGATATAGAGGGCAGAAAATGTTATTGTGGGCCAGCAATCTGCCCCTGTGAGGGCACTCTGAAATCTGATTGGTTGAAGAAAAAGTCCCATTGCTAATAGTGTTGTAGTGACATCCCACCAGCACTTCACCACATTGTGGCCTAGTGGTTAGCATGTTGGACTATTTGTGGAGTTTGCATGTTCTCCGTTTGCATGCGAGGATTCGCTCCGACTTTTTCCCACATTCCTTGACACATTAGATTGACATGGCAACACATAGAAGCTGAAATCTGATTGGACAACATACACTTACACTATTGGAAGAAATGCAGCCAGGAGACGTCCCCCATGAGGGAATGCTATTGACTTACCTGACTCTGCACGAGTGTTTCTCATCACCTCTGATGACCTGCTCCCGCTTTATACCCTCGGAAAGCTCCTAGTTTGTTGTAAGTTTGTTCCACTCCCATTTCACCTCCCAGCAATGTTAGCTTTTGCTTTGCTTGGTTTTTGACCCTTGTCTGCTTTTTGATCTTTTCTTTTCATTTGGATACCTTTACCTTACTGGACAAACTTTTTGTGTACTGATCTATGTGCATCTATTATACCTTGCTTTGAGAACCACTTGCCAACTCTGCCTTTGAGTCTTCCTCTTCTGTATGAACCCAGTGGAGTTGGGAGTTTGACGCAAGGGAAGTGTCAGAGCCAGCAAAAAGAATTCACCGCGCCTGGTACGGCTCCTAAATTGTTGACAGAATAACAGAATTCCATGGCCGAGAGTTTAAGTGCACAGGCTAATCCTTTGCTTATGCCGGTTCAACTGGACGAGCTTCCCACAACGATTCCCAGTTTTACAGTGAGTCAATCAAACAAAAACAACCTTTTTTGACCAACTGCAAATGTCACTTTGAACTCAAAGCTTTTGCCTTCACTTCCGAGTGTGCATGAATGGCTTTTGTAGCCAAGAGTGGGCAAACACAGGAGTCATCAGTCCCCCATGTGCGGCTTATATGCAGCATTCTCCAAGGCAAGTGTTTCAACGCCAGCCACCGATCAGAGAAGAAGCTGCATAACGGGCAGCACCTGCATCACGGGTGTCATGTCTCCAGTTACACCATTAAGTTCCGTACACTGGCAGCAGAGAGCAACTGGAACTTTTTAGCATTATTTTGACACATTTTTTTGTGGACGGTGTCACCACATCAGAGAGGAAATGTCGCACTAGATCTCCCCGAAGATATTGATGATCTGATAGCTTTAATCGTGACTACTGACAAGAGGAGAAGACAAATTAGCCAATCACACTTTTTGATAAAGATCACTTTCCCTGATAATCACCGCGAGAAATTAGGCCTGCACATCTTTTCCCTGTCTAATCACGAGTTCATCCTGGGGCTCCTGTGGATAAGGAAACATAACCTACATTTTAAATGGTCCACAGGCCAGATTGTCTCCTGGGGTCGTGGTGGTCAGAATTACTGCCTAAAGAAATAAAATTTAAGTTCATGTACATTATCATGACCCCAATTGACGTAATGTTAAATCTGGTAACATTTAAAGAGATGCTGAGATTTTGCCTTCTTTGTTTGAGTTGTAGAAGCAACCTCAATGTTATGAAGACACTTTAGTGGCATTACTTTTATTATAAACACCAATCTGTAATGAAGAGTTCATGTTGGATTATTAGGTCACCAAATTGATCTTGAAGCGTTTATAAACTCAACCAATGACTGATATCCTTTGGTTTCCAAAATGATTAGCTTAGGTTTTTTTTTAAAGGGCAGTAGAATGTGCTTCTTCTATTCGAAGATAACTTTAACAGGTCATGTTTATTTATTTTCATTGACCACACTTCATCTTACCATTTTCATTTTTTGTGTGGGTTCCTTGTGTTTTACATATCAGCTAGGATTTAGCTAAAACTAATAATGGTTACTGGTGGTAAAAACAATGCTGACTTGACACAGTGGATTAAAGCAAAACAAAGCAACAAAAAAAAGTTATGTATGATTGAAAAAAGGGCTCACTTCGTCCATGCTTTTGTTCAATGGAACAAATACAGCAAGGATGATGAAGGCTTGCACAGAGTGATTCCTCTTCCTTTTTCCTGCCTCTTTTGGGGCAGGAGATGATAAAACAGGCACAAATGCACATGGCAATATATTGAGGACGGCAAAATTATTTAGGTTTTTTTAATTTATTGTGTAATTAATTAATTTGTTATCTCAGGCCTAGTGCCCTTCTGAACACAAAATCTTGTGACGTTTCATCTCATAAGATCTTGTGACAACCCAAATATTAAGTATAGAAAGCCTCTAATGTAGAATAGTACACTTTTATATTTTTATGGGCTATGTCAGTGAAACTTCAATTAAATGCGCTCTGCTCTTTAGTTACTGTTTTATTTTGAAAGACCTCCCAGTCTTACGTTACATTTTGTAGCTGTAAAGGTGCTGAATACTGATGCATCAACTGTCCTGAATAGCTACTTTGGCGTTGAAGTAGTTGCCACTTAGACAGCTCTTACTGCTCTATGAAGTCATGACCTCCACACTAATGTCAGCACTTCTCAATCACTTCATGTGGGGCGCAGTGATGCATAGTTAAGTTTTATGCACGGAGCTGAAGGTCGACCACATTTATTGTATACTATACAGTATCTTTGGGGCATGGTAAATTGAAAGTGTACATGATGTGAATATACAAATGCCAGCAATAACGTAATATTTACTCCGAGACAATGTTGGGAGTACTCACTTTCACTGAATTTTAAGCATGTTTACCCAAGAATTGACACACACACATACTGTGAAATTGGCTTTAAAAATACGGTTTTTAACATCACTAGAGCTCTGTAAACATGAAATATCCTCCCTATAGTCACGTTGAGCCACACAATGGACGGGTGGTTAGCATGCTGGCCACACAAGAAATATGGGTTCTCTGCTTGGGCATCTCTGTGTGGAATTTGCATGTTCTCCCGTGCATGCATGGGTTTTTGCCGGGTACTCCGGTTTCTTCCCACATTCCAAAAGCATGTTAGCTTAATTCGTGACTCTAAATTGTCCATTGATATGAATGCAAGTGTGAATGGTTGGTTGTCTGTATGTGCCCTTTACTTATCAGTGATTTCAACTTTTTACTCAGGGTTCTATGTTTAGTTAGTTCTATGTTTATTTAATGCTCTATGTTTACTTAGAATTCTGCTTTGCACTGAGTCGCCAAAGAAAGTTCCTAGTTCGTGAATTGTTCACTTACAATGGCAATAAAGTTTTTCTGATTCTAAATTGTCTGGTAACCAGTCCAGGGTGTACTCTCTCTTATCTGAAGTCAGCTTTTTTGGCTTTCTTGAATTGGATTTATATTATTTTTTATTGGAAAATTTAATTTAGTTAGTGTCTGTTTCGGTTAGAGTCTGACCTTCTGGAAAAAATGTATGAAGCTAACCAAAGTTCTACTGTCTCTTTTCCCCAAGTCTGCAAAAAATGGGCTTCTCCCAAAACAAACAGCAAAGCTAAAACATGCATGTTAGGTTAATTGGTGACTCTAAATTGTCCATTAGAGTGTGAATGCTTGTATGTCTGCCCTGAAATTGACTGGCGACCAGTCCAGGGTGTACCCCACCTCTCGCCCAAAGTCAGCTGGGATAGGCTCCAGCATACCCGCAACCCTGATGAGGATAAGTGGTATAGAAAACGGAGGGATGGATTATTGTGTCTGTAGTGAGATCATTTAAACCAGCAATAAGAGCCTGTTTGGCATTCAAGTCCCAGTGTGTGTCACTTGTGACACCAGTGAATCCTACTGAACGGTTTAGATCACTACAGTTCATTAACATCTTCACGTTCAGTTCCTTATCCTGTATTTGTATTTTAGTTCATTTTATGCTTCATTTAGGCCAGGAATACATACGATTTGTTCAGTTATACATATCTTTAGTAATACACCATAGTCAACCACAAAACAGTAAATCAATTATCTATCCATCCATTTTCTATACCGCTTATCCTCATTAGGGTCGCGGGTATGCTGGAGCCTATCCCAGCTGACTTTGGGCTGGAGGTGGAGTACACCCTGGACTGGTCGGCGGTCAATCTCAGAGCAGACATACAAACTTTCACACTCTAATGGACAATTTAGAGTGGCCAATGAAGCTAACATGCATGTTTTTGGAATGTGGGAGGAAACCGAAGTACCTGGAGAAAACCCACACACGCACGGGGAAAAACATGCAAACTCCACACAGAGATGGCCAACGGAGAATCGAACCCTGAACCTCCTAACTGTGAGGCCGCCATGTTACCCACTCAGCCACTGGGCAGCCTAAATAATTCACTAAATTATTAAGTTTTGAAAGAACATGATAGAGTGAGGCAGTGATATTCAAACTGCAAAGTGGCGAGGGACGATTGTAAGTGGTTAGGTTTGCAATGTATGTAAGCCACATCCACTAAATTTTATGAGAAAAAATATCTGTACTTATATAGGCCATAGGTGTCCAGGTTGTAACAGGAGATATTTAGTATGCAGAAAGAACATTACTTTAACTCTTTTTTTCCAAACAGTGTATGTAACATAAATAGTTAGACTTCTATAATGATCCACAATGGAAATTGCTTGTTTACAGAAGCTCAATTGTAGAAAAAAATACACTTTTAGATTAAAAAATGCAATGCATTATGAATAAAATACTATAATACTTAGGTTATATATATATATATAGTACATTATATTATATAGGCATAATAAAATACAAAACATTATAAGAAATAAAGAGAATATCAGAGACAATATTGGCATATTTACAAATTGTGTGTAAAAACTAGAACCAGATTTGGCCGCCAGGTCAAAGACCAGGTCGCCTGGACCTTCCCAAATTGCATGGCACCGGACCCTTCTGCTTGCCCCTGCAGGGGGTGGGTCTTCTCAATCCCAGTAACATACCTTCCGTAGAGGAAGCAGAGTCTGAGGATATGTACTCCGGCTCCGGGGGTGGGCGAGTTTCGCCCTGAATTTCTCAAGGCTCTGGATGTTGGGGGACTGTCTTGGTTGACACGCCTCTTCCACATTGCATGGAAGTCGGGAACAGTACCTCTGGACTGGCAAACCGGGGTGGTGGTCCCCATTTTTAAAAAGGGTGACCGGAGGGTGTGTTCCAACTATAGGCAGCTGGACTCACCCTAAGAGATAGGGTGAGGAGCTCGGCCATCCGGGAGGAGCTCAGAGTAGAGCCGCTGCTCCTTCACATCGAGAGGACCCAGTTGAGGTGGCTCGGGCATCTAGTCGGATGCCTCGTCCGGATGGTGTGTGGAATGAAAGTCTTACAGCATTAGCTGTGAGAATGGAACTGCAGGAGTCTTTTGGAGAATGAGCTCTAGGTCAACAGTAGCCTACCAAGTCATTTGTCACCGCTCTTCTCATCATGGGAACTAAAACCACTTAAGTTGTCCTCTTCAGCATCGCAATTGAGCACAGCTGAAATGTCGATGTCACTCTTTGTGTCACTTTTGTATCGAGTCATTAGCCATTTAGCTTGAGCTGTTCATCATGCAGTAGTCCAGACTTTCAAACAGAAGCTACCGTTGATGGTACTTACTGAAGATGTTTCAGAAATGCATAAGACTTCAGAATTAGATATTTTTTAATATTTTTTTAATTAGAATTTTATATATTTATTTATTGTGATTCTATGTTGTTGTTTTTCTTTTGGCTCCCATCTTGCACTGCCTAAAATGTAAATTTATCTTGGAGATGAATGAAACATCCTTCCATATGAGTTTCCATATCTGAGTTTCCACTTTCCACACGTGTCCATGTCACTTGGTGGCTTTATGGTGAAGGTCAGTTACACTGAAATTAACATACCACGGACTTTGATTTTATTTAACAGGAAAGTTTAGGTTTCATACATTTTACGAGTCTGCTTTCTCTGTGTCTGTCTCAGTCAAGGGAACAGACACCCCATTTTACTCAACCAAATGTTATATATTCTGCTTCATGTGCAACAAACCGTTTAAAACAAACAGACTTTTTACAAACCCTCTTGAATACCCTGCTTTGCCATGACTTTTCACAGTTGGTCTAAAAAGGGGCATGAAAACAAAGCTTTACTGGGGTGTATTAATAATTCTATGTGGTGAATTTCTAAGAGCACATTGTTTAAGTTGTCATTCTGGTCATCTCAACATTTGGTTCTCCAACAAGATGCTCTCTCCCAAAGCTTACTTGGCACCTGTTTAAATTTTAATTCATTACATCTTGACTCAGAATAAACAAACATCATCAATGACCATAGAAAGGTTTGGACAAAGAACAGTCTTTCTCACGGAAATAATGCATCATTTTTTATATTATGTAAGCTCTAACTTGGGGGCAGGAAATTAATTGAATGAAAAAAACAGTAACACTTTCTTGGACAAGTTAATGCATAATAAAAAATTCAAAAAAAGGCTGGCCACCTGGGTGAGGGTTTCCTGAGTACATGCACTGAAGATGCGTCCAGGTTGCACCACAAGGTGTATCTTAAAAGTAGTCCCTAGGCGACAGTAATGTTACATTGATGAGACACTTCCATCAGGTCATTCACACTTTCTTGCTCCTCATGTACATTTTGCACATATCACGTTTAGTTTAGTAAATGTATCTTATATTGTATATATTGCTTAATTTTCTTTGATTGATGCCTTTTCTATGCATGCCCTTAGTTTTATTACTATATTTACGTATTTCTTTACTTTTCTTTCTTACTACTTGCCTGTTTATGTTGCACCACCACACCGAAAAAGTTCTTAATTTGTATAACCTACACTGATAATGGCAATAAAACGATTCGAATTTGGATGACATTGGAATAGATCAGCTTCACTCTGCATGGAGTCAGCCATGGCGTGTCCAACATGAAAAAGGTCTCCTCCTATTCTGTGTGGTAAAAGTAAATTTTTGTTTTTTTACTTTGTCCTTATTTCCCACACTGTTTGAAACCCTTTCTAATTATTATAATAAATAACTAGTTAGCTCAGTAGCATGCAGTGTTTAAAGCAGCGGCCATCTTTTGTTACTATAGGAGTGTTATTTCATGTCTACAGGGCTCCAACAATGGTAAAAGTTGCATTTAGAAAGTCATGCATCGTCACCGATACGCCTGACTTAGAAACTTCTAACAATAATAACTAATTTGCAACACTGACTCTTGGCACTTTGCTAAATAGACTGATCGTAAATAGAATGGCTTGGTGATAAAGCTAAGGCAATGCCAAACCTCTATACTACACAAGGCACCGTTCACAATCAATATTTATCTAATATTAAATAACACGACAAAAACCAAGTCCACAAAGCACATGTAGACCGTTTGGGGAAACTCCCACATACCCTCCAGTACCCTTGCAAGGGTGTAGAGCTGGTCCAGTGTTCCGCGACCGGGACGAAAACCTCATTGCAGCTCCTGTAACCAAGGTTCGACTAACGGTCGTACCCTTCTCTCCAGCACCCTGGAGTAGATGGTCCCAGGGAGGCTGAGGAGTGTGATCCCCTGATAGTTGGAACACACCCTCCGGTCACCCTTTTTAAAAATGGGGACCACCACCCCGGTCTGCCAGTCCAGAGGTACTGTTCCCGACTTCCATGCAATGTTGTAGAGGCGTGTCAACCAACACAGTCCCCCAACACTCAGAGCCTTAAGGAATTCAGGGCGGAACTTGTCTACCCGCGGAGCTTTGCCACTGGGGAGTGATTTAACTACCCCAATTACCTTAGCCACGGTGATAGAACTGTCCACGTACGTATCCTCAGACTCTGCTTCCTCTACGGAAGGCATGTCAGTGGGATTGAGAAGGGCCTCAAAGTATTCCTTCCACCGACTCCTCTTGCACTTCTTCATTAGGGTCTTCTGAATCACTCTTAGTGATTTGTGGACTTGGAAAAGGCATTCAACCGTGTCCCTCGTGGTGTCCTGTGGGGGGTGCTCCGGGAGTACGGGATTGGTGGCCCGCTACTACGTGCCATTCGGTCCTTGTACAATCAAAGCAAGAGCCTGGTTCGCATTGCCAGCAGTAAGTCGAGCTTGTTTCCGGTGAACGTTGGCCTCCGCCAAGGCTGCCCTTTGTCACTGATTCTGTTTATAATTTATAATGTAGAAGACCTAGGACACGCTGGAGGGACTATGTCTCACACCATCTCTTGGTGGAGCTGGAAGAGGTATCCGAGAAGACCGGGAAGTCTGGACCTCCCTACTGAAACTGCTGCCCCCGCAACCCGGACCAGGATAAGCGGAAGAAAATGGAATGGAACGACAACCTAAAACGTTTACTTAATAAAAATACATTGACTCACCAGAGATGTAAACCTTTCCTCCTCGATCAGACATTGTGGCCATAACTTATCTTGTTTAACAGTTTTGCTTTTATAAACCAAACAAGACTGTGGACCTGCCATTTGTTCTGATCAACCAATCAAGACTGGGGACCTGCCATTTGTTCTGATCAACCAATCAAGACTGAAGACCTGCCATTTGTTCTGATCAACCAATCAAGCGGCATGCCTGAAAGGCTGGCTTGCCCCACGCTGCATGTAGTGTGGCTGCTTAAACAGTAATTCATTGCTGTCCCCCTCCTCTCCTCGGGAACTAGAACCACTAAAGTCATCCTCTTCAAGTGTTGGAAGCAAACAGCCCTACAGCCCCAAGGCAAATCAGCCCCTGAGCCCGTGCTGTCGTCCTAAGCACGCAGCAGTTCAGCCCCCGAACCCCAACGCTGACAGTGGACATCCTGACACTATATTTTGCTAAAGAAAGAGCGATAAAGAGAGATTTGCCAAATCAATACAGTTTGCCACCAAGAATGATGTTGTCAGTTCATTTCCATTTGTTAATGTAGTGGCCAACAGAAAGGAAATAGTTAATTATGTCTCGTGCGACCCGGTATGAAGTGGTCCGTAGTGGTTGGGAACCCCTGCTCTGAGACACCCGAGATGACACGCGACCACAAGATAGCTGCATAACTTTTTGGCTTATACAGTTACGCGGCTTGCAGAGTTCAAAGCGTGAGAAATAAGTTGCAGCTTATACACCAGAAAATACGGTAATTGAATGGAACCAATATTATAATTCACGCAGTAAATGTAGGTCAGTGCTTCAGGTAGTGGTTAGGTTAGTAGAGAAGGCTTTGCTCGCCATGACTGCACACCACCGGTGTCTATATTGGTCACTGGTATTTTTTTTAAAATGGCAATTAGTACATTTTCAGTTGTTTGTTCACTATTTTCGCATTAACAGATTCAATTAAAAACACAGAAGGGAGATTATTTTTTCATTAGCTGCCTAACAATTCTGTGCACCAATTAATTGTGCAGAAGGAAATGTTATCTTAAGAACGACAAAACATTTTACTTTTACTTTTTGTTTTTAGAAATTCAGGTTTGAGCTTTATTTACATTTGGGTTCAGTAAGAGTGCTCTAGTTGTTAAAATATATATTTAACTTGCCTAACAATCTGGCGGGGAGTGGGAAGGTTTTACTGTTTGTAGTCATGCAGTCACGTGCGGTGAGTTTCATGACATGTGACTTCTCTGGTGTTTTTTTCTGTGCTAATACAGATAATTACCAACTGTAGGACTAATGAAGGATTATTCTAATTTTAAATACAAACAAGTGACAACACCAAAAATTGAGGGAGGAATGAAAGCGGTAAAATTGAAGTCACCTAGGAAATTTTGAGTGGTTCAGTTAATTACCAGTTAATTTAATAAATACTGTGTAAATTAAATGTACATTAAATTCAACAAATGTTCACAGATTATTATTTATTATAATCTATGTATGTGTTAGAATGAGTTATTTTATTATAATATTGTACAGTATAATGAGTACATACATTTAATTAAATGCATTTTCTGTGAAGGGAAAAAATTCCAAATCCAAAATCTCTCATAAAAAGAGACAGATGGAAAGCATTTCAAATATTTACATGTTTTTTTAATAAGCTGTAATGGAAAATGATGACTCCAAGTTTGTTTCACTCAGTGCAATTTCTCTTAACTTCTGAAGTGATGTTCTTCAAACAAGCTTTTCTTTTGGACTTTGGGGCTTTCTAGCAAATGACCATTATAGGTAACATTTTAAAAGGCTCGGCCATCTGTCATCCTCTGTTGGTTTGCACTTTATAACTTGTTTGGCAGCATTTGAGATTCTGCTATATATTCCAAGTCTTTTGCATAAGTTGGAGTGCATGTTGTTCTAATGTCCCGGATAGCATTCTGAGGCAGTACAGCTTCTTAGCACTTGTTTTTGCACGTTTTTCTTTCTCTTGTCTCTGAGGACCAACAACCTGCCAAATACTGCTGCTGATTAAGGTGCATGAGTGGGCTGAGGGAATGTTTGCAGGGGGACATGCATTAAAGAGCTTGCTAGTGCTTTTTGTCCATTCTTAACAACCTGCTTCACATTCAAAGTCAAAATGATTCACACCAACTTGCTGTTGGAAGGATTAGGAACATTAAGTAAGTGCCGTAAGTGTGAGTGACTGTACATGCTCTTATTTATGATGAGTCCAACGTTCAAACCATCAATATGCCAGACGCAATATGACGGTGAATCTCAGGAGACTTCAACTTTGGGAATAGTTTTAGGATGATCTCCACAAGTACAGTGGAACCTCGGGATACAAATGCCTCCGAATATGAAAAATCTGAGTCACAAAAAACCTTTCTGATTTTTTTGCTTTGGCTTACGAAAATGTATTCGCTTTACAAAAATTTGTCCCTCTTACCAAAACTGTTTTTTATTTTTTTATTTTTCCTGATTTAGTGTTTTTTAAGGCGCATGCTAAAACATACGGTTTATTTTAAAAAAAAAGCAACGGAAGCAAAACAGTGAGTTTAGTTGAACTTTATTCTACTATTTAACAATACCCTCACTGTTCTTAATCCCTCCTTTCCCACAAATCCATCTTCTGCATCTGACTTGAACAGCTGGGCAATTTTGCCGTCAAACATGCCGGGTTTTCTCTCATCATTGTCGGCCGTCAGTCTCGTTGTCCGTCGGCTGTTCAGCAATGATGGCGGCTTTTGTGAAAGCTTGGACAAAAGTTAAAGCAGATATCTTAGCCCGGGGATCTGCAATCCATTCACATATGCTGGCCTAACTACAGAACTGTGTTTTTTTCCATCAGCCAATTAGCCAATTTAAATAATAATGTTGCTCGGGTTACAAACAAATTTGGCTTACAAAAATCCTTTTGAAATGAATTAATTTCGTATCCCGGAGTTCAACTGTGTGTTGTTTTTTGTGATGCCACTACTCAAAGTTATCCGTCGTGGCAAAGAGAACAGGTGTGATGATAACCAAATTGACTTGTCACTTATGGACTTAGAGTAGTGTTCAAAATAATAGCAGTCCAATGTGACTAACCAGATTGATCAATGTTATTAGTATATTTTTATTGCTACATGGCAAACAAGTTACCAGTAGGTGCAGTAGATTCTCAGAAAACAAACACCTTAGCATTCATGATATGCACGCTCTTAAGGCTGTGCAATTTGGCAATTATTTAAAAAGGGTGTGTTCAAAAAAATATCAGGTTGGCATTCAATCAGTGATTAGTGATCAATTTTGTGAAAAAACAGGTGTGAATCAAGCCCCTATTTAAGGATCAAAGCAGCACTTGTTGAACATGCATTTCTATTTGAAAGCCTGAGGAAAACGGTTCATTCAAGACATTGTTCGGAAGAACAGCGTACTTTGATTAAAACGTTGATTGGAGAGGGGAAAACTTTTGAAGAGGTGGAAAAAAGTTTTGGCTGTTCAGCTAAAATTATGTCCAATGCTTTAGAATGCAGAGCAAAACCAGAGACATGTGCCAAAAAACAGAAGACAACTATCAAAAACGAACAATCAAATCAAAGACAATCTGGAGTTATCTCAAATTACTGTACAGTTTTAGAAGACATCTGTGTGAAGCTAATCAATTTACAAGAATCCATGGCAAAGTTCCTCTTTAAAAAAAAACTACATTACAATTTGACAAAGAACACATCAACTGGCCTAGAGAGAAACTAAAAGTAAAATTGTTCTTTTTGGGTCCAAGGCACGCAGACGGTTTGTGAGACAACCCCTAAACTCTGAATTCAAGCCACAGTACACAGTGAAGACAGTGAAGCAACATGATATGAGCATGTTTCTCCTACTATGGTGTTGTGACTATTTATCACATAGCAGGGATCTCGAATCAGTTTGCATTTGTGAAAATACTTAAAGGAGGTCATGTTGCCTTATGCTGAAGAGGACGTGTCCTTGAAATGGGTGTTTAAACATGACAATGACCCCAAAAACACTAGTAAATAAGCAAACTCTTGTTTTCAACCAACAAACAAAATTAATGTTACGAAGTGGCCAGCCCAATCCCCAGACCTTAATCCAATTGAGAAGTTGTGGTGTGACATAAAAAATGCTGTTTCTGAAGCAAAACCAAGAAATGTAAATTGTGGAATGGAATTTGGAGTGGAATATCAGCTAGAAGATGCCATAAATTGGTTGACTCCGTCTTTTTCTTCTTCTTTTCCATTCGGCTNAGGGGTCGCCACAGCGAATCAATTGCCTCCATCTAACTCTGTCTTCTGTATCCTCTTCTCTTGCGCAAACTACCTTCATGTCCTCTTTCACTACATCCATAAACCTCCTCTTTGGTCTTCCTCTAGGCCTCCTGCCTGGCAATTCAAAACTCAGCATCCTTCTACCAATATATTCACTATCTCTCCTCTGGACATGTCCGAACCATCTCAGTCTGGCCTCTCTGACTTTATCTCCAAAACCTCTAACATGTGCTGTCCCTCTGATGTGCTCATTCCTGATCCTGTCCATCCTGGTCACACCCAAAGAGAACCTCAGCATCTTCATCTCTGCTACCTCCAGCTCTGCCTCCTGTCTTTTCCTCAGCGGCACTGTCTCTAAACCAAACAACATCGCTGGTCTCACCACAGTTTTGTAGACCTTTCCTTTAATTTTAGCTGAAACACATCACACATCACACCCGACACTTTTCTCCATCCATTCAAGCCTGCCTGCACACGCTTCTTCACCTCTTTTCCACACTCTCCATTGCTCTGGACTGTTGACCCTAAGTACCTAAAATCCTCCACTTTCTTTGTCTCTTCTACCTGTAACCTCACTCTTCCACTTGAATCCCTCTCATTTACACACATGTACTCCGTCTTGCTGCGGCTAACCTTCATTCCTCTCCTTTCCAGGGCAAACCTCCACCCCTCAAGCTTCTCCTCCGCCTCTTTCCTGCTCTCACTATATATCACAATGTCATCTGCAAACATCATAGTCCATGGAGATTCCTGTCTAACCTCGTCCGTCAGCCTGTCCATCACCATAGCAAACAAGAAGGGGCTCAGAGCTGATCCCTGGTGTAATCCCACCTTCACTCCTCTGTCACACCTGCAGCACACCTCACTACTGTCTTACAGTCCTCATAAGTCCATCATAATCCCCTTGTTTGGCCTTTGCCACCTTTACTTTCACCTTACGCTGCATCTCTCTGTACTCCTGTCTACTCTCTTCAGTCCTCTCAGTGTCCGACTTCTTTTTAGCTACCCTCTTACCTGTATACACTCCTGCACCTTCTCATTCCACCACCAAGTCTCCTTATCTACTTTTTTTCCAGATGACACACCAAGTACTCTCCTACCTGTCTCCCTGATCACAGTAGCTGTAGTTGTCCAGTCATTTGGAAGGACTTCCTGGCCACCCATAGCTCATAGCCTTTTTCAACTCCTTCCTAAAAGTCAAGCAACACGACTCCTTTTTCAGCTTCCACTATTTCGTCCTTTTCTCTGCCTTTACCCTCTTCATCCTTCTCACCACTAGAGTCAACCTACACACCACCATCCTATGCTGTCTGGCTACCCTTTCACCTACCACTGCTTTGCAGTCACTGACCTCCTTCAGGTTACACCTTCTACACAAGATGTAGTCTACCTGTGTGCTCCTACCTCCACTCTTGTAGGTCACCCTATGTTCCTGTCTCTTCTGGAAGAAAGTATTCACTACAGCCATTTCCATTCTTTTTGCAAAGTCGACCACCATCTGTCCTTCTGCGTTCCTCTCCTGGATACCAAACTTGCCCATCACCTCCTCATCATCTTTGTTTCCTGCACCAACATGCCCATTGAAATCCGCACCAATGACAACTCTCTCACTTCTGAGGATGTTCTGCATCACTTCATCCAGGTCTGACCAGAATTTCTCTTTCTCCTCCATCTCACATCCTACCTGTGGAGCATACCCACTAACAACATTGAACATCACACCTTCAATTTCTAGCTTCAGGCTCAGGATCTGACACTCTTTTTACCTACATGATGTTGCTAGCATACTCCTCCTTCAAAATCACCCCTACTCCATTTCTCTTCCTATCTATACCATAATAGAACAGCTTGAACCCTGCTCCTAAGCTTCTAGCCTTGCTACCGTTCCACCTGGTCTCCTGGACACACAATATGTCTACCTT
>QODF01000272.1:579683-599475 GCA_024372805.1 Oostethus manadensis | reverse complement strand
GGGCATGCCCGAAACACCTCACCAGGGAGGCGCCCGGGAGGCATCCGGACTAGATGCCCGAGCCACCTCAACTGGCTCCTCTCGATGTGAAGGAGCAGCGGCTCTACTCTGAGCTCCTCCCGGATGGCCGAGCTCCTCACCCTATCTCTTAGGGTGAGTCCAGCCACCCTACGAAGGAAACTCATTTCCGCCGCTTGTATCCGCGATCTCATTCTTTCGGTCATGACCCATAACTCATGACCATAGGTGAGGGTGGGAACGTAGATCGATCGGTAAACAGAGAGCTTTGCCTTCCGGCTCAGCTCTCTCTTCACCACGACGGTCCGGTACAGCGACCGCATTACTGCAGATGCTGCACCGATCCGTCTGTCGATCTCACGCTCCAACCTTCCCTCACTCGTGAACAAGAACCCGAGATACTTGAACTCCTCCACCTGAGGCAAGACCTCACTCCCAACCCGGAGGGTACAGTCCACCCGTTTCCGACTGAGAACCATGGCCTCGGATTTGGAGGTGCTGAGTCTCATCCCAGAAGCTTCACACTCAGCTGCAAACCGCTCCAGTAAACGCTGAAGGTCACAGCCTGATGAGGCCATAAGGACCACATCGTCTGCAAATAGCAGAGACGAGATCCTAAGGTCACCAAGCTGGACTCCCTCAACACCTTGACTGCGCCTAGAAATTCTGTCCATGAAGATTATGAACAGAATCGGTGACAAAGGGCAGCCTTGGCGGAGGCCAACGTTCACCGGAAACAAGCTCGACTTACTGCTGGCAATGCGAACCAGGCTCCTGCTTCGATTGTACAAGGACCGAATGGCACGTAGAAGCGGACCATCAATCCCGTACTCCCGGAGCACCCCCCACAGGACACCACGAGGGACACGGTCGAATGCCTTTTCCAGGTCTACAAAGCACATGTAGACTGGTTGGGCAAACTCCCACATACCCTCGAGTACCCTTGCAAGGGTGTAGAGCTGGTCCAGTGTTCCGCGACCGGGACGAAAACCACATTGCAGCTCCTCTAACCGAGGTTCGACTAACGGTCGTACCCTTCTCTCCAGCACCCTGGAGTAGACTTTCCCAGGAAGGCTGAGGAGTGTGATCCCCCTATAGTTGGAACACACCCTCCGGTCACCCTTTTTAAAAATGGGGACCACCACCCCGGTATGCCAGTCCAGAGGTACTGTTCCTGACTTCCATGCAATGTTGTAGAGGCGTGTCAACCAACACAGTACTCCAACATCCAGAGTTGGACATCCAACATCCAACATACTGTATATTTTCATATACAGTAAGTCATAAACACTCCATACAGTGTACGGGACAAAATGAAAAAGCATAAACACTGTGATGTCACCAGCTAAGGTTTACAGTAGCAATATCACAAAATGAAAGTCAAGAGAGGAGTAAAAAAAAAGAAAAAAGTCAAGCAATATAGTACAAGCTGCCGGGCTGAGGCACTTAATACTGATATTTGATTTTGTTGCCTTGGAAACCCAGCATCCAGCAACACAGAAGTGCTTAAATACAATTTTAATGAGATTGCTGACAATAAAAGGAGGGGCGTTGATAGAATGGTAGTATTGTTTTTTCATATAAATATAAATGCATGGACCATCATATAGGATGTCAGTAGGGAGTAGGTGGGCAAAGAAGTGCTCCCTTCTCAGGAAGGTCACTGTTGTAAGCAATCATAACAACACCAGTCAGTTAAAATAATTGTAATAGCAATGAGGGTGGAAAGTCATGATTTAAAAAAAAACCCTAGGGTAATAACAAATATGTAAATACTAATTGGTTATTTTGTGTCTGGTATGTACATTGGTATGTATTAACTGCACTTGCTGTGTGTGATTATGTATACAGTATAATGTTTGCTGCTTGGTTTCAAAGCATATCCCAGCTTCACAAAGCACATCACAGCCTCACTGGATGCATTTAACATCTCATCTCACAGTTGGATGGCTATCATATTGCTTACATCGATGATCTCGATGATGCTGGGTAATAATTGTTGTGACGCGAGTCAAAGAGGGAACACACAATGTGAAGGAGAGGTCTTACAGGCATGGAGCACCAAGCTGCAATGTAAAATATTTAAGGCCTTTTCCCACTGCCTAGAATCTTCTTGGCTCGCTTTGGCTGTACTCACTAACAATTAGGGGTGTGATGGTTCGCCATGACCGCAGTTCCGAATGTGTTGCTGTCATTGTTTGGTTCATTTTTGGTACAGTAACAGAACAAAATGCAAAACATAAAACTGCTTTGCTTCAATGGTCTTTAATACTGTATATATATTTTTAAATAACTTATAAGTCTTTAATATATTATTTTATTCATTTTCTCATATTGTGTCTCCTATATTAGGTAATACAAGTGTAAAAGGGGATTATAGAAGTGTTATTTCATGTCTAGGAAACTCTAATGTTAAAAACTGTATTTAGAAGGTCACAGGTTGTCTGTGCTCTACCTAAAAAAATATTTCATTCAAAGATGAGGAATCCTACTTTGCAGAAATCACGGTTGGGTCTGCAACCAATCCACTTTTTTGGGGTAAGATATTTGAAGTTTTCTTTTTAGGAAAGTGCAATGATGCACTGACAAGTGCAACTGTAATAGTTGGAACAATCTGAATTATTATTTATTTTTACAAAATTAAAATTCCTTCATTGCCCGAAGTGCTGCATGATTTATTGCAACTTTCACGCGCAGACGTCAATCTGCCCGCTTCTGCATGCTAAAGCTGTTTTTGTCATATTTACATCAAGTTTCTGCAACCAAGGCTTTTTCAATCCTTTTTCATTCTTCCTCTGCTCGCTCTTTGACCGAGAAGGACATACCTTACCCTCGCTTTCACCAACGCCACCATCAGCAGCCGGCGTCTCAGCAAAGGTAGAGGCTCACCAGCTATCAAGCTAATGGCCAGAGCGGAGTTTTGTAAAGTTTGCAAATCCCCCAGGATTAAATGAATTACTGCCTCTGAGGTGATCGATGTTCAACTGTCACCTGTGTCTTGGTGCAACTTGATCCTGGACTGTGTACGTTCAGTACGTAATGAAACCTGCAGACTGAGGAGGGAGATGGTAATGGTAATGGTTGAATTGGATTTGAACATGCATGTAAAATGACATGAATACATCACCTAATACAACGGACAGTTCCACATGTCCAAAAGGAGTAGGAAGAAGCAAAGCTTATTAAATCCTACCCCCGTAGGCTTTCCCCTATTTCTATACATTTGTACACTTCCTGCACTTACCAAGTTTGTATGCATAAGTAAGGTCATGTGACAGTGTGTTAGATAGTAGTCCTTGTCATGGTTAGTAAATTATATTGCCGTCCTGATGAATGATACTCATAATAAATAATGATAGTGATAATAATAGTGATGGGTGGTGTATATCAATTGTAACAAAACAATGTTGTCACTAGGATGAATAGTTGCTAGTACAAGTATAAGGTGATAGTAACAAACATATCATTTAAAATGTACTCTCCAAGGAATGTGTCACGAGTCGTGTGTTGTTCTCGTGACAGTTTTGGTTTTGTTCGAGTTGGTTTTCCTGTGTTGTTGTTATTTTCCTAGTTCCACATGTTTTCCTTACTTTCTAGTTTTTCTCCGTTAATTACACGCACCTGTTCCTCGTTTGTTTGCCGTGCTATTTATGTTCAGGTGTGTGCGCCAGTCCGTGTCGGCTCATTGTCAGTTGTTGCTTTTCCTTCGCGTCGTGTGCTCCCTGTGTTTTCCGCTGCTTTGCAGCATCCTCGATTAAAGATTCCTGCAACCTTACCTGCCTGACGTCCAGTTCTTTGCATCTCCGGGTCGTTCCAACATGCCGCGACAACAAAACCGTGACAGAATTAAGTAATATGGCCTTGGATGTACACAATATTTCCTTGTATTTTGTAAATATCAACTGTTTGTAATGTTTCATTGTAGAGCATTGTTTTACTTCTTTACTTCATCCCTTCCATAGTTTGATTCCACGTACCCAAGTACTAAAAGTTTTTAGTGTTGTTCATGCATATTTGTGTTTTAAGTTTACTTTATTATTAAGATCATATTCCTCCTCTCCTGTTGAGAAAAATTTAATGACATTCTTTGGTAACTGCTTGTTGTTTGCTTTATGCATCATTTTAGCGCTTTGAAGGTTTACCAGATCAGCAAATTTGAATAATTGTGATTTTTGAAACAGTGGATTTGTGTGTTCTCTGTACGCCGCGTTATGGATTATCCTAATTGATCTTTTTTGCAGTACATCAAGCGAGTGAAGTGTACTTTTGTAGTATTTCCCATATCTCCACACAATAAGTTAGAAATGGTAACACCAGAGAACAATAAAGAGTTTGGAGTGATTTTTGATCCAGGACAAATTTTATTCAGTATTGAAGTATTTCTTGCTACTTTATGTTTGTTTTTGATTCGGGGTTTCCAACTCATTCTGTCATCAATTATGACTCCCACAAACTTATGTTCATTCACCCTTTCAATTTCCTCCCCGTCAATTTGTACTTCTTCACAAGTATCTCTTCTGCTGTTGCCAAATAACATCATTTTCGTTTTACTTAGTTCCTAGGATAATCTGTTTTTATCTAACCATCTTTTTAGAGTAATCATTTTCTCTGAAACTTTTCTTATTAGCTCTTGTGTGTTTTATCCAGAGGAAAAAGCGGTGGTTCCATCTTGAAATAGTACCATCTTGAAGTAGTACTAGCTTTAGGTGTTTTGTCACTTTGCAGATGTCCTTAATGTATAGGTTAAATCATTTTGGTCCCAAAATTGACCCTTGTGGTACGCCACATAAGATCTCTAAATTTGTAGATGTATATTTTCCTAGCTTCACATATTGTTTCCGGTCTGCAAGGTAGCTTTTGACCCCGTTCAGAACTAACCCTCTGATTCCATACCGTTCCAATTTTGTAGTTAGGATGTTGGGATTGATTGTATCAAAAGCTTTCGTTAAATCCATGAATACTGAGGCTGCACACTTTTATGGTCTATAGCATTTCTAATTTCCTCTGTGATTTCAATCAGTGCCATAGAAGTGGAAATATTAGCTCTGTATCCGTATTGGCTGTCTGCCAGGATGTTATTCTTATTGAGGAATTTGTCCAACCTGTGGTTTAATAACTTTTCCATGATTTTGGAAAATTGAGGTAATAACAAAATTGGTCGGTAGTTTGTGAAATGATGTTTATCTCCATTTTTGAAGATTGGAACTACTTTAGCTGTCTTCATTTTGTCTGGGAATTTGCCCATTTTGGAATGACAGATTGCTGATGTGCATTAGCAGTTCTGCGATCTCATTGACAACCATTTTTATCGTATCCATTTCAATTCCATTACAACCAGTTAATGTTTTTGCTTTACATTTATGTACAATGTCAATGACTTCCTCTTTGCTCACATCAGTGAGGAACATGGAGTTTGGGTTCCTGTCTGTAGTCTCCTTCTCTTCCTCCACTGACCAGGATTTTGGGATCTCCTCTTCCAGATTTGGGGCCAATATTTACTAAGTAGTTATTAAACTTTTCAGCTGCGTCCCTCATGTCATCATTATTAACATTCCCAACTGTGAAGTATTGAGGATAGTCTGCGTACTTAGTGCCTTTCCTAACATTACTGTTTAGAATGTCCCAAGTAGCTCTAATTGTTACGTTCCCATCTTCTGGGCATGGTGGAACGACCCCGAGGATGGAGAGAACTGGACGCCAAGCAGGTAAGGTAGGAGGAATCTTTTATAAAGGTGCTGCAAAGCAGCAGCAGGAACTTAGTAGCAAGAAAAAACACAAAAGACAGCTAACAAGAGCCACATAAAAGTAACTGACCAGAGAGAAATTAACAATTAGCCGACGCTGACAACGCTTGTTCATTACATTTTACTTCATAATTGCAACCGCATGTGTTGTATTCATTGTTGCAAAACTTGTTCTGTATATAGTTTGTTTGTTATCATGATCAAAGCAACTGATCTGAAGCTCAATGCTGATGCTGTCATGTAAATAGTTTTCTAATCAGCAATAAATATAACAATTTCTGATCAACCCATATCAATTGCATGCTTAAAATAACATACCGGTTAAAGCCCCGCCCATTTCAAGACAACACGACCCACTTCCAGGTTAAATCTTACCCACTTCCGGGTTAGGCCCCGCCCACTCCGAGTACAGGTACAGACAAAGATACAGATAATGCTGTACTCGCTCATCCCTAATAACAACATACTTTCCCATTTCATGACAATAAAGTTGTTTTTATTCCTATCTAGTATTTCTTTATAATATTCTTTCTTGCACGTTCTCAAAATATTTGTTCACTTGTTTTTATATGTTTTATATGTTATTTCAGCAACTTTTGTTTGTAGAATTATGAATTTCTTATATAAGGTATTTTTCTTCTTACAGGTGTTTTGCAGACCTTTTGTCATCCATGGCTGATTCTTCTTCTTTTGCTTGTTAGACATTTCTCTCCATGGACAGAGCTTATGGTAGAGCTTCATAGAAGTCATTAGAAAGTGTTCATATGCTTCATCCACATTGCTTCCACTGTACACTCTCCCATCTTTGTTCGTCCAGATCTTTCTTGGAAGCACTGATGCTGTCCTCTGTGTGTAGTCTTTTGCAGCTTCTTTTGTCCTCCATCTTTCGTTTTTTGGAGGTTTTGTTGTAAATGGTAAACACTGGAAGATGGTCACTGATGTCATTGATTAGAAGACCACTAGTTGTGTCGTTATCAAAGTCATTAGTGAATATGTATCAATTAATGTGGCACTGTGGTCTGTTATTCTGCTTGGTCTTGTGATTTTTGGGTATAAGCTGAGGATGTACATTGTATCACTAAAGTCATCTATTCTACTTTGCTTGTTTGGATTCAGAAGATCAATGTTGAAGTCTCCACAAACAAATGTGATTTTTTGGTTGACGTGTGAGAAGGTTGTCTTGATCCAGTCCTCAAATATTTCCATGCTTGACTTCGGTGTTCTATACAGACAACTTATTAGAATGTTTTTGCCTTTTTCTGAACAGATTTAAATTATTATGCATTCTAAAATGTTGCCAACAGCAAATGACATGCTCTTCACCATTTTTTGGTTCAGATGTTTGTCCACGTACACAGCCACTCCTCCTCCACTTTTGTTGTTTCTGTTGATGCTGTACATTTCATAACCTTCCAGTTCAAGGTCCATATCCTTGTCAGCATTTATCCAAGTTTCTGAGATTGCAATTACTTTGAAGGGCTCTTTGAATTGATCCAAGTATTGTCTGATGTTGTTATGATTTGCGTACATGCTTCTGCTGTTTATGTGGATAATAGATTTATTACCTGTATTTAGATCATTCTTGTATTCTTCCTCCGTGTAGTAGTGGCAGTCATTTTTGATGTAAAAAAAAAAGTTTGTGTCCGGGTCTATGTCTTTTTCCAGATCCAGGTGTTTGTGGTCTGTGAGACTAAAGGTGTCCAGTTGAAGATCTTCTTGTCCAGCGAGCTGTAGTGTTGTGTTCTGAGTGTCTTTGGTTGTATTTTGATGTGTTCCTAGTTCAAGTGCATCTGGTTGATCAGTTCCTTGTGTCCTGCTGACGGCATTTTCAAATAATATTGAATGTAATATTTCCCTCTGTGTTGGTCTTGTTTTTGTGTTGTTTTCCTTTTCCATGTTGTTGTTTTGATGTGGTCTTTAGTATTTTTCCAAATCCTTTTAATCTTTGACTGCAAGCACTTGACTTTTGCTCTTCCATTTAGCTTAATGAAAATTTCGCAGTTGGTGCTCCAAGTGCCTTGTATTTTCCCCTGCTTTCTCAGGTCACGTGCTTTCTTGGCAATTCCAGCATTGCGTTTTGTCAGATGCTCATTTATGTAGACATTTGTTCCTTTCAGCTTCCTTCCCTGCTTCAGCAGTGCGACTTGGCATTTCCTGTTAGTAAATTTAACAATGATGACGGGTGTGGTGCTGTTCCTGCCATACAGTGGGATGGAGGTGTCCATGGTGTTGATGTCTACTTCTACTTCTTTTGAATGTTGAAAATTATTGACTTGTTGCTCAGCGGAAGCAACGTCTTCTTCGTCTAATTCCTCTTCATTCCCGACTGCTCTGGCACATGACTTGGGTTTGATCCTGAGCCCCGTCACGATTACATCGTTCATTCGGTTATTCTGATCCATGTCATCAATTGTGGTCTGCAGTTGCTCTATGATTTTGTCTTTTTCTTCCATGTTTTCTTAGACTTCTTGGGGAGCAGCAGCTAAGGCAGCATTACTATCTTGTAATGCCTTGTTCTCTGCTCTCAGATGTTTTACATTGTTTCTCAGGGGTCGAATCTCCTTTTTTTTGATATCAGTTAATTTTTCCATTTGTCCTCTCATTCCTTCTAGGATTTCCTTTTGCATTGCATTCAGAATCTCATTTTTTTTCTCCAAAATCTTCTTTTCGCATTGCTTCCAGAATTTCCACCATTATCTTTGTGTTTTCCTGGGATTTCTTTTTAAATTTTCTTCCAGTACAACCCATATCCTTGTCATTCGATCCATTAGTATATCCGCATGCATGGTTAGCTGGTTCCTGTGGCCATGCACAGACTCCCATGCTGTCAGCGGTGCTGGTGCTGGTGCATTCATGGCGGTCACTGCATCCTTCTTTTTTGGTATCTCCTCATTTGACAGCTCTTCTGGTGAAGGCATTTTCATAAGTAACATTTCCGGGGTACTTCGAGTCAAGCTGGTTGAGATCGTGTCTCGTTCTTTCTCTTTTTTTTATTTGGCATTATTGTTCTGCTGTGTAGCGGTTAGCCGTTTAGCTTGACTTAAACTGCCGTCTGTACTTCAATTTTGATTTTTTAACAATTCCGTACTCCACGACAGTCCAAGTTGATGCCAATTTTGTCAGCACTCTCCCCTGTTTGTGTCAGGTATGACGTGTTTTATGTGGAACATTTGTCAAGTAAGTCACAAGTCCAAAAAATTGCAACTCGAGTCAAGTCATGTGACTCGAGTTGCAATTCCGAAACAAGCTTAGAGGAACAAACGTCATAAACGACTGCTTAACTAAAAGGAATGCTGAAATAGCCCGAAAAGCAAGATCTCTAAAAAAAACCAGCAAAAAATACAACACACATGGGTAACCAACTGCAAGATTTTCATCAACCTAAATGGGACTCCAGAGGATGCTAACGTTTTGGTGGTGAGAAGCCGAGAGGAACTGGATAAATACATGTAAGAGAACAAAAGAGAAAATAAGAAAATATGAATGTTAGGCGTAGAAAAACAAAACAACAGTAAAAAACAAAAAAATATGGTCTCCAATCACTATTCAACAATCTCAATCGATAATAGTAAGGTTGGCATGCAACAAAGGATTTGGAGTTATGATCACTTGAAGATGAGTTTATACGGATACACTGAATATAATAATGCTTATTTAGAATCAGAGATAGACCCTGACAATATGTTCTTTTCATCAGCACCAATAACTGTAACTATTATAGTGAAGGTGATTATAATAACTCTATTAAGACAGAAGGAAAACTGTCTATAATTCACTTTAATAGTCGAAGTAAGTACACAAACGCCATAAAAGATTATCTACAGCAGTTTAAACACTCTTTTAGTTTCTTAGCAATATCAGAGACATGCCTGGATGAAGATAAAAGTATTGATTTTAAATTAGATGGTTGTGTTCTTAATTATGTGAACAGGGTGAATAAAGCAGGCAGATGTGTTGCCATATCAAAAATCCTTGATCAAAAATCACTCTATTGTTCTCTGGTGTTAGCATATCTAACTTATTGTGTGGGGATATGGGAAACAATTACAAAAGTACACTTCACTCGCTTAATGTACTGCAAAAAAGATCAATTAGGATAATCCATAACGCGGCGTACAGAGAACATACAAATCCACTGTTTCAAAAATCACAATTATTCAAATTTGCTGATCTGGTAAACCTTCAAAGCGCTAAAATGATGCATAAAGCAAACAACAAGCAGTTACCAAAGAATGTCATACAATTTTTCTCAACAAGAGAGGAGAAATATGATTTTAGAAAAAAAGTAAATTTAAAACACAAATATGCAAGAACAACACTAAAAACTTTTAGTACTTGGGTACGTGGAATCAAACTATGGAAGGGATGAAGTAAAGAAGTAAAACAATGCTCTACAAAAAAACATTACAAACAGTTGATGTTTACAAAATACAAGGAAATATTGTGTACATCCAAGGTCATATTACTTCATTCCTTGGAGAGTACATTTTCAATGCTATGTTTGTTACTATCACCTTATACTTGTACTAGCAACTTTCCATCCTAGTGACAACATTGTCTGTACTACTACAACGTTTTCTTATAATTGTTATACACCACCCATCACTATTATCACTATTATTATTATTATTATATTTTATTATGAATATCATTCATCGGGACGGCAATATAATTTATTTACCATGACAAGAACTACTATTTAACACACTGTCACATGACCTTACTTATGCATACAAACTTAATAAGTGCAGGAAGTGTACAAATGTATTGAAATAGGGGAGAGCCTATGAGGGTAGAATTTAATAAGCTTTGCTTCTTCCTACTCCTTTTGGACAAGTGGAACTGTCAAGTGTATTAAGTAATGTATTCCAATGTCATTTACATGCATGTTCAAATCCAATTCAACCATTACCATTACCATATAGGTATATATGTTTCATTCCATTTTCTTCCGCTTATCCGGGTCTGGGTCGCGGGGGCAGAAGTTCCAGTGGGGAAGTCCAGACTTCCCGGTCTCCGGCGACCTCTTCCAGCTCCACCGGGAGGACACCAAGCTGTTCCCAGGCCAGCTGTGAGACATAGTCCCTCCAGCGTGTCCTAGGTCTTCCCGGGGGCCTTCTCCCGGCTGGGCATGCCCGAAACACCTCACCAGGGAGGCGCCCGGGAGGCATCCGGACGAGATGCCCGAACCACCTCAACTGGCTCTTCTCGATGTGAAGGAGCAGCGGCTCTACTCTGAGCTCGTCCCGGATGGCCGAGCTCCTCACCCTATCTCTTAGGGTGAGTCCAGCCACCCTACGAAGGAAACTCATCTCCGCCGCTTGTATCTGCGATCTTGTTCTTTCGGTCAAGATCCATAACTCATGACCATAGGTGAGGGTGGGAACAAAGATCGATCGGTAAACAGAGAGCTTTGCCTTCTGGCTCAGCTCTCTCTTCACCACGACGGTCCGGTACAGCGACCGCATTACTGCGGATGCTGCACCGATCCGTCTGTCGATCTCACGCTCCAACCTTCCCTCACTCGTAAACAAGACCCCAAGATACTTGAACTCCTCCACCTGAGGCAAGACCTCACTCCTAACCCAGAGGATACAGTCCACCCGTTTCCAACTGAGAACCATGGCCTCGGATTTAGAGGTGCTGAGTCTCATTCCAGAAGCTTCACACTCAGCTGCAAACTGCTCTAGTAAATGCAGAAGGTCACATCCTGATGAGGCCATAAGGACCACATCGTCTGCAAATAGCAGAGACGAGATCCTAAGGTCGCCAAGCTGGACTCCCTTAACGCCTTGACTGCGCCTAGAAATTCTGTCCATGAAGATTATGAACAGAATCGGTGACAAAGGGCAGCTTGGCGGAGGCCAACGTTCACCGGAAACAAGCTCGACTTACTGCTGGCAATGCGAACCAGGCTCCTGCTTCGATTGTACAAGGACCGAATGGCACAAAGTAGCGGGCCACCAATGCAGTACTCCCGGAGCACACCCCACAGGACAGCACTAGGGACACGGTCGAATGCCTTTTCCATGTCCACAAAGCACATGTAGACCTGTTGGGAAAACTCACACATACCCTCCAGTACCCTTGTAAGGGTGTAGAGGCTGGTCCAGTGTTCCGCGCCCGGTACAAAAACCACATTGCAGCTCCTGTAACCGAGGTTCGACTAACGGTCGTACCCTTCTCTCCAGCACCCTGGAGTAGACTTTCCCAGTGAGGTTGAGGAGTGTGATCCCCGATAGTTGGAACACACAATTCAGTCACCCTTTTTTAAAAATGGGGACCACCACCACCAATTACCTCAGCCACGGTGATAGAACTGTCCACGTACGTATCCTCAGACTCTGCTTCCTCTACGGAAGGTATGTCAGTGGGATTGAGAAGGGCCTCAAAGTATTACTTCCACCGACCAACTATATCCACAGTCGGAGTCAGCAAGCCCCTGTCCGCACTGTAAACAGTGTGAACTGGGGGCTGATTCCCCTTTCTGAGGTGTCGAACGGTTTGCCAGAACCTCTTTGAGGTCGACCGAAAGTCATGCTCCAAAACCTCACCGAACTCTTCCCACACCCGAGTTTTTGCCTCAACCACTGCCGAAGCCGCGTGCCGCTTGGCCTGCCGGTACCTGTCAGCTGCTTCAGGAGTCCCGTAAGTCATCTATGGTTGATAGGACTCCTTCTTCTGCTTGACAGCAGCCCTAACCCCCGGTGTCCACCATCGGGTTCGGGGCTTGCCATCACGACTGGCCCCGACCACCTTGCGGCCGCAACTACGACTGGCTGCCTCAGCAATGGAGGCACGAAAAACGGCCCATTCAGACTCAATATCCCGGTCCACCCTTGAGATGCAGGCGAAGCTCTGTCGGAGATGAGAGTTGAAGACTCGACAAACGGGAGACTATGCCAGACGTTTTCAACACACTCTCACTACCCGTTTGAGTCTACCAGGTCTGTCCGGCATTCTTCCCTGCCGTCTAATCTAACTCATCACCAGGTGGTGGTCAGTTGACAGCTCAGCCCCTCTCTTCACCCGCGTGACCAGAACATGCGGACGCAGGTCTGATGATACGACCACAAAGTTGATCATAGACCTGTGACCTAGGGTGTCCTGGTGCCAAGTGCACTTATGGACATCCTTATGTTCGAACATGGTGTTTGTTATGGACAAACTGTGATTTGCACAAAACTCCAGCAACAACACACCGCACGGGTTCAGGTCAGGGAGGCCGTTCCTCCCAACCACGCCCCTCCAAGTCACACTGTCATTGCCCACATGGGCGTTGAAGTCTCCCAGCAGAACTATGGAGTCACCAGCTGGGTTGCTCTCCAGAACCTCTCTGATAGACTCCAAGAAGGCTGGGTACTCTGAACTGCCGTTTGGCGCGTACGCACAAACCACAGTCAGGACCCTTCCCCCAGCCCTAAGGCGTAGGGAAATAACCCTCTCGTTCACTGGGGATGACGCCAGCACAGAGGCACCAAGCCGGGGGGTGATTAATAAGCCCACACCAGCTCGCCGCCTCTCTCCTGCAGCAACTCCAGAGAAGAACAAGGTCCAGCCCCTCTCAAGGAATTTGGTTCCAGAGCCCAAACTGTGGGTTGAGGTGAGTCCGACTATATCTAGTCAGAATGTCTCCTCCTCTCCACAAGCTCGGGCTCCTTGCCCACCAGAGAAGTGACATTCCATGTCCCAAGAACCAGATTTGGCCGCCGAAGACCGGGTCGCCCGGACACCCACCTCCGACCACTGCCCAAATGGCCACCAGGCACTCGCCTTCGACCCCCTCCCCCAGGCCTGGCTCCAGGGTGAGGCCCCGTTATCCCACGTCCGGGTGAGGTGCGGTCACTCCTCTCGCTCTTCTTCAGGTATGTATGTAAAAATCTTAAATTTAAAGTAAAAGTGACACTAACAATAAAGAATGTGTTAGAATGTATAACAATAAAAATTGACAACAGAAATAAGAAAAATGTTATTATATGTTGTTTATACCGGGAACCAGGCTTAAATTTAGAAATATTTACAAACTAGGTGAAAAAAAGCTTTTCAGACATAAGCAATAAAAAGCTTTTCATCTGCGGAGATTATAAAATTAATTTGATAAATCCAAATAAAACAACCAATGAATTCATCAATAGGATGTATAGTATGAGCCTCCACCCAACAAGACCCAGCAGAATCACAACACATAGTGCTACTCTTATAGATAATGTTTTTACAAATAGCATCCAGACTGTAACCACTAGTGGCCTAATGATATCAATATAACTGATCATCTACCTGTCTTCACATTGTATGAGTACGATTATATTAAACATAAAACACCCCAAAAATCTGTATTTAAACGATTACAAACTGAGGAAGCATTAAGCTCACTTGAATCAGATTTATCACAACAAGACTGGAATATTATATACATAGAGAAGTATGGACATTGTGCCTTCAGCACATTTTTAGACATTTTCTGTTCATTATGTGATACCAATTGTCCAAAATCAAAATAAATATAACACGCTATTGTCACGCTCCGGGTGTTAGTGGGCATATCTGTATGTTGAATCCTGTTTTTTTATTTCCTTATTTTGTATGTTTTTTCCTGCCTTCCCCGAGTTTGCATTTTTTGTAACTACGCGCACCTGCTTCTTTTTTGTCCTTCGCTATTTAGTTCAGGTGTGCACGCTCTGTGTTGTTGGAGCATTGTCGATTGTCATTTCTTGCTTGTTGCTAGTTCTTGGTTTTGTTTCATCTGACCGCTGCATTGCAGCATTAATTAATAAAATAAGTTTTTCCTGACCTGCTTTGGCGTCCTGCTCTCCGCATCCTCCACCATGCCGAGAAGAGATCGTGACAGCTATAAAATCTCCATGGATAACAAAAGCTATACAAAATGCTTCTTAAAAGAAAAATATTTTATATAAACAGTTCATTAAATTAAGAACTGAAGAATCTGAATATAGATACAAATTGTATAAAAATAAAATGACTAATATAATAAGAACGAATATCAAATCATATACCAATATATTAAATATTAATAAAAATAATATAAAAAGCGGTTGGGGGGATACTCAGTCCTGTAATCAAAGGTAACATAAAAAATAATGAATATCCAGATTACTTTATTGCTGAAAATACAAACATCTACAACATGAATAAAATAGTAAACATTTTCAATTAATTATTTGTGAATGTAGGACCAGATCTTGCAGCAAAGATCTGGATAGAAGTCTAGTAGCAATAAATTGGAGTCAGTGATAGAAATGAACTCAAATACAGTGTTTTGTAATACAATAGTTAATAAAGCAGAAATAATAGATATTGGTAACAATTTTTAAAATAAACCATCCACTGACTGTTTTGATATGATGTTCTCAATTTAGTATCTCCAAACCCTTAATATACATATGCAACTTATCATTCCAAACTTGAATATTTCCAAATGAAATGAAAACTGGAAAAATAATACTTTTGTACAAAATGGAAATAAACACATCTTTACAAATTTTACATCCATCTCTCTACTCCCTCTGTTTTCCAAATTTTCAGAAAAAAACTTTTTGAAGAGATTACAATCATTTCTAGATAAATATAATAAAATTCTTTATATAGTCAGTATGGTTTCAGGTCAGGAAGATCGACATCAGTGGCAATACTTGAAGCACAAATAGTTTAGACCTGGGGTTTCAAACTCGGTTTAGCTTGGGGCCGCATGAGGCGGAGTCTGGCTGAGGCTGGGCAGCAGCCTCAGCACACATGCACTTGCACACAATTTAAATTATTATTTTTTTTTTTTTATGCAATCTTCTCAAATGTTTATTTCTTAACACAAAATAAGATAGACAAGGATCCTGGTGTAAACAAGTTTATAACTTTCCTCAGGAACGTCCCTTCTTTGGTAGTCAATTTGTATGGAACATCCTGTACTGTTAACTGTTTTCTCTACAAAAACTACAACTAAGCTTACTTTAGCTTTCACAATGAAAGCTAAAACTTACAAATACCATTTCCAACTGTTATTGTTGGAAATGGGGCCATGATTCCAACAGTGCAGTGGGTTGCCCATGTAATTGAAATTTCCACTAANTTTTTTTTTTCTGAAAATGACTTCTCTTGCCTACTTTTTACTCCTGGGGACCTGGCAGCGCTTCCTCTCACATTTGTTTGGAAAAATACATGTTTGGGTGTGTGGAATATATGGTATTTTTATTCACTTGCCGTGTTTAGCCAATGCACAGACAACTGTGCTGCCCTATAAATTACATCAATTCCACTCCCACACCCCCCGCGTAGGCTACGCCGTGAGATTTAAAAAAAAGCAAGGAATCCATCAAAGCGATCTGCACTCTGAACCAGACCAAACCACAACCAGACGGCACACGCAGTGTTACTACTAATACTGTTATGCCAGATGCCTTTTCTTTTTTCCATTTAACATGGGAACGGATTGGGGCCATGACGCGCGGCGCCCTACAATTACCCCACCCCCAAGACCACCCCCATGCAGATCCGACTGGACTCAGACTGCAGACCACACCAACGAGTACCCCTTGCTTCTTTTAACTCGCCGGGCACCATCATTTGGATTGATTCAGAAATGGATAACCAATCCACGTCGTAAAATGTCACGCTGGGCAGCAGCTTAAAACACTTTTTAGGACGTGAACAGCGAGCTGGGATGAATGTCTTACCCAGCCAGGCACAGAAGATCTGCATGGCAACGCTGCGTTTACTTTCACTCATTAAAAATAGTTTCTCTGCTTGCATCAAGCCCAGTCGATGCCACGCCCCTGAGAGTGTTATACCCCACTGTGATTGGTTGGTTCGTCAGCCCCGCACACAACACTGTGCCATTCATATTGTAGCGTTGCTCGGAGCACTTCTTGCTTCCCAGTGTCCTTTGCAGGATTGTCTTGCAAATGTCTGTTGCCACCCTGAGTAAGACTGTCATGTTGAATGTTCACATCCCAAGGTTCCGCCATTACTCTTTTCAAAAATAAATATTCACCTTTACTTCACTTCCTCTTGAGGGCTACCTCAACATTTGTTTTCATAGAAGATGGAGCCACAAAATATGGCAAATGGCCCGAGGCCGCGTGTTTGGGACCCCTGCCTTAGACAGTAAGGAATATGCAGTGGGGATGATTAATATTAAAAAAAAGCTTTTGAGGCCATCGATCATTCAGTTTTACTTAGAAAACTCGAAAGGTACGGTATTAGGGGAGTGGCTTTAAACTGGATGCATAGCTACATACTAGGAGACAACAGTATGTGAAGTTGGGCGACTACAAATCTAGGTAACTAGGTACTGTTTGCAGGGTTCCTCAGGGATCTGTCTTAGGCCCCAAGTTATTCTATTTATATGTAAATGCTATTTTTAATGTGTCAAACTTATTAAAATTACAATTGTTTGCAGACGATACGAACATTTTCTATTCTAGTGGCAATTATAGTAAACTCATAGATAATGTAAATGATGAGCTAATTAAAACAAAAGAATAGATGGAGATCAGAAGGAGTTTCAACTTCCACCTACGGGAGAGTTTTGACCATGTTCCGAGGGAAGCAGCGTACATTAAATCCATGTGGCCGATGTTTCTTCCCTCCATCAATGGCGGTTCGTTCCCTGTATGACCGGTGTCAGAGTTTGGTTTAAATTGCTGGCAATAAGTCGGATCCGTTTCCAGTGAGGGAGAGGGAAGTTTGGGCTTCTCTACTTAGACTGCTGCCCCCGCGACCCGACCTCAGATAAGCGGAATAAAATAGATGGATGGATGGATGGAGATCAATACTTTATTCCTAAATTTAAATAAAACAAAAACTATGTTGTTTGGGAATTATACAAAAAATTGTGACTTGGTAATAAAATTAGATGATGTGGAACCAGATTAAGTGTCTGAAAATAAATTTTTAGGTGTAACAATTGATAGTAAACTAAGTTGTACTGCTCATTAGTTTTGCCATATGTGACTTAATGTATAGAAGTCTGGAGCAATAATTACAAAAGTTCACTACATCCCCTCTTTGTACTTCCAGCATGCAGTACTATACATAAGGTTGTTTTTGTCATCATACCAATATTTTATTTTTGCAGTCTAAACTGTTAAAATTCCTTGATTTAGTTGATTTTTATACTGCACCGCATCTATATAAAGCTAATAACCATTTACTTCCTAGTTATATTCAAAAGCTTTTTTACACAAAAAGAAGGGAGTTATAAACTGATGTGGTAACTTTAAAATTCAAGCAGTGAAAAGCACCAGGCAAAGTTTGTGCGTGTCTGTATGTGGCGTTAAACTTTGGAACAGATTGGGGTTACAGCTCAAGCAATCTCCTAATATTCATCTATTTAAATCACGTAACAAAGAAATGGTTCTGTCTCAGTACATTTCCGGTAATATAAGATATCACTAAGATAGAAGGGTCGTTACTCATAGCTATGTAAGTCCGAGATAATTTATATCAATCTTAATGTTGTATGTGCTAACTGTATAGCCATTTATTTAACATTAGCTCATGATAATGATAATTATGGAACATGATACATTTTGGAATTGGAAGTAATGATACACCTCAGATCACACATGTACATGTACATGTATGTTGCTCTTACATCAGCTTCTATTGGAAGCATCGATTACTGACTTGATAATGTCCATTACCATTATTACTATCATTATTATATTTACACATAACAACCTAAATCCTGATTACAGGATTATAGACTAACTGATGATGATAATAATTTATTTCGGTTAGGCGGTTCGTTCCCTGTATGACCGGTATCAGAGTTTGGTTCGCATTGCCGGCAATAAATCGGACCCGTTTCCAGTGAGGGTTGGATTCCGCCAGGGCTGCCCTTTGTCACCAATTCTGTTCACTACTTTCATGGACAGAATTTCTAGGCCCAGCCAGGGCGTTGAGGGGTTCCACTTTGGTGGCCGCAGGATTCGATCACTGCTTTTTGCAGATGATGTGGTCCTGTTGGCTTCATCGAGCAGTGACTTTCAACTCTCACTGGATCGGTTCGCAGCTGAATGTGAAGCGGCTGGAATGAGAATCAGCACCACCAAGTCCGAGTCCATGGTTCTCGCCTGGGACAGGGTGGAGTGCCATCTCCGGGTCGGGGATGAGGTCCTGCCTCAAGTAGAGGAGTTTAGGTACCTCGGGGTCTTGTTCGCGAGTGATGGAAGGATGGACGCGAGATGGACAGGCGGATTGTTGCGGTGTCTGCAGTGATGCAGGGTGAGAAGCACTGTCATCTGGGAGAGACTCGGAGTAGCTACCGCTACTCCTCCGCATTGAGAGGAGTCAGATGAGGTGGCTCGGGCATCTGGTTAGGATGCCTCCCGAACGCCTTCCTGGGGAGGTGTTCAGGGCACGTCCAACCGGTAGGAGGCCTCAGGGAAGACCCAGGACACGTTAGAGAGACTATGTCTCTCAGCTGGCCTGGGAACGCCTCGGCATCTGCTAGGAAGAGCTAGACGAAGTGGCCGGAGAGAGGGTCCTCTGGGCTTCCCTGCTTAGGTTGCTGCCCCCGCGACCCGACCTCGGATAAGCGGAAGAAAATGGATGGATGGAATAATTTAATACATGGAAACTTACGCATACTGACGTAACTATGATTTTGTCTTCCCTGGGATTGTTTTCTCATACAATAAAATCAACAGATTAGGGCAGACAAGTGAAGGTTCTATTGCAGGAGATCATCTACCTTCTTGCAGCAGACCTCCAAATCTTGTCTTTTAATATGCACTGCATAGGACGTGCTAAACAAAGTCATGCCATCAGATTAGGGCAGAGAAGCAGAAGCTCTGCTGCAGGAGATTGTCCATACTCTTGCAGCAGACCTCCAACATCTTGTCTCTTTTAATGCACAGCATAGGGCACTCACACAATAATCACCAGATTATAGCAGAGAAGCAGACGCTCTGCTGCAGGCGATCATCCACCTTCTCGCAGTAGGGCTCCAATATCTTGTCTCTTTAAATGCACAGCATAGGACACTCATGACAAAGTCATCAGATTAGGGCAGA